>JACEEZ010012900.1:55000-70000 GCA_016584305.1 Chionoecetes opilio
GCATTAAATAAAACGTTTTGCATAAAAAAACGTTTGTCCAAAGAATAATATATAACATAATCGCTACAGGAACGTTTCTTATCAACTCCTTTCGTCTTCTCACGATATTGTAGAAGAATGTAGATTATTGCAGTGTAGAATGTAGAAGAAGTAGAAGAATGTGAAGATAACTCAGCTTAATTAAGGAGCATCGCAACACAATTATTACCGTGACATTATTATCCATTAACTATTTATTTGACCACCCAACGAGATGTCTGGAAATATCAGTGAAGTGTGATAGGCAGTCATTTGATCAAGAATGGCGGGAGTGCTACAGAAGGAAAGAGTTTGTTATTGTTTTTAAAGGGAACCCAAGCAGTGCCACTTTGTATGTAATGTAACGTTCGTCCCAGAGATAATCACGACGGGAACGTTCTTAGCTTTTACGCTTTTATGTAAATTATTGCAGTGTAGAATGTAGAAGAAGTACCGTCAATAACACTATAATCGCCGCTGCACTAATGTCGCCAGGTGTCATATATTACAAATTTTAGCATCACTACAAACTTGTAAGTGCCACTGAAAACATGTAGTGTGATGTACATAATATAAACTACTGTGCATGCCTCTTCGGTAGCATATACAAGTTTATAGTGATGCTAAAATTCGTAATATATGGCACCTGGCGACATTAGTGCAGTGGCGACTATAGTGTTATTGACGGTAGAATAATGTGAAGCAAACTCAACTTAAGGATGCGAGCCACAAAACAAACACACAGTGGGGAAATATTACAATGTTTGCTCTTAATTTCCAAGCCTCCTCCTCCATGTAGAGTAATCGCCTCCTTCCAAAGACTCGAAGGCCTGGCAAACACTGAAACTTGGAAATAATTAACAACCAACTCGAATACATCAAGAGGAGCTTTAATCTAAACACTGACACAACATTCAACATCTCCGCCAGCAGTAAAGGCGATGGCATGTCTTATCATTGTGTAGGCTTATGAGAAATATAACGATTATTTGTTAATGTCTTGATACGAGAGATATTAATTGTTTACAACCTGTCCGATGTGGGTATTACATGAAGCGGAACTAACATGATTACAGGGTCTCTCTCTCTCTCTCTCTCTCTCTCTCTCTCTCTCTCTCTCTCTCTCTCTCTCTCTCTCTCTCTCTCTCTCTCTCTCTCTCTCTCTCTCTCTCTCTCTCTCTCTCTCTCTCTCTCTCATTACCGACCTCATCATGAACGGTTTCCCTTCATTAACGCACCTGTCATAAGGACGGAGAGATGAAAGAGGAGGAAGAGGAAGAGGAAGAGAGAGAGAGGAAGAGGAGAAGGTGGAAGAGGGAGAGGAAGTAAAGACATCATGTAGGGAGACAGAAGGGAGATAGGAAAACCTCTCTCTCTCTCTCTCTCTCTCTCTCTCTCTCTCTCTCTCTCTCTCTCTCCTCTCTCTCTTCCTTCTCTCTCTCTCCTTCCTCTCTCCTCCTCTCTCTCTCCTCTCTCTTCTTTCTCCTCTTCTCTCTCTCTCTCTACATCAAAATCAAAACAAACTTTACGCTCCCCGCAAAGCCATCCTTCTCCTTTTTTCCTTCATTGCTCAACCTTTTACTATTCGGATTTATATTTCTATCACACACACACACACACACACACACACAGACACAGACACAGACACAGACACAGACACAGACCACAGACACACACACACACACACACACACACACACACACACACACACACACATATTTCTCAAAACCTCACATGCAATACCGCCAGCAATGCAGTGTTGATTAAAAATGTAACTCATACACCACCACCACCACCACCACCACCACCACCACCACCACACACCACCACTCATCACCACCACCACCACCACCACCACCACCACCACCACCACCACAGCCTCGCCCCACCAAGCGCCAAATTTTCCATACCAGTATCAAAACAGAACAGAAAATAACACGCAAACACCTCCCTCCTACAACACCACCAAGAAATAAAAGAAACAAAACAGCAGTAATGGAAACTTTCATATGTCAAAAAAGGTCTACACTGCAACCTTAACAAATCATTTCATTACAGAGAATAATTAATCACCTTCTTAATTTAACCATCATCATTAATTCATACAAGCAAATAAATAGGGAACTCAACTATGCTGAATAATCAAAGAGGTCTTATCAAGTATTAAGTTTTTTTTTCTAATGTGAAGTGACTCAAGAATTCTTAGGTTTGCATTGGACAGGTAGCTATAATTCTAAAATGGTTATAAGATGGGGTAATATTACATGCTATACTTCCCTCAACTTCTGAAGCATAAAATAAAACGTTCGTCCCAAGAATTATTGCTGCAGGAACGTTCTTAGTAACTCCTGCAGTCTATCACGATATTGTAGAAGGACGAGGACGGGCAAGGACGAGGTGTTAGAGACGAGGACGAGGTGTTAGAGGACAAGGACGAGGTGTTAGAGGACAAGGACGAGGTGTTAGAGGACAAGGACGAGGTGTTAGAGGACAAGGACGAGGGGTTAGAGGACGAGAACGAGGTGTTAGAGGACGAGAACGAGGGGTTAGAGGACGAGAACGAGGTGTTAGAGGACAAGGACGAGGTGTTAGAGAAGAGGACGAGGAGGAAACGAAGGAGAAGAAACACAAAATATGAAATTAATGGTTTTGGCAGCTACGTATCGAAGAAAATATACACAGAAAATTAATATCATGTTTTTTGTGTGTTTATAGAATGTGAAGAAAATCAAGAGAACACATCACACACAATAAGATCACATCAACACACTGTACACTCTTAGAAAAAAAGGGTAGGAAAAGGGTAGAAAAAGGGTGTTTGTAGTGATGAAATACTGCTACCCTTTTTCTACCCTTACAAATATACTCTTTCGGATCGACGCAAATATACCCTTTTCCAACCCTCTCGTCTAAAAAGGGTAGGTAAAGGGTAGATGAAGGGTATAATCGGCAGCATCTAGGGTAGGAAAAGGGTAGAAAAAGGGTGTTTGTAGTGATGAAATACTGCTACCCTTTTTCTACCCTTACAAATATACTCTTTCGGATCGACGCAAATATACCCTTTTCCAACCCTCTCGTCTAAAAAGGGTAGATAAAGGGTAGATGAAGGGTATAATCGGCAGCATCTACCCTCCAGTCTGGACATAGGGTTTAAAAAGGGTAGTGATGGTGCGATGTAACAATTCTACCCTTAATATACCCCTCATTTCTGAGAGTGTAGGGAGAGATTACAATGTCTGCTAAAACTTACGGAACATAATTCTCTACAGGAACGTTCTTATTGACTCTTGTCCTCTGTCACGCTATTGCAGAAGAATGTGAAGATAACTCACCTTAACCTTTCACGCCCAGATCTTTCCTTAGCTATAAGAAATCGTATGTTGTCGAGCCATAAAATTACGAAAAGTAACTGAATATACCAAATTAGTTAGTGACAAGGATACTAAACAGGCCATATCTATAGAATATTACTTGCATTCACTAAAAATCGTCTTATGGTACCCATATTACAATGGAAATTACGTTCCGGGTCTCAAGAGGTTAAGGAAGCGAGCCAGCAACATTACAAGGTCACACAAGCACACTGTAGGTCCCTTACAATGGTCAATGAACTGAGATAAGAACACACACGAGGAATGGATGTTGCTGTGTTGTGCTGTGTTGTGCTGTGTTGTGCAGAAGCGAAGACACACGTACGTAGGAGTGAGGAAGTGCATACGAGTGGTGAGGAGGGGAACGGCGAACTCTGTGTTGGGGGGGAAGATATATAGGATGGGCAGGACGTGGCCATTCTTCGTCCTGTGCATGAGGAGGAGGAGGAGGAGGAGGAGGAGGAGGAGGAGGAGGAGGAGGAGAAGGAGGAGGAGGAGGAAGACGATTCAGAAAGAAAGAAGAAAGACAGGAGGAAAAGAATGAGGAAGAATGGGAGGTAGAAGATGAAGAGTTGAAGAGGAATAAGAAAAGGACAAGGCCGAGGAGAGGGAGAAGGAGAAGTAAAAAATGTGAAGAGAAGAAAGAGAAAAAAGGAAGAGAAGCAAGAGATATGAAATGGATGGTTTTGGCGACTATGTGTAAAAGAAAAAACAAACAGAAATGAATATCATGTTTTTTGCGTGTGTTTATTTATGGTATCTGGCGGCAGCTGTTGCCTCAAATATCACACATTTCAGTAATATTTCATTGGGCACCATGTGGAGTTTTTTTCCATCACCAGTATCGTCATCATCATCACCATTATCATTATTGTCATCCTCACCATCACCTTCATCATCATCATCATAATCATCATTACTGTCATATTTACGAGCCTCTGACAACCCCCAACCTGTTTATCGCTTCCTATATTTCACTGGAATGTGGAATTAAATTAGAAAACCCTGAATAATTTTTCGTATTGCAGCAAATATCATCATGGTTGCTATTATTTTCCTATTATTTTAGCTATTATTTGTCCTATTGTATTATTTTTTCTACTATTATTATATATTTTCCTATTTTTTATTTTTGCTTATTTATTATTCAGCGTTGATAATGCATCCTATACATCACTTTGTGGGTCCTTTTATGATATTATTTTATGCATTATCTTTCCATTGATAAAATTAAGTCCATTGTATGTACGTAAATTCAATTATTACCTAAGAAAATATCATATCTTTAAGTATCTAAATTCTGCATTTCCTCCTTAACGCAAAAACCGCCCCAAAAAACAGCTAAATTTGGGCTAATATCTTACATCTTGTTATCATTCTCGCCAAAAATTTCAAAAGTTTCCTCGGATAAAACTTTCTTCATCACATTACGTTAAAACGGATCCCGGCTAATCGGCTGCAAACTTAAGAGGTCGGTGGCCTTCTGATCAACATCTTTGAATATTGGACCAAGATTTACGAGTTAGAGATATTTTCGTGGGTTGAAGACCAATCTGATAGGGTTGTGGCCAGGATACGTGAGATGTGTTGACGAAAATGCGTTCCTTTCAGCGTGTCCAGCAGGATTATCATATATTACATCTACCGTGAAATCAAGAACAATCGCTGTTTTTCGTCCGATGATCCGAGTTTTTTTTTCTTCAGTGATATAAATTTACGAAGATCAAAAGATGTGATTGCAAAGGATGATGCAAAGAGCGATGAGAAGCTCTTATGGTGTAGCTTTTTTTTACTTATCCCCAATATACCTTACATTTCGTCTACTGCAGTAAATGTCAATACTATTTTCAGACTTAGTTGCGAAAAAGAAAAAGATGAATATGTGAAATAAGGAAAAGAGAAAATAAGAGCAATTATTGGTATAAAAAGAAAAAAAATACCTCCTTAGAAGAAAAAGTACAGTGACCAATAATGAATAAATAAAGTTTAGAAAGAACAAGAAAAAATCGAGCAATGATAAAAAAGTAAATTATTGGTATAAAAAAAAAAAAAAAATACAGATCACCTGTAAAAGAAAAAAAAACCCGTGACCAAATAAAGGAAAATAAAGGGAAAATAGGGGAAAATAAAGACACAGAGGAAACATAAAGGAAAAAAAAAAATCATCCGTAAAAGAAAAAAAAACCAGTGACCAAATAAAGTAAAATAAAGGGAAAATAGGGGAAAATAAAGACACATAGGGTAATAAAGGAAAAAAAAAAAAATCATCCGTAAAAGAAAAAAAAACCAGTGGCCAAATAAAGGAAAATAAAGGGAAAATAGGGGAAAATAAAGACACACAGGGTAATAAGGAAAAAAAAAAAATCATCCGTAAAAGAAAAAAAAACCAGTGGCCAAATAAAGGAAAATAAAGGGAAAATAGGGGAAAATAAAGACACACAGGGTAATAAAATAAAAAATTAAAAAATCAGCCGTAAAAGAAAAAAAAAAGAGTGGCCAAATAAAGTAAAATAAATAAAAAAAAAAAAAAAAAATCATCCGTAAAAGAAAAAAAAACCAGTGACCAAATAAAGTAAAATAGAGAGAAAATAGGGAAAAATAAAGGAAATATAGACACAGAGGATAATAAAGTTTGGACAGGAAGCCTTATCATTTATCTAGGGCAGGTGCGAGAGCGTCCTACAGGTAAGGTTAGGGCTCCATACCTTCATTAATTAGTCTTCCATGTGGCAAAGTGTCCCGCTCTATCATTTTAACGATGGGACAGAGACGTGGGAAGAGAGGGGAAAGGAAGAGGAGGAAAAAACAATGGATAAAAATGGGGTTAAAAAGAGGAAGAAAGAAAGAAGAATGGAAATATAGAATACATAATAAAAAGCACAATTGAGAGAGAGAGAGAGAGAGGAGAGAGAGAGAGAGAGAGGGAGAGAGAGAGAGAGAGAGAGAGAGAGAGAGAGAGAGAGAGAGAGAAGAGGAGAGAGAGAGAGAGGAGGAGAGAGGAGAGAGGAGAGAGAGAGAGAGAGAGAGAGGAGAGGAGAGAGAAGAGAAGAGAGAGAGAGAGACAGAAGAGAGAAGAGAGAAGAGAGGAGAGAAGAGAAGTAATAAGAGGAGTAGGAAGAAGGAAAAAACAATGGAAAGAGGAATAAAAATGAGAAACAAAATGTAAAAATATAAAAATAGGACGAAGAAATGGATACGACAGAAGAATATGATACTAAAAAATGAAAATAGTGGAAGGATTAGAAAGAAAGAAGGAAAGAATAATGACAAAGAAGACTAAAGAATGAAATCCAAAATGAAACATGACAGAAAAAGGACGAAAAAATGTATACCCGAGAAGAAAAATGACTCTAAAAAAGGAAAATAGTGTAAGGAGAGGAAAGGCGAGGCAGCGAGGGAGGAAAACCGAGAGGACAGACGAGCAGAAATAAATGTGATAAATCTGGTGGTGGAAAGAAAAGAGAACATCCAACAATTTTCCGGCAACTTACACACACACGAGAGAGAGAGAGAGAGAGAGAGAGAGAGAGAGAGAGAGAGAGAGAGAGAGAGAGAGAGAGAGAGAGAGAGAGAGAGAGAGAGAGAGAGAGAGAGAGAGAGAGAGAGAGAGAGAGAGATGTAAACAGACAGAGACAGAGAGACAGACAGAGACAAAGACAGAGAGAGAGACAAAGATACAGACAGAGACAGAGACAGAGAGAGGTAGACAGAGACAGAGAGAGAGATAAGATAAGATTTTCATCCTATCTAGACACTTTGCAAGTACCAACTACAAGGTTATTGACTATACAAAGCGCCGCCACGTCAGCACGAACTAGGCGGACTCGAACCGCTGACCGAATGCACAGGGACGCTGCACATTGCGAACTCACGTCGCTACCAACCTTGCCACCCTGACGGGCAGAGAGAGAGAGAGAGAGAGAGAGAGAGAGAGAGAGAGAGAGAGAGAGAGAGAGGGTAAACAGACAGAGACAGAGAGACAGACAGAGACAAAGATAGAGAGAGAGAGAAAGATACAGGCAGAGAGAGAGAGAGCGAGAGCGAGAGCGAGAGCGAGAGCGAGAGCGAGAGCGAGAGCGAGAGCGAGAGCGAGAGAGAGAGAGAGAGAGAGAGAGAGAGAGAGAGAGAGAGAGAGAGAGAGAGAGAGAGGGAGAGTGGGGGGTCAGTGGGAACAGGTGCATACACGACACGTAGGCAATTTGATAATGGAAAAATTCATCTGCGGTAAGTGAGCGCGTCTGCCTGAGTTCAGTTTCCTTCTGGCCTTTATTATATTACTGGTGAGCGGTGCGGAGCATAAACCTATATCCCGTGGTCGTAAAGGGGGGGGGGGGGGAGAGGAGGAGAGAGAGAGAGAGAGAGAGGAGAGAGCGAGAGAGAGAGAGAGAGAGAGAGAGAGAGAGAGAGAGAGAGAGAGAGAGAGAGAGAGAGAGAGAAGGAGAGAGAGAGAGAGAGAGAGAGAGAAATATGCCATCACAAGTCCAAAATTCACGGTTGGAAATTAATGAGAGTAAACGGACAATTATATGAGCGACACACGCACACACACACACACACACCACACACACGCATACACACACACACACACACACACACCGTCGACCTACAGTACGTCCGTCAACTCACTTCAATTAATCTCTCCAGCTGTCAAGTCAAACGTCACGCCACAAAATAAACTGGGTGAAAAAAGGACTTTAAAACACACATAGCTATTACATGTGCTTCACCTGTACCTATTACTCTTATAATACTATTTAGCGTCAAGGGAAAAAAACCAGTGAGTGAGTACGTTGTTTTCGTAAATTTTAGACTTCAAAGTATTTATTAAAGAGTAAAGTATTCTATTCAGAGTAAAGAAGTGGAGTAAAGAGTGAAGAGTTAAGAGTAAAAAGAGTGGAAGAGAAAATAGCTGTGAGTGAGTATGCTGGTTTCGTAAATTTTGAGTGTGATTTTAGTTAATTGACAGCAGTATTGCAATTATCTGAGCTTTAATCTGGCCCGTGTTATGATTACGGGGGCGCCAGGTGTATTTATAATTTTATTACTTAATTTTACCTGAGACCCATTTTTCCCACGCTGCCCACTGCACTATCCCACTTTCCTTGCACCAACGAGATAATTATACAAGTGTGTGGCGCAAGGCAAGATGCAGGTGTATGTCGGGACCTGAGTAGGGTGGAGGTTTGGGAAGCAGGTTATACATGTCAATTGGTACAGAGGCGATTGGTAATGAAATTAAATGATCCACAAGACATTTCGGCCCCAAGTCATATGAGACCCAAGCCATATGGGAATCAAATCTATCGGGACCCGAGACAATGCGGACCCTGATTACCCCGGACCCTGATCAATCCGGACCCTGAACCTGCACCCTGGGAAGCACACAGCACCACCCTTGTCCCTACCTTCACCTTACCACCACCCTAGCCTTTATATCTGCTCCTGCACCACCATAACCTCCACCCTATTCATATATCTACTTTAGTCCCGTAACCACCTTCGTCACTCCTCTAATATGTTTACTGACACTCCTCGACAGTACTCATTGTCTTTTGCACGTATTACCACGCCTCCTTCACATAAACAATAGATATTAAATGAGAGTTTACCTAAGTACACCGTCAATGCCATAGCCACTACTGTATTGTCTTTACCATCACGATATGGGGAATATAAAACATAACTGCAATTCGTTATTGTATATTGTTATCATCATCACTATCATCATTATTATTACTATCATTATTCCGAGGACGAGGATGAAGGAAATGTCAACAAGATTCTTCATAATACTTTCATGATACATAAGCCTCTGCATTCACAACCAGAGCTTTACGAGTATGAGGTGCATTAAAACAACGATTTATTTCTTCCCTCATAAAATATTATCCGTAAAACATCCTCTCATAGCGAGCTAATCCATGAGTCCTCGCTACAAAGATCGTCTCTTTCTGAACAGCATCTGCCGCGACAAGTAAACTTTTGAGTGCAGCTTAAAAATGAAGCAAAGGTTTTCAGTCATGTTAATGTATACAAGGAGATTTAAGTGCTCCAGCCAGCCAGCTTCTGCCACTGCCTTGCCTCCGCCACACACGTCTGCACACACATTCAGACATGCATTGGCGACGTAATTGTGGCTGCCTGGTTCGTTGTCATACACAGCCAACCACTGAGGATCATTTCCAAGGGTGTTTGAGGACGTCTTTTTGCCGCTCTCTGACCCCTAGGGATTGTAACTTCTAGGGGAAGATCCGCACAGGGGAGCTAGGGACCCGGTATCCCTCCCCTGGCAGCGCCGCGAGGCCCAGTCAAGGGTACAGGTGCCAAGGGCTGTCGTAAAGCCTCGCCACGGTGGGTTTCACGACCTCGGCGACCCTGGAGAATCGCCCGCCGCGGAAATCCTAATAGATGCCTAGGGTTCGTCCTCGTCCGCGGAATAATGATGGGAATAAGATGATTAGTGATGATGATACAAATAAACGATGAGGAACTGTTGTTATGTTTTATTTTCTCTATATTAGGCATTCGTATCAACATAAAAAGATATACACATACCGACAGACTTCAGAAAAACCCCAGACAAATAGACCGATAACCGAGTAAGGATAGGAACAAGAACGGTGACGAAGACGATAAGAAAGATAGCAGCACAAACAGAAGAGGAGAGAGAGAGAGAGAGAGAGAGAGAGAGAGAGAGAGAGAGAGAGAGAGAGAGAGAGAGAGAGAGAGAGAGAGAGAGAGAATCCTGACAACCCTCTACTCACTCCTTGGTTCCACATCCTTCATAATAATGAGATCTGTATGTACCCACACATTCTCTTCTAGGACTCTCATATATGTAGAATGAGGCTGTAAGGGCTCTCTCTCTCTCTCTCTCTCTCTCTCTCTCTCTCTCTCTCTCTCATAAACACACACTCCCCTAACCAGCTGATCCACCAACTCTCCTTCAACACAACACAACACACTTATTCAAAACTTCAAAAAATCTCGCCGCGAATCTAATTACCTACATAAACAAACACCCCGAGGTTCTCTGTTCTCTCTAAATATTACTCGTGCTTTCTATCGCTTTACTTATTCAGTCTCTCCAAAGGTAATTACATTTTTGGGTTTATTGAGTCATGGTCACTGAACTTCGTCGTTGTGTGTGTATTCATCTAGTTGTATTTTACAAGGCCTGAGCTGCACTCGTATGGCCCCGTCTCCATATCAACATTCTTATCATTCATCCTTAGTGTTGGCCGAAGCCATCACTCCGGGAGGTGGGTCACAACCCCCGGCTAACACCCGGTACCCATTCACTGCTGGGTGGACAGGGGTTCGGCTTTTAAGGAAACAGCCCGTCTGTCTCCGCTCCACCCGGGGATCGAACCCGGGACTTCTCGGTTGTGAGCCGAGCATGCTACCTCTACACTACGGAGTCACCCTATGTGTGTGTGTGTGTGTGTGTGTGTGTGTGTGTGTGTGTGTGTGTGTGTGTATTTAGGAAGACGAGATGTAAAAAAGACGTGTAGATATGAAGTATAAAAGATGATGATAGTGGTGATGATGGTGACGCCAACACTACAACTATTTATCACTCTACCATTATATTATACCACTATATCATACCACTAGACGGAGTAGCAACAGAGGCAGTAGTAGCAGCGATGAATGATGGTGCGTGCTAAACGATCGTTCCTAACTACCCATAAACCATCGCTGTTAACACGCACATACACGTCTCCCGTCTCCTAGTAGAGATTTCTGCTTTGATTGATATTCATTCTCCTCGTTAATCGACGCGAAAATCAGATGAAAACACGACAAGCGGGACGTATATCAAAGACATATTTAAAGGGTAGTAATTTTGGCGCCTGTGTCTGTCTCCGTGTCTGTGTAGTTTTTTTTCTCCACTTTTTTTGTGGTAATTTTCCGCCGACATGCAGTCTTTTGTCGGCTGTGTGTGTGGTGTGTGTGTGTGTGTGTGTGTGTGTGTGTGTGTGTGTGTGTGTGTGTGTGTGTGTGTGTGTGAAGGAAATGGGGAGGGGGAGGTGTTGAGAAAAAAAAGTGAGAGAAAGAGAGGGAGAGAGAGAGAGAAGCAAATTGGAAAAGGAAATAATATATAAGCACAACTACACCCAAGAAAAACAAACACCTCTCTCTCTCTCTCTCTCTCTCTCTTCTCTCTCTCTCTCTCTCTCTCTTCTCTCTCTCTCTCTCTCTCTCTCTCTCTCTCTCTCTCTCTCTCTCTCTCTCTCTCTCTCTCTCTCTCTCTCCTCTCTCTCTAAGCTCCGTACATCCTTCTTCTTCTTCTCCCCTTCCTCGTCGCGTGCCTGGCTAATGGAATCTACCTCGCCTGGCCGCAGGGAGTCTCTGAAACTTTCCTTCCCCGCAGGTAACACACACACACACACACACACACAACACAGGTGCTGAGGTGCTGCTGGTGCTGATAGGGTTCTAGTGCTCCTTCTCCTTATGATAACTCCTCCTCCCCCTTATTCCTTATTATATTGGGGGCAGAGAAGAACATAAAAACTAAGAAAATAAGGAAGCTACAAGAGGCCGTGAGACCTACACGTGGTAGTTCCTGGTAGTTACTTATACCTCCTCCTCCTTATTCCTTATTATTTTGGGGGCAGAGAAGAACAAGAAAATAAGGAAGCTACAAGAGCCCGTGAGACCTACACGTGGAAGTTCCTGGTAGTTCCTTGTGCTTCCTTTACTTTGATTTATTCTAGTGTTTTCTTTACTTCTTCTTTTCCTTTTCTTCTACAAACTCCACATGCCTCGTTATTATCATAGATTTTGTTTTCTTATCTATTTTTTTTCTCCTTTTCTAACTTCTCCTCCTCCTCCTCCTTATGCTCCACCCCTATCTTTATTCTTGTGATTCCTTTACTTCTTCTTCTACTTCTCCTTCTCTTCTCCTACACACACTCTACATGCTTCGTTTGTTATCATCTTTTTTGTTTATTTATTTATTTTTCTTCTCAATTCCTTCCTTCTTCTCCTTCTCCTTCCGTATTTCGTCTACGGTAAATGACACTGTCTAATCAAGAGCCGCGAAGTAGGCCACGTCATCTCCCTAATCAGGTTAACTTCGAGGGTTGAGGAAGAGGAGGAAGAGGAGAAGGAGGAGGAGGAGGAGGAGGAGGAGAAGGAGGAGGAGGAGGAGGAGGAGGAGGAGGAAAGGAAACATATGGGTGGTTCGTACATAAGTAAATAATAAATAAAAATACTTGGCTCATGAAAAGACAATCTGGCTTAAGACTACATTCTACACCGTTTCACAAATCTTCATTATTATTACAAGGGAAGAACATGAAAGTAAAGACACTCATCTCCTTCTAACTACAAAAAAAAAAACCACAAGAAAAGAAAAAAAAGAACGGGTGAACCATATTCATTATAAACATATTTAGGTACTATTTTTAAAGGCTACCTCCTTCGACACACACACACAAAAAAAAAAAAATTAAGATAAAAAAATGACATAGTTTCTGCACTACAAACTTGGCAAAGAGTGTCATGCCTAAATGGAGGTTGAGTAACATATCTTAAGTGTTGAAGTTTGACATTGGGACTGTGAAAAAGTATGCGTATGTAGATGAGAGGTTGGCTACGCTCTGTTGTGACGTAAGTAATCTCATGAATGATGTACGATGATATATTTTGCGTTAAGTGTCTCGTGAGATTGGCTTAGTGATTCTCAAAGGAAATTCTCGTCTACTAATCTACTAATACTATTACGGCAGTCTTGCTAGTCTTAAAAACAGATAGGCTAGACAAATTAACCGTAACAAAAACTGGCAATAGTCAAAATTCTCGTTATTATTGTAATGCGGTTAGTTTTAAAGCACAATTTTACGTGATCTTTATTGGTAATTTCATAAAAATTCGATTAACTGTCTTAGAAACCGATTGATTGATATGATAAATTTACGTTCATCTTCAAAGCAGTTAGATATAGAAAGAAAGACTCAATATCCCTACCTTACCCATTCTGACCTTATATCTCAAGTGTTTCTTCTCTATAATAATAAGTCGATGTTTACTTTTCACATACAAGTTTTTTACTTCAGTAAAATTTACGTGGGTTTTCAGGAGAATTGGAGGTACTTTATTGACTGGTTCGTGCACCAAAGGGGAAGTAATCAAGGAGCTACTAATACTGCGTAGTAGGTGATGGAGGAGGAATACATAGGAATACATAGGAATAACAGACACCAGGAGACCTATTGGTCCATAACTAGGGTATCTGCTGTACTACATACTACTAACTATCAACTACATGTAAGAGGAACAGTTGGAAAAGGATACCATGTCCCTAAAGAAGATAGGAACATGGAAGTTTCGTAGTGAAGAATAATAAGATATGAAGTATGCTAACTACAACTACCACTAGCACTAATCAATCTGGGGGACTATAATTTGAATTCGCAGGGCAATATCAAAACCCATTTACTTTACAGTACGCGTCAAGTCTGTTTTTAAATGAAGTTATTGTGCTGGCTTCGACAACATTTGCTGGTAATTTGTTCCATCGATCAACAACTCTAACATTGAAATACTTTTTACGGAGATCTGTGCTGCAACGTTAACCATTCAGTTCTAGACCGTTGTTTCTTGTTGTCACGTGAGGAGAAAGCTCGAATAGGTTCTCTTGATTAATGACATCAAATCCTTTAAGGATCTTAAAAGTTTCTATCAAGTCCCCACGGATTCTACGATCCTTTAAGGAAAGCATATCAAGTTTTTGCAGTCTCTCTTCATAAGATGAATTTCGCAGAGATGGAATTAGTTTGGTTGCTCTTCTTTGAACTGATTCCAATTTGGCTTGATCTCTTACGAATCAAGGCGACCAGAATTGAACGGCATATTCTAAGTGTGGCCTAACCAAAGACGTGTATAATCGTGTCATTACTTTCGGAGTTTTATGTTCAAAGTTGTGTTTGATGAAACCCAACATCATAGTCGCTTTTTTACTGAAATATTCACCTTTTTACTGAAATCATATTCGCCTTTTTACTGAAATTCGCCTTTTTACTGAGGAGGAAGATAAAGAGGTGGAGGAGAAAGATAAAGAGGTGGAGGAGAAAGATAAAGAGGTGGAGGAGAAAGATAAAGAGGTGGAAGAGGAAGAGTAGAAAGATATTAGGTTTAGGTCCTTTAATTTACCCAAAATATGGTATAACTCACAGAAAAAGATGATACTAAAAACTCAAAAAGAAAGTTGGCCGAAGACAAAGAAACTTCATCATCATTCTCATCATCATCATCATCATCATATCGAATATACTGTTTGACTTAATATGAAGAGTGTGAGTGATGGAAGGTGGAAAATATATAACAAAGGGAAAATATAAGCGGAGGAAGAGAACGGAGAAGAACGCAAGGTATTAAAATAGCAAAATATGAGGCAGATAAAAACAAAGACGCGAGTAAATATTTGTAAGGTTATTTTTAACATGCGTTGGATAAAGAGTTTACACGTTATGAAATACATTGCTTAATTAAACTCGCCTCTCTCTCTCTCTCTCTCTCTCTCTCTCTCTCTCTCTCTCTCTCTCTCTCTCTCTCTCTCTCTCTCTGCCACTTTTTTCTCTCTCTGTCACTCTTCTTCTTT
>JACEEZ010012900.1:82500-90000 GCA_016584305.1 Chionoecetes opilio
GATTTGGAGTAGGAGTAAGCGAGGGAGTACGTGGCGTGTGAAGTACTCGTAATGATGGAGTGAAAAAATAATCGTGCAATAATGAAAGGATTAAAATTGACAACTGTGAAGATGTGTTTTGTAATGTGTGGATATATATATATATATGTTTGAGAGAGAGAGAGAGAGAGAGAGAGGAGAGAGAGAGAGAGAGGAGAGGAGAGAGAGAGAGAGAGAGAAGAGAGAGAGAGAGAGAGAGAGAGAGAGAGAGAGGAGAGAGAGAGAGAGAGAAGAGAGAGAGAGAGAGAGAGAGAGAAAGAAAAAAAGAAGAGGGAAAGAAGGAGAAAGGGGAAGGAGAAGGAGGAAAAAGAAAGAGAAAAAGGGAAATAAAAAAAAATTAAAGGGAAGAAAGAGAAAGGAAGTTTGAGTAGAAAATTTTTTAAAGGTTTGAAAGGGGAGAAAAAAACAGTTATAAAAAAAAAAGAACAATGGAGGGAAAATTTAAAAAATAAAAAAAGGGAATTTTTGGGTATTGTTTTAGTTCGGTGTAAAAAAAACCAAAAATTTTATTAAAGGGAAAAATGCCAGGAAAAAAAAAACATAATAAAATGGTTTTGAAAAAAATGAAAACAAATTTTCAAAAAATTGGGTGGGGAAAGCGAATATGGCTTTAAGATGAAATTTGGGGAAAAAAAAATAATTGCAATTGAAGGTTAAATTGCCTAAGAGTTTTTGAAGGTTGAAAAATTAATATTTTATTAATTAAATTAAATACTATTTTAAATTTATTTGGGGGAAAAGGAAAAAAAAAAAAAAAAAAGAAGAAAAAAAGGGGAAAGAAAGGAGGGAAAAGAGAAAAAAAAAAAGGAAAAAAAAAGAGGGGAAAAGGGAGAAGAGGAAAAAGAACCCCCCCGCACTTTCCCAAACCCGTCCTTAAACCAAATTATAAATTTAATGAAAAGTCATTTGACCACAACTTTTCCCCCAATATATAAGACAAAGAAATTTGGGTTCATAAAACGAACTCCATGGGGGTAGAAATTTTGGGCCCAAAAACCCAAACTTTTCACCCCATTATGGCGTTTAAAAAATTTAAAGAAAAAGGGGGGAAGAGGGAAAGAAAAGGGAAGAGGAAAAGAGGAAAAGAGAAGGAAAAAGAACAGAAAAGAAAAAAGAAAAAAGAAAAGAAAGAAAGAAAAAAAGAAGGAGGAGGAAAACAAAGGAAAAAAAGAAGAAAGGAAAAAATGAAGGAAAAAGAAAAAAGGAAAATAGGGGGGAGGAAAGAAGAAAAGAGGGGAGAAGAGAAGAAGAAATAAAAAAGAAAATATAAAAAACGGAAATAGAAAAAATGAAAAATAGAGGGGAGGGGGGGGGAAAAAAAGGAACAATTAATAAATAAAAAATGGGGGTTTTAAAAAAAATCATAATTGGTTTTTTTTTTGGGGACAGATTGCTTGAAATAATTCAGAAAGGGTCGGGCAGCTGAAAAGAATCTAATTAGTTTCAGTAAAAATGATTAAAAGCCCATTTCAGCCCAATTCAAATAACATATCAATTCCTTAAAAAACCCAAAATTTAAAATTTTAAAAAGAAAATAATTCCCAGTTCGTGTTGAATTTCCCTGCAAACTTTTAGGAAAAATTTTTTCAAAAATTAGGGTTTTAAAAAAAATTTCATAATTTTCAAATTTTTGGGACCGTTTTCTTAAAAATTATTCCTACTATTTTGCATGCAAACAGAATCAATATTTTCAGTTCAATGTTTAAAAATCCCTTTTTTCAGCCAAATTTTCACAAGGCATATTTTCTTTTCCCTTTAAAAAAAATTCCAAATTAGAATTGAAACTAAAACAAATTTCCCAGATTCGTTTCAGCAGCCCAAAAAACTATTAGGAACAAATTTTCCAGCAAATCATGGTATTTAAAAAAAAATTAAATTGGCAATTTTTTGGGAAAATTTTTGTTTGAAAAAACCCTGCATTTCGGCTGCGAAAAAATTGAATATTTTTCAGTTACAATGTTTTAAAACCCCTATTTTCACCCAATCAAAAGTTACTTAAATTCTTAAAAAATCCAAAATTAGAATTTAAAACAAAAACAAATTCCAGATTCGTTTTTCAGATCCCCAAAAACTTTTAAGAAAATTTTTAGCAAAATCTATGCGTATTAAAAAAAATTTTACATATTGGAAATTTTTTTTTTGGGCGACAGTTTTGCTTGAAAATTTCTAGCGTTGGGATGCTGAAAAAAAATTTTTGGAATCTTTTTTAGTTAAAATATTAAAAGTCCTATTTACCCAAATCAAAGACTATTTATATTCTTAAAAATACAATTAGAATTTTGAAACAAAAACAATTCCGTTTCGTGTTCGCATGCCAAAAACTATTTGGGAAAGCAAATTTCCAAGCAAATCTATGCGATTTAAAAAAAAAATTGCAAAATTTTGAAAAAATTTTAGGGGACAATTTGCTTAAAAAGGGAATTTTCTTGCCGGGTTAGATGCTAAACAAATCTAAAAAATTTTCAGTTACAATTTTACAATTTCCTTTTCACCCAAATTCACAAGTCATACTTTTTTCCTTTAAAAAATTTCCGAAAACTAAAATTTTGAAAAGAAAACTAATTCCAGATTCGTCTTCAGCATCCCCAAAATACTATTAGGAAAAAATTTTCATCAAATTATGCGTATTTAAAAAAAATTCATAAAGGGCAATATTTTTTAGGGGACAATGTGATTAAAATTTTAGTTCCAAAGGGGTTTTTTTGCATGGAAACGAATCGGGAATCAGTTTTCAGTTACAATGATTAAAGTCCCTATTTAGCCAATTTCACAAGGACATACTTCAATTTCCTTAAAAAATCAATATTAGATTTGAAACTAAAAAACCAACCAGTTTCGTTTTCAGCTGCCCCAAAACTTTGGGAACAAATTTTAAGCAAATTATGCTATTTAAAAAAAAACATTGCAAAATTTGGCAATATTTTGGGGTGCAGATTTGTTTAAAAAAATAAATTTCCTTGCACTGTTGGCATGTAACACAAACCCCAATTTTTTTTTTTCTTTACAATGATAAAATGCCCTTTTTCGCCTTCAAAAACTACTTCATATTTTAAAAAATCCGAAAATTAGAATTGAACAGAAAACTAATTCCAGATTCGCTTCAGATGCCCAAATATTTAAAAAATTTCATGCAAATCTACTATTAAAAATATATACAAAATTTGGCAAATTTTTTTTGCGACAGATTTGTTTGAAAGTTTTCCCTGATGATTGGGCATGCTGAAAACGAATCGGGGAATATTTTTTAGTTACAATGTTTAAAAAGTCCCTTTTTCCCCCAATTCAAAAATACATACTTCATATTCCTTAAAAAATCCAATTAAAATTTAAAAATGAAAAAAATTTCGTTTCCTTTCACTGCCCAAAAAAAATATGGGAAAAAATTTTTCCAAAAAATTTCTATGGTTTTTTAAAAAAAAACCATTGATAATTGGAAAAAATATTAGGGTGACAGATTTTGTTTGAAAAAAAATTCTTTGCACGCTGTGCATGTAAACACGAATCTTCAAATAATTTTTTCATTTACAATGATAAAACCCCTATTTTCCCAAAATTCACAATGTCATATCAATTTGAAAAATCCGAAACTAAAATTTTAAAAAAACAAAAAAACAATTCCAGATTCGTTTTTCAGCAGCCCAAATATATTAGGAAAAATTTTCACAAATCTATGCGAAAAAAAAAAAAAATTTTACAAAATTTGGCAAATTTTTTTTGGGCGACAGATTGCTTAAAAAGTTTTCCTAGCAGTTGGGCCCGCCCCCCGGGGTGGTGGCTTCGGCCCCAGAGAAAAGATGAAAAAAAAATGTAGATATGGAGACGGGGCATACGAGGACCAAAAAGGCCCAAAAACAAAACAAGAACAACCCACACACACACACACAAACCACACACCACAACACACACACACACACACACACACACACACCACACACCACACACACACCACAACAATATTATCAGAATAATTTTATTAAAATTAAATGTCACTTTTTCCCATAATTTTAGACCTTTTATTATTTTTTTTTAATATTTTTCTTATATCATCGTCATAAAAATTCAAATGATCTTCTATCTTTAATTTGACTTTTTTTGTTTTTTTAAATATTTAGTAGTAATATAATTTTATTATCACATTATTTTTTTTATTTTATTTTTATTATTATTTTACCCGTATTATCTATTAAATTTTAAAATTTCATTATCTTTTTATTAAAAATTTTATTCTTTAGCATTATTTTTATCTTGACGTTTTTGTGTTATTTTTATTATCATCATTATATCACATGTTAGTTACATCATTATTATTACCTCGCCAACGAAGTTGGGGGGGTTATGTTTTCACCCGATCTTTTTTTTTTTTTTGTTGTGTACAGAATTTCTTGAAAATTACGAAAGATTTGGAACCAAAAGGTATACCAAGTTATTTGGATAAGGGAAAAATGATTTTTTTTTGGATGAAACGAAAAACAACGTTGCATGGCAAAAACCAATTTTTAATCCCGGGGGGAGGTATGCGCTCTTACGAGTGCCCCCCCCCCCAGTTTTTTACTGTAATGTTTTTATTTTCATTATGACGGGGAATATTTTTTTATCTTATATTCTATTATTTTACCATTGTTTTTTGTAATCCTTAAACTTTTTATGCATTTATTTAATGGGAATTTTTATCTCACTATTTCATGTGTGTGGGGGTGTGGTTGGGTGTGGTTGTGGTTGGTGTGTTGAAAGGGAGGAGAGGAAGAGAGAGAGGGGAGGAGAGGGGGGGGAGAGAGGAGAAGAGAGAGAAAGGAGAGAGAGAGGAGAGAGAGAGAGAGAGAGAAGAGGGGGAGGGGAGAGAGAGAGAGAAGAGGAGAGGAGAGAGAGGAATTAAAGGGTTAAGAAGGAAAGGGTTGGCCCCTTTAGGAAAAAGTTCTTCCCTACTTACCCTTGTATTATAAATTTTTTTTTTCTCTCCCTCTCTCTATCCCTTTTTTCTCTCAGGGGCTATCTTTTATTCCCCTTTTCTTTTTTTCTCTCCCCTCTACTCTCATTCTCTCTATTATTCTTCCTTCATCCTTCCCCCCGATTTTCCCCCTTCCCCTACCTTTTTTTTTATTTTATTTTTCTTTTCCCCTTTTCTCCTCTCTCTTCCCCCTTTCCCCTCCTCTCCTCTCTCTCTTGACGGGACACTTTTTTGTTCCGCGTCCCGGCCTTGGGGGCCTTTTCTTTTCCAACCAAATTTTTTGGGCCTCCTTCTTGCCTTCCCAATTTTTCTTTTTTAGAATTTGGGGACGAACAAAGCCCTTGGGAAAATGACTTTTAACAATGCTTCATCCATTACCTGAAACCCCGGTCCCGGCAAAGGGACTTGGGCCCTTCTGTGGAATGCTTTTCAAGCTTCTCCCAAACAATTCTGAGGCCTAGGGGCCCCCTGATGCACCCTGCCTCCCCCGACAGACTACGGAGGGCACGGGTCCGCACAACGGCAGGGCAACTGTCCGGATTCATGGGGAGGAAAACCTGGCCCCCGACAAAACCCGGCCCCCCCCTTATCCCCGAGGCAAGAATCCCAACCTGCCCGCACCCGGGCAAAGGTAGGGCGATCACCCCCCTTTTAGAGAGCCACTCCATCCTTTGGGGTGGAGTTTGACGGCGGGCTGCCCCCACCAGCATGCCCGGGAGTGCTAAAAAAATGGCCCGGAGACCACTGTGCCGGGGCATCTCCACCTTCAGATCAAGGGGGTTTAGGGTTTGACAAGGTCAGGTACGTCCCCCAAGAATACTCCCCCCTAGATGGTCTTCCTGCCCGCCCTCTTACTTGGCCACACTAGACCGCGTCCAGAGAAGAGCCCAGCGACTGGTTAGCGATAAACGTCCCCACCACGCGCCTGACTCCTTCCAACCCCTCCAGAAGCGCAGGGATGTGGCAGGTTTATGTGTCATGCACAAGGCACTAAATCTCCACACGCCCCACCTGGCAGCCATCAAGCTCCCCAGGCCCCCGCCGCCCCTTCACTCCACCCGTGTCGCCCCACACAGACAGGAGCAAGTGACTGTGCCCTTCTCCAGGACAGAGCACCACCTACGTTCCTTCTTACCCTGCTACGGCCTTCTGTGGAACCAGTTAGTTCACCAAACCGACCTCCACGCCTCGCTACAAGACTTTAAGCGGGGGGTGAACAGCTGGTTGATGGCCTAATTTATTTATTATGAAATATAAAATGTCTTTTTTATATTATATGTAGCTATAGATAGCTCTAGCGTAAAACCTAGAGCTCTAGCTACAATAACACCAAATGTATTAACAGTTTAAATAAAAAAAAAAAAAAAAAGAGAGAGGAGAGAGAGAGAGAGAGAGAAAGGAGAGAGAGAGAGAGAGAGAGAGGAGAGAGAGAGAGAGAGAGAGAAGGAGAGAGAGAGAGAGAGAGAGAGAGAGGAGAAGAGAGGAGAGACGAGACGGAGAGAGAGAGAGAAAGACGAGAGAGACGAAGAGAGAAGAGAGAGAGGAGAGAGAGAGAGGAGAGGAAGAGAGGAAGAGAAATGTCAAAAGAGAAGAAAATTGAAGAGAGAAAGTATAAGGGAGATAGAAAGAAATATGAGAATGAAGTAAAGAAAGAAAGATAGAGAGATGATGGAATTGAGAATAATGAAAGGGAAGTGAATAAGCTAAAGGGAAATAGAATTAAAAGAGAGGGAAATTAAATTGAAAAGAGGGAAATTAATCAAAAGAGAGGGAAATTAAATTGAAAAGAGGGAAATTAATCAAGAGAGGGAAATTAAATTGAAGAGGGAAATTAATCAAAAGAGAGGGAAATTAAATTGAAAAGAGGGGGAATTTAAATTGAAAAGAGAGGGAAATTAATCAAAAGAAAGGGAAATTAATCAAAAGAGAGGGAAATTAAATTGAAGAGAGGGAAATTAATCAAAAGAGAGGGAAATTAAATTGAAAAGAGAGGAAAATTAAATTGAAAAGAGAGAATTTAATCAAAAGAGAGGGAAATTAATCAAATGAGAGGGAAATTAAATTGAAGAGAGGGAAATTAATCAAAAGAAAGATAAATTAAATTGAAAAGAGAGGGAATTTAAATTGAAAAGAAAGGGAAATTAATCAAAAGAGAGGGAAATTAATCAGAAGAGAGGGAAATTAAATTGAAAAGAGAGGGAAATGAATCAAAAGAGAGGAAATTATCGAAGAGGTGAAATTATTGAAAAGAGAGGAATAATCAAAGAGGGAATTTAAATTGAAAAGAGAGGGAAATTAATCAAAAGAGAGGGAAATTAATCAGAAGAGAGGGAAATTAAATTGAAAAGAGAGGGAAATGAATCAAAAGAGAGGGAAATTAATCAGAAGAGGGAAATTAAATTGAAAAGAGAGGGAAATTAATCAAAAGAGAGGGAATTTAAATTGAAAAGAGAGGGAAATTAATCAAAAGAGAGGGAATTTAAATTGAAAAGAGAGGGAAATTAATCAGAAAGAGG
>JACEEZ010012900.1:95000-100000 GCA_016584305.1 Chionoecetes opilio
GCTACCGGGGCCTTAATCAGCTGCCCTTCGTTCGTTCAGGCCGCTCGTAACGTCAGCGGTCTGCCTAATTACGATCCGAACATGATTTCCCGAAGGAGCTGATGTAATACGGTTATTATTCACGCTCAGAAAACTCACCTTTCCTACCGATTTTCTCGTGTATCATAAAGGTTTTGAGTTTTCTAGCCTCTCTCTAGATATAGGTTTTGAGTTTTCTCTAGCCTCAGGAAAATATGCTATAACAAAGGACTATTTATATGTATCCTTTTTACTAATACCTTTTTAACTAGCGACCTATCCAATCTATCTCATCTATCTATTTATCTTTCTGAATCTCCATCTAGTTTGGTAACGACATTTTGGAGGGAAATTTCGCTCTGAAAAACACAAAATGATATGACGGTAGTTTAGTCTATCGTTACCTCTAATACCCGTCTATCTTGAATACTACCCGTCTATCTAATCTATTTATGTATCAATCTATCTATCTCTCTATCTATCTAACTCTCTATCTTCTTTGGTAGCGATATGTCAGAGGGATGTTTCGCTCTGAAAAACACACAATGATATTACGATGGTTCGCAACACTTTACTGCGTTACGCGTGTGTGGGACGAGAAGGCTGCGAGAAAGAGGTTATTACCAGGTGAAAAATTGTCTTCTCTCTCTCTCTCTCTCTCTCTCTCTCTCTCTCCTCTCTCTCTCTCTCTCTCTCTTCTCTCTCTCTCTCATCATGCTCTCTCTTCTACTCGACGCACCGATCTCTCCACTCTTCTTTCTTCTCTCTCTCTCCTCTCTCATCTCTTTTGCTCCATCTCTCTCTTCTCTCTCTCTCTCTCTCTCTCTCTCTCTCTCTCTCTCTCTCTCTCTCTCTCTCTCTCTCTCCTTCTCTCTCTCCTTCTCTCCTCTCTCTCTCTCTCTCTCTCTCTCTCTCTCTTCTCTCTTCTCTCTCTTCTCTCTCTCTCTCTCTCTCCTCTCAGCCATTCTCCTCTCTCTCTCTCTCTTTTTCTCTCCCCTCACGCTCGTACAAACGTATGATATATGACGGAGGATCTTCTAAATGTATTCTTGCACACAGCAAAGAAATTGTGTACGCTAAAAACATCAACAATTGTCGCAACGCTAAAACATCAAATTCGTACGCATCGCTAAAACATTCAACCAATTGTCGCCAACGCTAAAACATCAAAATTTCGTCAACGCTTAAACATCAAATTGACGAGAAAGACTCAAAAATTTAGCAACGCTAACAACATAAAAATTGTACGCAACGCTAAAAACATCAACAAATTGTACGCAACGCTAAAAACATCAACAAATTGTACGCAACGCTAAAAACATCAACAAATTGTACGCAACGCTAAAAACATCAACAAATTGTACGTAACGCTAAAAACATCAACAAATTATATGCAACGCTAAAAACATCAACAAATTATATGCAACGCTAAAAACATCAACAAATTATATGCAACGCTAAAAACATAAAAAAATTGTACGCAACGCTAAAAACATCAACAAATTATATGCAACGCTAAAAACATAAAAAAATTGTACGCAACGCTAAAAACATAAAAAAATTGTATGCAACGCTAAAAACATCAACAAATTGTACGCAGCGCTAAAAACCTCAACAAATTGTACGCAACGCTAAAAACATAAAAAAATTGTACGCAACGCTAAAAACATCAACAAATTGTACGCAACGCTAAAAACATCAACAAATTGTACGCAACGCTAAAAACATCAACAAATTGTAGGCAACGCTAAAAACATAAAAAAATTGTATGCAACGCTAAAAACATAAAAAATTGTACGCAACGCTAAAAACATAAAAAAATTGTATGCAACGCTAAAACAAAAAATGTACGCAACGCTAAAAACATCAACAAATGTACGCAACGCTAAAAACATAAAAAATTGTAGGCAACGCTAAAAACATCAACAAATTGTACGCAACGCTAAAAACATAAAAAAATTGTAGGCAACGCTAAAAACATCAACAAATTGTACGCAACGCTAAAAACATAAAAAAATTGTACGCAACGCTAAAAACATCAAAAAATTGTACGCAACGCTAAAACATAAAAAAATTGTAGGCAACGCTAAAAACATCAACAAATTAATGCAACGCTAAAAACATAAAAAATTATATGCAACGCTAAAAACATAAAAAAATTGTACGCAACGCTAAAAACATAAAACAAATTGTACGCAACGCTAAAAACATCAACAAATTGTATGCAACGCTAAAAACATCAACAAATTATATGCAACGCTAAAAACATCAACAAATTGTACGCAACGCTAAAAACCTCAACAAATTGTACGCAACGCTAAAAACATCAACAAATTGTAGGCAACGCTAAAAACATCAAAAAATTGTACGCAACGCTAAAAACATCAAAAAATTGTAGGCAACGCTAAAAACATCAAAAAATTGTACGCAACGCTAAAAACATCAAAAAATTGTACGCAACGCTAAAAACATCAAAAAATTGTAGGCAACGCTAAAAACATCACAAATTGTACGCAACGCTAAAACCATCTGGGTCAAAACTCTCCCAAGAAAGTCGAGTATGAAATATATAAATGATTAAAAGTACTGCGTTTACATTCACGAGACGAAAGTTTGCGCTGCTCTCTCATTAGACTTGCTATCAAACAGTTTACATTAAGGCTGAATACATCATTCCTGGTTATGACACACGAGTAAAACACTGGATGAAAGCATAGGGACTAAAGAACGTGTATTGAGCTAAGTTACTCACTCATTTGGTGTCCGCTGATGTTTTGGTAGAGGTAAGGAGGTGGTGGTAGGTCGAGAGAATTCTGAAAGAGAAGAGACATTATGATTCAGATATGTGTTTTGGTTGAGAGAGAGAGAGAGAGAGAGAGAGAGAGAGAGAGAGAGAGAGAGAGAGAGAGAGAGAGAGAGAGAGAGAGAGAGAGAGAGAGAGAGAGAGAGAGAGAGAGAGAGAGAGAGAGAGAGAGAGAGAGAGAGAGAGAGAGAGAGAGAGAGAGAGAGAGAGAGAGAGAGAGAGAGAAGAAAAACAGATAAGACAAACAAACTAGAGAACATATATATACACACACACACACAGACACAGACACAGACACACACACAGACACAGACACAGACACAGACACACACACACACACACACACACACACACACACACACAACACAACACAAAAAAAAAACACGCGCACACACACACAAGAAAAACACACACACACACATACATACAAGACGGCCGGTCAAACGGACACACATCGCGTCAAACATAAAGTACTCATGTAATACAATATCAATATTTATCAATAAGTATCACAATAAAACAAAATCATCTCCCCAAGGCCACGAATCAGCAATTATTCGTTACCATATATTAATCATATTCCTATTAACCATATATCATTAATCATATTCCTATTAACCATATATCATTAATCATATTCCTTTTAACCATATATTAATCATATTCCTGTTAACCATATATTAATCATATTCCTGTTAACCATATATCATTAATCATATTCCTGTTAACCATATATTAATCATATTCCTGTTAACCATATATTAATCATATTCCTGTTAACCATATATCATTAATCATATTCCTGTTAACCATATATTAATCATATTCCTGTTAACCATATATCATTAATCATATTCCTGTTAACCATATATTAATCATATTCCTGTTAACCATATATTAATCATATTCCTGTTAACCATATATTAATCATATTCCTGTTAACCATATATTAATCATATTCCTGTTAACCATATATTAATCATATTCCTGTTAACCATATATCATTAATCATATTCCTGTTAACCATATATTAATCATATTCCTGTTAACCATATATTAATCATATTCCTGTTAACCATATATTAATCATATTCCTGTTAACCATATATCATTAATCATATTCCTGTTAACTATATATCATTAATCTTTGGGGGAGGCGATAGCGGAGTGGTTAGCGTCTCCGACTGGCATTCTCGGTGACCCGAGTTTGATCCCCGAAGAAAACCAAAACCTTTCTGCACCGTCGAGTGGCCTAAGAACACCCACATGCCCTGCCCATCAACTCTACCTTCGATTGCGAGTGCATCGGAGGACTCAGGGGGTGGCATGAGCCTCTAATCACAGGCGTCACTATAAGAATCCTGCATGCGCCACCACGGGCGAGGACCAACCATTAAAGCCCTCAAGTGAACCTCCAGAGCCTACCATCCGAGCCCTGGGTCACCACTGCCTACAGGCGCTATAGGCACATATGTAAAAAAAATAAAAAAATAAAAAATATAAATATTCCTGTTAACCATATATTAATCATATTCCTGTTAACCATATATTACTCGAGTATCTTGTTGTTGTTGTTTTAATGTTATTTTATTAACATAGGAAAGCATGGCATACCTGTAAATACCACAATAACCCCCATCTGTCCGATACACAAGCCTGTCTCTGTGTCTTTGTGGTCATGAGAAAGATTTCCTGTTGTAATTAGGGTCCATAATGATCTAATCTGACTTACGAACCTCCTGCTGTCTTTGTTATGTCAGTCAAAGCGTGCAGACAGAAATGTGCGTGATGGAGCGTTGCAGGGGGCACGCCGAGAGGCAAAGAGCGTGCCAGGCTGCATATTGCCGTCCTCTGGAATAGTATGTGGTTTGGAAACAGGCAAGGTATATAACATTCTTTCGCTCAAGATAAATAGTTAAGCACACAACCAAAAACTTGAATGTGAAAATTAATAACCTGTAAAAACTTAGAAAGTTGTACAGGACGGAACCCAAAGATACACTGTTACAATTTTATGAGGTGTGGAAAGATTCCCGTTCTCTGGAATATTATGTGGTGTGGGGATGTGGAGCCAATCACCGTTGTCCAAGCTCGTGACGTCACATTAGGGTGGAGCCTACGTGATCGCTGGGGTATAATCTGTATGTTATATTTAAGAATAGAATTATTTTGTTTTATT
>JACEEZ010012900.1:105000-115000 GCA_016584305.1 Chionoecetes opilio
TTCACTGGGGGCTGCGTGTACCCTGTGCCTTATTACGCTTACAAGAATACAAGCTGACTTTTCAATGTTGGAGTTTCGAGTTGACTGAGATTACTACTATTATTGCAGCGGCTTCGACTGATTCATGACTTCCATCACCGTGGCGTAACTGTGGCTGTAAGGGAGGGAGGATCTCAATGTGCTCAAATCTGCGACCTGAATACGCCCGGTGCAACAAACTCCGATATTAAAATACGTGGAAGCCGGTCTCGTGATTCTAAGATGGTTAACATATTACTACGTATGATTATTTTTCCATCCTGTGTGTTTCCATCCATCGTACTGCCAGGGAAAGATACAAATAGTTGACAGATAAGGCACTGGACGAAACGTTTATTCTGCAAAGGTCTATGACAAGATAAAAGCAGATGCGTCCGGGGTCATGAAAAGCCCGCCAGACCAGCTTGTGCCCAGCTAAACCCTGGGCACACGATATCCGCCCCTACGTCCCTGAGGCATAGAGACGATTTTCCCTTCCCCGAACCGCACCTGGTTACTCCCCTGTACACGCTATGCTATTGCCTAGTAATTAGCAAATAACAAAATTATAAGTAAGCACGATCATATAAAACACGTAAAGGAAATGTGACTAATGGTCATACCTAATTCGATAAGTAAGTCTAATGTAAGGTAATTTTTTAGATTGCCGAGGCCATATCACAAGACTGACTTATCGATCATGACTCCAAGCAGATAACGCTCAGGTGAACACCCATCAAGGATATTTGGTTCCTATTCTGTCCAACCGTCTGTGTTTGTTTCTGTCAGTCTGTCTGTGCGTGTGTGTATTTCTGCGAACATACTATCGGATATTTCCTGCAGGCAAGTGCATGGACATGTGCACACACGTCTCCCTCCGTTTTCCTCGCTGCTGCTGGTCTTCATTTCCCTCCTTTCCTCTATCTGTTTTCCCTTCTCTTACTCATTCTCTCTATTCTCCCTCGTCTTAATCTTCCCTACTTCCTCCATCCCACTATCTGTTTTCCCTTGCACTCCCCTTCCTCTTCCTTACTTCCTCTATATTTCCTTCAATCCCTCGCTGAGTGGCCACCAAGAGATCCATCCCATCCATGATCCAGAGATTACTATAAAACAACAGAAAATAGATCTGCCTTGCAACCAGTGACGTGAGACTTCATTAAATGTATCTATTCACACGAAACCAGCAGGAGTAAAATGTTATGATATTTAGAGAAACGCGCTAAATCGTTGTTATGTGCCATAAACCAAAACACGACGCAATGCCTAGGTAACTACAAGCTTATATAGACACGCCATTGAGCATAAGAAATAATGCTAATAATGCTAACAAAAATATCAATAGTTATAATGATTTAAATGTGGCGCCAAAGTAAGGATGTCAGCCAACCTACTATTTTGTACGGTCTTTTCTTTAATGTCATCCTAAATATTTAGACTTCGTTGAAGATCAAGATTCGACCCAATCGCACTCAGGACTTTGCTTACTCCCTTCCAATAACCAGCAACCTCACACCACCTGCATTTCTTTCTTCTTATTTTTTCATGCCACCTTGAACCTTAGTATCGCTTCTAGATCCTTCACTTCGTCTCTAGTTAACAATCTAGTCACTTTTCCCTATCTATTTCACCTGGGACTAAACATTTTCATTTGTTCCTCGACCTCCTTCCAACCTCCTCCTTCCCCCCTCTTCCATCCTCCTTCTTCTTATCCTACTCCTTTTCTTATTCTCTCCCTTTCTTAGTCTCCTCAATGTCCCTTCCACTTCTCTCTCTTTTACATCTTTCAACTTTTTCCCTTACATTACTGAGAAACTAAAACATTTTCATTAGTTTTCACCCCATCAGAGCCTATCCTGGTCACTCCCCACACGTCATTTCGCAAACAAAATCAACGCTGAAGGAAGACTCACAAAAGGTTATCGGAATTCTCTCTTGATCATTTTCCTGCCAATTAGTCAACCGCGCCATTTATACATCATTCATTAGGACATATAGGATAGCCAAATACCGTGCCTCGACCGACCCTCTGCCCACCCTCCCCTGCCCCCCCTTCCCCACAGCCTCCTACGTCAACCTCTCTGTTGTGATGCATGTGAATTGCTAACCCGATGGATAATTCTTTCCCTACCAAACCCCTCTATTTTTGTTTCGTGTGATGGATATGTGCTATACCTTTATGGATAATCTCTCTCTCTCTCTCTCTCTCTCTCTTCTCCTCTCTCTCTCTCTCCTCTCTCTCTCTCTCTCTCTCTCTCTCTCCTCTCTCTCCTCTCTCTCTCTCTCTCTCTCTCTCTCTCTCTCTCTCTCTCTCTCTCTCTCTCTCTCTCTCTCTCTCTCTCTCTCTCTCTCTCTCTCTCTTCTCTCTTAGTGAGTGTTGGGAGGTGACCAATAGCTGATTTTTGTTTCTACTTGTAAATATAATTATTAAAGTATTTATTCTTTTTTAATGTAGTCACTTCTTTAGATTCTTGCAACGTATTAAGAATGTGAATACTAGGCAGGGCTTCCTATATCACAAAAGGCCCAAAAAATATAAAAAGAACAAGGACCATTTTTTTCGAAGTATATTTTCGGCGGGACTTTAAGGTGACTTTTGTATTTTTCAAACTGCCTCAGTATTGTGGCGATCTATTTCATGCTAATGGTGGTGAAACAACGCGAGTACTTTATCTTGATATTCAAAAGTCGTTTAATAAAGTTTTTGAAATATTTCCAAGAACGTGATGGGGCAGGGAAAACAACACAAGAATTATAAGATCTGAAGTTGTACCCTAACCCTATTAAATACATAAACATGAGTATTTTATCATTGAAAGACGAGGGTCATACTTTATCTTGGATGTGCCGTTTAGTTCTTATATTTGCATCTTGAAAACATATGGAATAAACTTAAACTCCACGAGGCGAGTAGCCAAGACGAACACACACATATACATACACATATACATACATACATGCATACAGGCAAACATAAATGACAGGTCCAGAGGTAGAAACACGTAAACAGAAACATTGTCAAACAAAGATATAGAAACAGACCAGGCAACAGACAAAGAGAGACATACAGAATCACACAGCATTATAAATTTACAACAAACACAACACAAGCCTCTGTTGCCTTTCCTCGTCTGTTTGTCCTATAAACCATATCCTACGAGTGTTTATCACCGCAAACATTCTAACATAAAACATTCAAACATTCTAACATAAAAATTGCATGTGATTTCTTTTCTTGTATTTTAGATAGTTGAGTTAATTATTATCTTAATCTGTCTGTCTCTATCTATGTTTCTGGGTATCTATCAAAAACAATAATGAATAGGCAGCATTTAGAAATCTGGGTCCTCAAAAATACTCCATCAGCACCTACTTCGTCAGCAGCTTTCTCGACTTAACGCACTGAAACAATGAAATGCAGGACACCAGGGGTCATGGCTTTCACAAACTTCATCACGGCCGTCGACCTGGTCTCCCACATAACCATTAAGGCAGCAATTGACCTGAAGGTTCGCAGCTGCTTTGTCTCGTGACTCCCGGCCTTTCGGAGCGGTCATCACCAGGTTTGCTTCGGGAGCACGGGCAACATTCGCCCTTTGTTTGGCCCGTCAGAGCACGAGGAGGAGGTCGCTCGGTTCCCTCATCTTCATCAACAACCCGCTGAGGGAAACAAGGGGAAACAAGGGCAAAGTTGAGGTACAGCAACCATTCCCTTTAATCATTAGTAGGGCTGCCCGTGATTTGAGTGACTGTAAGGAATCTCAACCCTCTGTGTGACGCGGGTGCAGGTCAATTGGTACTGAGACGCTTGGTAATGAAGTCAAGTGATCCCCAAGACATTTCGGCCCCAAGTCATATAAGACTCAAATCAATTGGGAACCAAATCAATCTGGACCCTAGTCAATCCGGACCTTGGTCACGCCGCACTCTACAAAGTCACCGCCTAGTGTTGCAATCATGCCTGAACGAATACGTCTATAATAACAAAACCCCTCTCCCAAAATACACACATACAAACACACACACACACACACAAACCCCCCCACCCACGCACTCAAATAAACACACCTGTATTCAGGAATTTCTTTTCTGAAAGGGTTTCCAACAAAACGAAGCAAATCTGCTTTCAATTCACTTATTCGTAAATCACCTGCGTGGAATTCGCTGCACTCGTAAATGTCGATGGCACAAGATAACAACTGTAACATTTTCCTAGAAAATCATGAACGGATTATCATCATTATTAACAATATTAACATAATTGTTATTGTCATTACAATTACTATTATCATCATTACTACTAACTACTGCTAATATCATCTTTACTGCTATTAGCCCCCCCCCCACCCACACACAACATACAGATAACACACGCAACAATAAACACACACACACACACACAAAGATAAAAGCAAATAATATAAAACCACACACACACACAAAACACACAAAACAACAACACAAAAACAAAACACACAACAAACACACAACACACACAAAACACACAACACACACACACACACACACACCACACACACACACACACACACACACACACACACAAAACACACACACACACACACACACACACACACACACACACACACACACACACACACACACACACACACACACACACACACACACACACACACACACCACACACACACACACACACACACACACACACACACACACACACACACCACACACACACACACACACACACACACACACACACACACACACACACACACACACACAAACAAACACACAGTTGGCTGGGTCACAATACAACGTGCTGTACGCAAATTGGCCTTAAAGGTGTGTTGACACAAGACCTCCCCCCCCAGAGCCCCCCACTCATAACCCGCGCCGACCTGTGTGTGTGTGTGTGTGTGTGTGTGTGTGTGTGTGTGTGTGGTGTGTGTGTGTGTGTGTTTATATTACAGTTAACGTGATTATTATATTTTGGTGTGTGTGTGTGTGTGTTTACTCATGGTCTTGATAAAGTGCTGAATTCGTGATCGCCAGCTTGTTACCTTCCCTATAGGAGGTATCGAGCTCGTCGAAACGCTGTACCTGTGTTTAGGCACGACATTATGTATCACGCAGCTATGTATGTTAGTAGAATGTAACCACCAACTTACGGTAATTTCACGCTTCTGGACTCCCTGTCATTGCCTATTTTTGTCATTGCTGGTTGATGTATGTAGTGTACATACGGATTACAAATATTATGGTCAATGGCTAAAGCTGGGACCTTAAACACCATATAAACCGATTCCCCTTGCTCAAGAGGGACAGATACTGGCCACTTTTGTCAGTGATAAACCTTAGACGATGCCAAGAAAACTCTCTCTCTCTCTCTCTCTCTCTCTCTCTCTCTCTCTCTCTCTCTCTCTCTCTCTCTCTCTCTCTCTCTCTCTCTCTTCTCTCTCTCTCTCTCTCTCTCTCTCTCTCTCTCTCTCTCTCTCTCTCTCTCTCTCTCTCTCTCTCTCTCTCTCTCTCTCTCTCTCTCTCTCTCTCTCTCTAGCTTTGCGAGGCACCCATGCGGCAGTATCCTCTTTTGGCTCCATTCCCGGAGTCTTTACCTCTGGCATTATCCTCGTTATTAACTTGGGCGTGTGTTTAGAATGAGGTGTGGAACAGGAATTACATAGGCTTAGTGGTAATGCACATGTCAATATGGTGTTTACTGTGATGCTTAGCGCCTTAGTATTGTTATTAAGGGGCATTAAGCACACGTGTTTATACTTGCTGTGGTGTATCATTTTTTTTGTCATAAAAGCGAGTATAGTTTGGAATTAAAGACTATGTTTAAACGAGGGTCTATAAATTGTTGTCTTACATTTGATTATCATACGTGTGTGGACTACTTGCTGTCTGTATATTCGTGTATCATGTTACTTGCGGTCTTTCTTGCATTATAATGTATGTATATGTATGTATATAATATGCATGTATCTATGTATATTTGTGGTTATCTGTAACGCTATCATTGCAACACAACAGTGAGAGAGAGAGAGAGAGAGAGAGAGAGAGAAGAGAGAGAGAGAGAGAGAGAGAGAGAGAGAGAGAGAGAGAGAGAGAGAGAGAGAGAGAGAGAGAGAAAGTGTGTGTGTGTGTGTATGTATGTGTGTATATGTATGTGTGTCTGTATGTGTGTGTGTGTGTGTGTGTGTGTGTGTGTGTGTGTGTGTGTGTGTGTGTGTGTGTGTGTGTGTGTGTGTGTCTGTGTGGTGTATATATGTGTGTGGTGTGGGGTGTGTGTTGTGTGTGTGTGTTGTGTGTGTGGTGTGTGTGGTTGTGTGTGTGTGTGTTGTGTGGGGTGTGTGTTTGCGTGTGTGTGTTTGTGTCTGAAAAAAAAAATCGAGTGGGGGCGTCGGGCACCCAGGGATAAACCCGGGCGGGAGTCCCACATGGGGCTGGGGGTATTACTGATGGCGTGCAAAATTTGGGGGGGTTTAAAGGTAAAAAAGGGACTTGACCCAATTATCCCGGGCGACCCCCCACTCGTTGAGGGGAAATTTGTAAGGGAAAAAATTTTTTGGGTCATTGGCCCTCTGATTTTTTATGTGTGGTGTGTGTGTGTGGGGGTGGGGGGTGGGGTTTGTGTGTGTTTGTGTGGTGGTGTGTGTGGGGGTGTGTGTGTGTGTGTGTGTGTGGGGTGTGTGTGGTTTTTGTGTGTGTGGGTGTGTGTGTGTGTGGGGGGGTGTGTGGTGGGGTGTGTGTGTGTTGTGTGGGGCGTCCCCTTTTTAAGGGAAACTTCTATCTTTTTTTTCTTTTTCTCTCCTTCTCTTCTCTCTCTTCTCTCTCTCTCTTCCCCTCTTCTCTCTCTCTCCTCTCTCTCTCTCTCTCTCTCTCTTTCATAATCTGATGATAATGAGCTTTTAAACAAATATATCCCCTTTTCAAAATTTTTCCACATTTTATTTCCCCGCCCCCACCCTTTGCCCTCTCCTCTATTGACACGGCAAAAACCCAAAGTTAAAAAATTTTTAGTTTCCCAGGAATTTTAGACATAGTATAGGGAAACCCTTTCCCCCCTTACAACAATCCCCATAAGTCTGTAGTCGCCCCAACATCACCCCCACCGTAAACCCCCGTCACCACACAGCCTCCGTCCCACCACATCCCCATATCCCCCATCCCCCTACCAAAAACACCCCCACCAATACCACACACTATGGGCTGCGGGCCCTGTGTTTTTCGTTCTCCCCTTTCACACCCCACAAAACCCCCCACACACAACACCCCAATCCCAAGCCGCTTTTGGGTTTTGCGGGGAAACCCAAGGGAAAACCCCCGCCCTCCAACCCCTTTTGGTATGTTTCCCCATAAAAGTTTACAGGTGTGTGTGTGGGGGTGGTGTGGGGTGTGTTGTGTGTGGGGGTGTGTGGTGTGGGGTGTGTGTGTGGGGGGTGTTTGTGTGTGTGTGTGGGTTTTTGTGTTGTGGGGGTGTGTGTGTGTGTGTGTGTGTGTCGTGTTTTGTGTGTGGTGTGTGTGTGAGTGATCATTCTCTTCTCTTTTCTCTCTCTCTTTTCTCTTTTTTTTTTTCTCTCTCTCTTCTCTTCTTTTCCTCTCTCTCCCCTCTCTCTCTCTCTCTCTTTTCTCTCCCCCCTTTTCCTTCCCCCCCCCCCTCTCTCTCTCCCCCTCTCTCTCTCTCAAAAGCCCAGTGTGGGAACCCACATTGCCACAAACCTCGCAGCACCCTCCCCCGGGGTTAAAAACTCGGGTTTTAGATACAGATTCACTAACCCCGGGAAAGTAAAATGAGTATTATTAAATTAACGAGAACATTTACCGCATATAATAAAAATCATGGTCGAAAAGATTTAATTAGCTAAACACTGCATTCCCAACTTCAAACAAAAAAACCCTTTAAAAAACGGGAGGCTGGAGTTTTTTTGGCTTTTTTTAGAAAAATTTGCCTACGAGGTTTCCCATGACCCCCAAAAATTGGTTTTTATGAAAAACCCAAAAATTTTAAATACGTATTAAAACATTATAAATATGGAAAAAATCACGGGGGGAGAAACAATTTATTTGGGCCCTCACAAAGCCACAACTTAAATCATAATTCTGGCGTTATATACACTCTGTTTCCAAAAAACGAGGTAGCGAGCCGTGAATAATAGATTATCACTTTTTTATTATTTTTTATTTACCCACACAGACAGAGTCGCGCCGTGGAGAAGGCAGTCAGCTCCGTCTGTTAGTTGGTCTTTCTGTTTGTCTGCACTAGAACTCAATAACAAATAATAATAATAATAATAATAATAATTTTTTTATTTTTCGCCCCGGGGGCATACATATAAAAAACAAAAACGAAAGAACAGAAAAAGATTTTTATTCCCATCTAGACACTTTGCAAGTACCAACTACAAGGTTTTTGACTATACAAAGCGCCGCCCCCGGGCGCCGGACCCAGGCGGAAATCGAAAAAGCGGGCCCAATGCACAGGGACGCTGACATTGCGAACTAAGTCTCTACCAACCCTTTCCACCCTGACGGGCAATTTTAACTCCAAAAAATAATAATAAAAAAAATAAAAGAATAATAAAAATAATTAATTTAATAATAATAATAATAATAATAAAAATAAAAAAATAATAATAATTTAAAAAATAATAATAAAAAAAATAATAATAATAATTTTAAAAATTTAAAAATTTAAAAATAAAAAAAAAATAATAATAATAATAAAAAATAATAATAATTAATAATAATAAAATTTAAAAAAAATAATTAAAAAATAATAATAATAATAAAAATAATAAAAAATAAAATAATAACCCTAATAATAAAATAAAAATAATAATAATAATAAAAATAATAAAATAATAATAATAATAATAAATTTAAAAATAATAATAATAATAAAAATAATAATAATAAAAAAAATAATAATAATAAATTTTTTTCCGCCCGGAGGGATACAAAAAAAAAACAAAAACGATAAGAAAAGGCCAAGGGGTAAACTTAAGTATAGAGCAAAAACAAAAACAAGAACAAAGTACAGGCACACATAGAAAAGCATACATGGACGCCTGTGCTAGACAAAGGATGCTACGGTCACCAAAAAATTGGGGTTGTGGGTAAACCGGGAAATTATAAAGGTTGAAAAGATTTTCAGGGGTTAAAAAAATTTAGGCTGCTTGATTTTGTTTTTGACATTTTTCCCCTGCGAATCATAAAAAAAAACCCTTCCTTTTTTAGGAAATTTTTTTTTTCCCTTTTCCCTTTTTTATTTTTTATAGTCCTAAAAAACCTTTTGAAAAAATCAGGTCGTAATAGAACTTTTCCTCTGATCCACTGCATAGGAAGATGGACACGTTCCCTTTTTTTTAAACAAACAAACCGGGGAAAACTGTAGGAAAATAATTTTTTTAAAAGGAAAAAACCTGGGGAAAGGAAAAAGGGAAAAAGTGGCGGCCCTTTTTCAAAAAATTTCTTTTTAATAAAAACAGAGAACCACAAATTTTCCCCCCGTGGGGGAAAAGGGCATCATTTTTGTATGTTTGAAAAATTTCATATGTTATCAAAGGGTTCTGCCGTCAGAGCGCGCTGCATAAGACTGAGCTCAATAAACACGGCTGGTTTACTCTGGCTTGCGTGGATGGAAGGACGTAAAAGGACGCGCAAAGAAGAGGCAATAACCATGTGATGCGGATCGGTGCATAAGCAAGGCTGCGACTGGCCTGAACGGGGTCGTGATTGGTGTTTTAACCAGAAAAAAATCACAGACGTTATAAATATATCACCAGGAAGAAAGCCTCGAGGGAAGGAATGAGGTTACTGCCTGAAAATATCCCTATTGTACAAATTCCCTTTAAAGCCAAAATTTTTTTCCACGAAAAAACAGACCCTTTAAAAAACAAAAAACAAAAAGGGGGGGGGTTTGGGGGGGGGCCACATGCTTGCACAATAAAGGGGAATTTTTGGGAAAAAAAAATAAATATGAAAAACGTTCATTGGA
>JACEEZ010012900.1:120000-127500 GCA_016584305.1 Chionoecetes opilio
TCCATCTACATAGTTAAGTATTCATAATTGCTCATAAAAAATCTGCCGTTTCATTTGATGCAAAGTACATGAAATTATGTTGTATGGAAGTTGTAATACTTGTTACAATTGTGTGATAATAGTTGTAATTAAATTATAATAGTAGTGCAATTTTGATATATATGGCAGAAGTGACGACTGACTGACACAAATCGTATTATGTTGATTTCCCGTGCATGTGTCAGGCCTGCCTCTGGGTCCTCACCTTTAAATGCAGGAGAGAAAATAACCGCATGTGAGTGAATGTCCTATACTCGTCAAAGATTACTTTATCCTTTGTTTTTATCACTATTGCCATAACTTTTGCTTCAATAATTTTCATATTTTCGCTATTTTGCTTTGGATAAATTTTCTCCTTAACCGGGAACTAAGTCTCAAAGTTGTTTACCGACCACGACTCAGATGCGCAAATCCTTACATACGACAATACCCTTTCATCGTCTTCTCATTCTATTTTCTCTCCTGTCACGTATGGTAAAATGTAACTGCTGCACAAACGAATGTCAAAATGTGATATGTATTTAAAGCTCATTTTTCCACAGTCCGGGTCAGCTGTCACCATCACTCATATAGCAACCTCTTCCTCCTTTTACCAACCTTCCAGCAGACTGTCTTCTATTCAGTCGTCTAGTTTATGAAGCAGTCAGAGGATACAGAAGAGGATCAGGTTACTATGAATATATCTACGGATTTCCACGGATTTCTTACGATAGACTAGAGGTGGTAGAGACATATTTCCTCGTATGAACATAAGAACATAAGAAAATAAGGAAGTCACAAGGGGCCGTGAGACCTACACGTGGTAGTTCCTATAGGTTAGGTTAGGTTAGGTTAGGTATGTGTTCATTTTTATCATTGGTTATCGTTAAGCTGTCAAACCATCTTCATAGGATCTGTCTTGTAAGAGATAAAATATACTTAGTTCTCTCAACACCTAATTTTGCAAATGTCCGGTATACCTGTACATTTGCGAGCTCTTTGTTACCTCTTTTTTTGCCCCTGACCAGTTTTTTATGATGCAAAAAAACTAACAACATGATGTCAGGTTACCGCGACACTATTTTACTTTTCACACTTTTGTTTTTGAAATAAAAGTTTCGTCGGGGGGAAAAACGTCAGGAAGCAGGAGTCTAGTACATTTGCGGGCTGGTTTTCTGCACTTTCTGGTGTCAACAAATTTCTGGTGTCGAGTGTCGTCTGGTAGAATGTCATTTGGGCAGGGCATTTTTATCCTTTACATTTTCATCTTCAGTATTTACATATAGAACAGTCAAAGGAATGATGGGGGGAATAAATCTAGGGGGAGAATGAGTGCAGGGGGAATTCCCTACAAAAACAAATTTCCCACATTAGTATCATGTGTGAAATTTGTCACGGGGGGAACACGAGCGAGGGAGCCTTTGTCACGAGGGGAATGATGAACAAGTACTACAAATGTCCTATTGGGATATAGTCCACGGGTGAAACATTTCCTACAAATCATTTAGGCGACAGCAATAACAAATCATCATTCACTGTCCTGAAGAGCAATACAGACAGCAGTATATAAACGGCTATACTTCTGTAGATAAACAAAAACAAAACACCACAATGGAACGCTGAAAGAAAGAGATGTCCAATAAATCAGATGGCAGGTTATCATTATTCCATTCAAAATTAAAAAAAAATATGTGCCTGACCATTATTTTGCCTGTAGATAAACAAAAACAAAACACCACAATGGAAAGCTGACAAATCCAATAAATCAGGTCCTGTCTGACTCTGACGTCATGCGAGGGAGCTAATGAGCACTGGAGACTCACGCAGCGCTTCCGCCTTGTCACTCACCAGCAGCCTCGACCCCCTCACGCAACGCTCAGGGCAAGGAGAGACCTTCTATCTAGACCAAGAGAGAGACTATGATTTGGTCCCCTTACGCAACGCAACGCTCAGGGCAATAGACTATGATTTGGTTAAAAAAAAAAAAAAAAAAAATTGTAGGTATGTTGTCCAAAAAATGGGTAAAAATAATGGGTAAAAAATATGAACAATAATAAAGAAGATATTTGTAGGTATGCTATCCTAGAAATTGCGATCGTTTAGTACTAATGCAAAAAAAAAGGCGATGAGCGTCAAGGAAATATTAAATCCCGTTTACCGCTAATTACTATAGATCTTATTGTGAGGTTTCAATAAATTTGTTCTCGAAAGTTACATGTAAAAGATATATACGTCTAAGGAAGTTCTTGTCTGCTGTCATATTATCATTATCATCATTATTAATAGTATCATTCTTATCCTAACTATGACTATTATCATTAGTATTATTGTTATCATAATTATCAGTATCAGTATTATCATTATCATTATTATTATTGATATTATTATTATTACTATTATCTGAAGCGACAAGAAAAATAGTAACGAGGAGGAACTACCAAGAGGAACTACAGACTCAATAGATTTCCTCCTTCTCTGTGTCTCTCACTTTGCTGACTGTTCGACTGACGCTTTCCATTCCTTGCTCTGAAGTGCCTATTACGAACTAGTTGATGGGGGGGGGAGGGAGAGAGAGAGAGAGAAAGAGAGAGAGAGAGAGAGAGAGAGAGAGAGAGAGAGAGAGAGAGAGAGAGAGAGGAGAGAGAGAGATAGAGAGAGAGAGAGAGATGCAGAGAAAAAGAGAAAAAAACATTCAGACAGCCTTCACACCTGCACCAGAACAAGTTAATTACCAGTGTCACCTGAGGCTCGGTCGACTCCTACCTTCTTCCACCCACTCGCACGCACGTACGCACACACACACACGCACACACACACACACACACACTGGCCAAAAGAGATGATAATGGTGATTTTAGTTATTTATATTGTACAGTATATACACACACGCTCGTTTGCTTATTTAGTGTGTAAACTGGTGGACACACACACACACACACACACACACACACACACACACACACACACACACACACACACACACACACCACACACACACACACACACACACACACACACACACACACACACACACACCACAACACACACACACACACACACACACACACACACACACACACACACACACACACACACACACACACACACACACACACACACACACACACACACACACACACACACACACACACACACACACACACACACACACACACACACACACACACACACACACACACACACACACACACACACACACACACACACACACACAACACACACACACACACACACACACACACACACACACACACACACACACACACACACACACACACACACACACCACACACACACACACACACACACACACACACACACACACACACACACACACACACACACACACACCACACACACACACACACACACACACACACACACACACACACACACACACACACACCACAACAACACCACACACACACAGGGAGGTGGGAGAAGGCAATTGAGATGAGGAACAGGGAAGGGGAGAATTATATTTTCTATTATATTTCATATTTCCCTTTTCCATCAATACCCACATTTTTCTTATTTTTCTTTTAGCGTTGGAGGTCTACAAATGATATGAATAGAGTATACTTTTTACGAATTCTATTTATAACATTTTTTTTGTATAGCAATGTTTTCGTATTCCAAAGCGTTTTAGTGCTTCCTCCTTCCTTATATATTCACTTTATTTCTCTCATCATACATTCCACGCAACGTAATATCAGCAACTCCTGATTCGCCCTTTCCAGCAAGTTACACGCGTTTCCACACCTCAAACCACATCATTTCCCACTCTATCCAACCACATCATATCATCATATCAGAAACTCTTTTGAAATAAGTATGCAACAAAAATAAGGATTCTCGGTAAGACGCATGGGAGGAAGGCAAAGCAGGTAAGTAGTAGTAGTATAGTAGTAGTAGTAGTAGTAGTAGTAGTAGTAGTAGTAGTAGTAGTAGTAGTAGTATTGAGTCAGATGGGGTTACTTAGACTAATAAGACGCCAGGTGAGCTACTCTGTTTACTTAATGGCTTGGCAGGTCGACTGAGGATGCTTTGTTACACTTTGCTGCAACCCATTCATTCCACAGCCCTGTGTTTAAGCCTTCAAAACAATGTCAATATCCATTAAGTTAATAGTGGAATAGTGGTGGAAAGAACATTGGTAGTGGTAGTAGTAGTAGTGTTCGAAGTAGTAGTAGCAGTAATAGTAGGAGTAGTAATACGTAGTAGTATAGTCTATTCACTTAAGCTGGATTCTTGGGAGCTGCTCGATGCCTACCCGAGTATGTAAGGACGTCGCTGATTGGCTGATGCACGCGGGCTGGGTGGTGATGGTGGTGGTATTTTGGTAGCCTCAGCCAATCAGCGACGTCCTTACATACTCAGGTAGGCATCGAGCAGCTCCCAAGAATCCAGCTTAAGTGAATAGACTATAGTAATAGTAGAAGTAGTAATAGTAGTAGTAATGGTGGTGGTAGTAGTAGTCGTGTTCAAGGAAGTATACGTAGTTATAGTAGGAGTAGTAACAGTAGTAGTAATGGTGGTGGTGGTGGTAGAAGCAACAATAATAGTAATAGTAACAGCAGTATGAGTAGTAATAATAGTCTCTGCAGCAGTAAACACATTAATATACGATGCAACACAAACACGAGGAACGGAACGCTAGTAAGGCATAAGGATTCTCAACATTCTCCAACCGCTTTCCCTGCGGCGCTCGTAAGGCACGGTGGGATGATCTCTCGTGTGAGTCCGTGACGCAACACAACACCTCTCGCTAAGGAGACAGCCAGCAATCCCTTACACTCTCCTCACAGCAATCCTCCAGCTATCCCTTACAGGCCTCGTGGGGTTTCGATTTCGCATAGGTTACCAGGATATGTGATTGGGGGTATTACACAGAATTAATAAAGTAGTGGGCAGTCCTACCAGCCAACATAAAGAAGATAAGTGAGATAAAGAAGAGTGAGGATTTAGATGATGAGAAGTAAGAAGGGAGAGGGAGGGAGAAGAATCAAGGACGTTTGCCAGAAGAAATCATTGAATGAGGAAACGTTTAAAGACTAGCTGGTCCCTCATTTAGGCTCACTACCTTAATACATTCATCTACGTTTTAGTAACTCACCGGCATTTGAGATGACCCTTCGTGCAGGCAATAGGTAGGAAGGACAGGTTACCCTACTCCCCCTGTCCCCTTCCATCACCTGTAGAGGAGAGAGAAAAGAAAGAATGAACTACTTTGGAGTGTCGATGATTCATGTAGGAGTCTATACAACGCACCACCAACACCTGTAATAAAGCATACTTCATGAAAAGGGTTGAATTACCTCTTAAGAATATTGATTAGTTAGTACACCTACACAAGAACACACCAACTCACCAACTCAGAAACATAAGAGCGAAGGAGTTACGTTTAGGTGCCTTTAGATCAGCCCTCCAATCGTTACCCTGACTCGAGGTGATCCAGAGAGATTTGTACGAGTGTTATTACCTACTCGCTCCCTTCCTGCCTTCTCGCCCCTTCCTGCCTCCCATCCCTGCCTCAACTCTCACTAATGGGGATACAGTGAGGTGCACGGAGTTGGTGGATGGAAAAGGAGAGAAAGATAGGCTGCAGGGGAGGATCAAAAAGGGGCAGGAAAGATGAATATAAGTGGATTTAGAGCATTTTAGAGCAGAGGGGATGGTGAATGGGGAGGCGGTAGCGGAGTGGTTAGCGTCTCCGACTGGTGTTCTCGGTGACCCGAGTTCGATCTCCGAAGAAAACCGAAACCTTTCTGTACCGTCGAGTGGCCTAAGAACACCCACATGCCCTGCCCATCAACTCTACCTTCGAGTGCGAGTGCATCGGAGGACACAGGGGGGCGGCATGAGCCTCTACAGGCATCACTATAAAAACCCTGCCTGCGCTACCACGGGCGAGGACCAACCATCACAGCCCTCAAGTGAACCTCCAGAGCCTACCATCCGAGCCCTGGGTTACCACTGCCTACAGGCGCTATAGGCAAAAAAAAAAAAAAAAAAAAAAATGCAAGTAGAATTAGAGTATTTTTCAGGATTAATGAGGAAGGCACTGACGGTTTAGGAGAGAGGAGATCTAAATAAATAAATATACTGATATAAGAATGAGGTAAATAAACACATGATAGATGGACAGTTAGATGGAAAATAATGGAGGTGCATGTAAGAACCTACACCCGAAAGACAAACGTAATGTAACAATTGAGAAGCACATCGCTGCATAATCTTATACACTGTAACCGGCTATGCTTAACTGTAATGCGGCTGAAGTGGACAGGTAATTCATAAAGAGCTAAAGAGAGTTACGATATATCTACGCCTAGATACTGTACACAAAGCCAAAGTGAAAACAGAATCATAAAATATTAGAGCGAAACTAATTATTAAGGCAAAAAAACCCACAATGATAAAAAGAAAGTGAAAATCAAATGCATAAAGGTATATAAAAAAAAAAAAAAAAAAAGTTTCAATGCAAAAGTCCACATAAAGTTTTTACGACGAAAAAGAAAAAGAAAATTTGTCAAAAATTTACACTGAACAAGCAGTCTAACATTTTTTTTATAATATATGTAAAATAAAACCGAGCGTAAAGCAAGGAATAACTAGCTTCCCGGTGAGCTCGTTAGTAGCATTTCCTTGTGTGGTGGTGGTGGTCGCGCATATCCCCGTCACCACCAACACCACCAACACCACTATAGTCGCCGCACGTTAAGTTGGCGAAAATGGGGCCCCTTCACCCTTCACTCCCCCGTTCCGAACGCACAGGGTTGGCTGAGGTGTTGGGTGTTGGGTGAGAATGCCTTACTCCAAGTGCCGCCCTAAACCCCCAACACCCAACACCTCAGCCAATCCCGTGCGTTCGGAAGGGGGAAGTGAAGAGCCCCCATTTTCGCCAACTTAACGTGCGGCGACTATAGTATCTCCTTCTTAGCGCTGCAGACAAACACAGACGCAAAGCTACGATGCCTAAACCTTGAAAACTTGTTACTTCTTCTTCTTCTTTCTGTTTAACGTCAGATTTTCCAATGATGTGTTATGAGGTTAGACAGCCGATGATACGCTTCCAACTATCTCTATCCATTGCCTCAACTTCTTCAATGCCCAATGCTGCCAGATCCTCTTCAACACACTGCCTCCATGTCTTCCTTGGCCTGCCTGGTACTTCCACTCCAACAGCTCTCCCCAATGCCTCACCACCTTCTCTATTCTTCACGTGCCAGAATCACTACCATATCCATACTCTCATCACTGTACTCAGCTCCTTCAACCCAATCCAAAATCTAAATCCGTAAAAACTTATCACTATCAGTATTAATCAACTCATCGAAAAATAATAATGAAAACAATGGACTTCATTAACCCATTCGAAAATAAATGCATGCTAATAATTTGTTGATAAATGTTAATAATTAATCAATGAATAAATAAGAATATATTAAGAGTAACGAC
>JACEEZ010012900.1:137500-202270 GCA_016584305.1 Chionoecetes opilio
CCGTGCACAACTCAGACCACGAGGCCATCCTCACGAAGGTAACGTTCAAGAGGGTGACTCTTGGTGACGAAAGAGCTACCCGCACCTAGCGCCAGACCACAGTTTGGGTTCAGGAGGCCGCGGACCTCAACCTCCTGCTGGTCAGCGTGTGGAGTGACCCCCTGGACCAAGGGAGACCCACGGCTGTTCCGGCGTTGGACCTCGCTGGCGCCTTCGACTGTATGTGGCACGCCGCCCTGCTGGAAAGGCTATGCGCTGTCAGCGTGTGCGGTGCCCTGCTGGAGCTGCTGCGCCACTACCTGCAGGGGCGGCACAGGCGGGTGGTGCACAACGGGCAGCAGTCGTCGCCACACAAAATTGAGGCAGGTGTGTCGCAGGGCAGCGTGTTGGGGCCGCTGCTCTGAAACATCTACATCAACCATTTGCTTAACCTTGTCCTCGGCGATAGAGCGTAGGGGACGACGTCACTGTGTGGATGGCCTTCACCCCGGGGAGGAAGTGTCCATAACGACCCGCCTCAACACCATACTCCGCCGCATAGAGGGTTGGGGGCACAGATAGCAGGTCAGTTTTGCCCCTCACACCTGATTGCGGTGCACATGATGAATAGTGAGATCCGTCCCACATTCAACGGGACGACACTGGAACTACAGCGGGAAATGAAGATCCTGGGGTCACTTACGACAGCAAGGTGTGACAAGTGGCCTCCAACACTTTTGGACTAAATCTACATCACAGCCAGACTGAAAACAAAACGAGAGACAACAACACTTGATGCTCCTGGCCGTAAAACCCTTGAAATGGTGCAATAATCCTGCAGAACCCCTCTTGTCCAGCTGTCAGGCCCTCCATCCTTGCCACCTCTTTCCTAACGCCCTCTGCTGTATCGCCTCTATCACTATTACCACCGAGTACCCATCAACAGTGCAGACAGATGACACCCATCATAATCACATCAATCATAAACAGACGTCATTAGCGCCCAATGTCCCAATGTGAGGAAAAAGATAAATCAAGCGGAACGTTTCTACCACAACCACCACCATACACACTGTCCCTCTTCTCCCCCCTCCACCCACACCCCACCACACCTGCCGCCCCCCCCCCAACACCCTCCCCAAGACCCACCACTCTCCCGGGGCATCAATCGGCCTCAAATCAATACAGTTTCGAAACTTTCCCAAAACAAAACTTTCCTTTTAGAGACTCTCCGTGACATTGTGAGGTATTATGGCCGCTCAGCAAACCCGCCCTCCACCACCACCCATTTACCTGATATGTGTGTGTGTGTGTGTGTGTGTGTGTGTGTGTGTGTGGTGTGTGTGTGTGTGTGTGTGAGGAGAGAGAGAGAGAAAAAAATTGAAGAGAAAAAAAAGATAATGAGATAATGGAGAAAAAGCAGGACGAGGAAGAGTGGAGGAAGGATTGAATGAGAGAGAGAGAGAGAGAGAGAGAGAGAGAGAGAGAGAGAGAGAGAGAGAGAGAGAGAGAGAGAGAGAGAGAGAGAGAGAGAGAGAGAGAGAGAGAGAGAGAGAGAGAGAGAGAGAGAGAGAGAGAGAGAGAGAGAGAGAGAGAGAGAGAGAGAGAGACTAGCACCGTCCGCTAATGCAATGCTTCTCAGATTATCTTACATAGCGGATTGGCAGATTTGTCTTTAATGCGCCTGAGAGCAGTATCACATTTATGCCTTAGTAGTCGAAGTATCATTGACTTATGCAGCAAAAATATCATGAACATAGTAAAATTTTGTTCTCTCTACAGTAGAATATATGAACAAATAAAACATCAATATATCATAATTAATATCAATTCAATACAGTGAAATGACTGGTATATAAAAGAATTTATTATGGAGCCGTAGTGTTAACCCCTTCACGCCCAGATCTTTCCTTTGCTATATAAAATTGTCTGTTGTTAGCGATAAAATTACGAAAAGTAACTAAATATACCAAATGAGTTAGTGGTCAAGGATACTAAACAGGTCATAGCTATAAAATATTGCTATTCATTAAAATCGTCTAAGGTACCCAAATTACGATGGAAAATACGCTTTGGGACTCAAGGGGCTAATAGGGTTAATTCACTAAGTTTGTGAATAAAGAGTTGCAGTGATTGCTCTCTAACAACCTCCTCAATTAACACCTACTCTATAAATACTCCTGATTGTGATTCAAATATCTGAGAAAATATGAATTATAAATATATATGCGGAACAAATATCTTTTTGATACGGATTGTGTTCTGTTCTGCAGGATAAGTGGTCACTCAATATCATATTTTCCTCACTGGGCTTATATTATTATCTTGGGACAATATAGACGTCAAGTATACATTAAATACATTCAAGAAAACAAAACATTTAATACATTCAAATACATACAAAATACATTCAGTACAATAGAAATACTATAAATATAATAAGACCAGATAACATACAAATATTCTTGGCATGAACTAGTGTTAAGTATGTCGAGTATACATTGAAAATACTATAAATAAAATAATACCCTATAAGATACAACATATTCTTGGCATGAACTAGTGTTAAGTATGTCAAGTATACATTGAAAATACTATAAATAAAATAATACCCTATAAGATAAAACATATTCTTGGCATGAACTAGTGTTAAGTATGTCAAGTATACATTGAAAATACTATAAATAAAATAATACCCTATAAGATACAACATATTCTTGGCATGAGCTGGTGTTAACAACGCCTCCTCACCGGGCGTCAGCACCTGCCACGCAACCTGAATCCATCCCTCACTGGGGAAATCGTAATGATGAACGCTAAAAGAAATGTAAACTGTGAGAGGAATCTTGCCACTAGCCGGCTGCCAGAGACTCGAGGACCGGCATTGCACCACAGATCACTTACAAATATACTTAGAAATGTACACTCACTCGAGAGGCGTAGAGTAAGGGGAGATCTGATATAAGTTTTTAAGTGGTTAAAGGGATACAATAAAGGAGAGGTAGGAAAAGTTCTTACGGCTAGTAATCAAGGTAGAACAAAAAGTAACGGATTCAAACTGGTAAAGCGTAGATTTAAAAAGGAAATTGGGAAAAACAGGTTCACAAATAGGGTGATAAATGATTGGAATGCACTGAGTAGACAGGTAGTTAGTGCGGAGTCAATAAGGAGCTTTAAAAGGAGGCTAGACCATTTCATGGATGGGGATGAAAAGTGGATGTAGATAGTGTTAAGTAACAGGAACTACCACCTGTAGGTCTCACGGCCTCTTGTAGCTTCCTTATTTTCTTATGTTCTGATGTTCTTATGACCACTGTTCATAACCACTGCCCTAGACCATTCAGCTGACACGTACTGGACGCGACCTGGACGGAGACGTGACACGCGTGTATAGACTCTTGAGCTAATTAGTAATTACTCTATGGAAAAATAGTCTGAATAGAAAATAATTAGGTAAGAGAAAAAGGTTGGTTCTAAATTACGCCAAAAATATAATTACAAAAAATGGTCTATCTGCCGCAACTGAAGTTAATTAGCTAAGGTACATCTGTGTGGATCCCGGCTATTCATCTTTCTTTAGAAGCAACGTTGTGAGTTTCATCCTTTAGACGCTCTTATGTCCTTTTAGACATATGTATCTTACTAACGTATAATGTATTTAAGTACATACAGTACATATGGGAACGCAATATGATATCGTGAAAGAGAGAGCGAGAGCGAGAGCGAGAGCGAGAGCGAGAGAGAGAGGACTTACAGATAAAAAGACAGCCAGACTGACAGACAAACAGACACAGAGCTGGCTTCGTCTGAGATTGCATTCCAGCAGATCAACTTTTCAGTGCCTCACAGAAAACACGGCGACAGAGAGACATATAAACAGGGAGAAACACCAAACCAGTATGAAAAATAATAAAGTGAGATGACTACGAAGAATAGAATGAAGCATAAGTCGATGAGCAAAGTGACTGGCGACACATAATATAAAGCAATGTATGAAGTGCCTTAAAGGAAAAAAATAGCCATGTGAAAGTATACCGCCTGAAACTTTTTTTGTTTTGTTTTGTTTTAACATTTTGTGCCTATAGCGCCTGTAGGTATTGGTGACCCAGGGCTCGGATGGTAGGCTGTGGAGGTTCACTTGAGGGCTGCTGTGATGGTTGGCCCTCGCCCGTGGTGGCGCAGGCAGGATTCTTATAGTGACGCCTGTGATTAGAGGCTCATGCCGCCCCCCTGTGTCCTCCGATGCACTCGCAATCGAAGGTAGAGTTGATGGGCAGGGTATGTGGGTGTTCTTAGGTCACTCGACGGTGCAGAAAGGTTCTGGATTTCTTCGGGGATCGAACTCGGGTCACCGAGAACGCCAGTCGGAGACGCTAACCACTCCGCTACCGCCTCCCCGACTGTATGTATTAGTGTGACTTTATAACTTAATTAGCCCTTAGAACCTTAGTAGAGCCTTAGTGTGCAGGGTCAGGTGTAGTGTAGTGGTTCGGTCGCAGTATCGAATGGTTTGAAAGATCTCGACCAGGTGTGTCTACGGTGGTGGTGAATAAACAAGACTAGTCACCTTGTGGTTGCCCTATGAGCATTGCCCTTTCTTATCCTTCTGACACGGGCCCAAGACACTATATTGGCCTCCCCCATCACAGGAATAACAATAAAACATCTACAATAACAACAGGAGGATAAACAAGGTTAGTCTAATAGTGAGAGAATAGAAACGAAACTATTGAGGTACAGATACGTTTGAGGCTAACAGGATAGCGAGCCAGGGAGTCGGTGAGGCAGTAGTGCGGGGTGGAGGTATGCAATGCTAGGTGATACTTGATGCCTTATTCGGTTTGGTGTAATTCAATAATGGTCATAATCAATTATTCAGTCATACAAGCCACGGTCCATTAAGCCGAAACTCTTTTATGGACCTCATGCCATGATATTTTCGTTGTCCTTCGTGGACTAGAGTGGACTATTGATATACATTGACATATTTAATAGTTTCAAGTACTAAAAAAAGTGATGGTAACAATAACCGTAATGTTAGTAATGGGAGAGGAGAACAGGGAAAAGGGTGGTGAGGTAGTGTCATGCCGGGAGAAAATAGATAGAATTTGGGGCACATATAGTCTCTTTTTTTTTATTCTATTCTATCCTATGGTCTCATGCTTAAAATGATGCCTATATTTACCTGATAATATAGCTAACTGATAAAATACAACTGAAATTAAGAAGCAGCATAGTATTCCCTTCTCCTGGCATCAAATATCAGTCAGTAAGCAGCAAGGGGTCACGATTTTTCACCTCGTAAAAAAAAATCCCAGAGTATAGTTTAGAGAATTTTTAAAGCATTGTTTGGGAAGCCTTCTGAGCACATCAAAATACTTCAGCATGATACAAGTGCATAAGGAAAAACCGAATATAACTAGATTATAAAAGTAAGAAAAGTGAAGCATGATCAAGTGAAGTGGAGGAAGTTTGTAAGGAGTGCAAAGTTTGGGGAGGTGAATGTGCAACTCGTGCCTGCATTTAATTCCAGTTGGAGAGGCACAGGAAAGACTGAGGAGCTTTTACCCAATGTGATGTGATGTGAAGCGTCGTACACTATTAGCGACGGTGCAGAAAGTTCGTGAGAAGTGTTGAAATTTGCAGAGGTGAATTCGTCTGCCAGGGAAGCACATAAACCGGGAGACACTGGATATAGCGTAAACCTTCTTCGTATCATATGGTATTATGGTATTAGGTTAGTATTATTATTAGTTAGTTAGTATGATATCATGGTATTAGGTATTAGTGTCCTTCTCCTACCCTTATCCTTGCCCATGGTCTAAGAACAATAGGTCACAGTACGGTGGCCTATCTCGCCCCTCTCTCCTGCGTCTTAGAGTGGTGTCTTTAGTCTACTGTCTTAGTCTACTGTCTTACTGTAGTCTTTCTGTCTTAGTCTACTGTCTTACTGTAGTCTTTCTGTCTTAGTCTACTGTCTTACTGTAGTCTTTCTGTCTTAGTCTACTGTCTTACTGTAGTCTTTCTGTCTTAGTCTACTGTCTTACTGTAGTCTTTCTGTCTTAGTCTACTGTCTTACTGTAGTCTTTCTGTCTTAGTCTACTGTCTTACTGTAGTCTTTCTGTCTTAGTCTACTGTCTTACTGTAGTCTTTCTGTCTTAGTCTACTGTCTTACTGTAGTCTTTCCTGTCTTAGTCTACTGTCTTACTGTAGTCTTTCTGTCTTAGTCTACTGTCTTACTGTAGTCTTTCTGTCTTAGTCTACTGTCTTACTGTAGTCTTTCTGTCTTAGTCTACTGTCTTACTGTAGTCTACTGTCTTAGTCTACTGTCTTACTGTAGTCTTTCTGTCTTAGTCTACTGTCTTACTGTAGTCTTTCTGTCTTAGTCTACTGTCTTACTGTAGTCTTTCTGTCTTAGTCTACTGTCTTACTGTAGTCTTTCTGTCTTAGTCTACTGTCTTACTGTAGTCTTTCTGTCTTAGTCTACTGTCTTACTGTAGTCTTTCTGTCTTAGTCTACTGTCTTACTGTAGTCTTTCTGTCTTAGTCTACTGTCTTACTGTAGTCGTTCTGTCTTAGTCTACTGTCTTACTGTAGTCTTTCTGTCTTAGTCTACTGTCTTACTGTAGTCTTTCTGTCTTAGTCTACTGTCTTCTTAGATTAATATTCTCTTCTCTTAGTTTCCAACCCTCATGCTCAGTAAGACATGTGGAGTTGTAAAGATGATAAATTATGTGTGTATATACGTGTGTATGTGTGTGTGCGTACGTATGTATGTATGTGTGTGTGTATATACGTGTGTATGTGTGTGTATATACGTGTGTATACGTGTGTGTGTGTTCAGTAAGACATGTGGAGTTGTAAAGATGATAAATGTGTGTGTGTGTGTGTGTGTGTGTGTGTGTGTGTGTGTGTGTGTGTGTGTGTGTGTGTGTGTGTGTGTGTGTGTGTGTGTGTGTGTGTGTGTGTTGTGTGTGTTGTGTGTGTTGTGTGTGTTGTGTGTGTTGTGTGTGTTGTGTGTGTGTGTGTGTGTGTGTGTGTGTCGTTTAAAAAGTTTTGTCCACGCTCTGTATTTTTATGATGACATTGTATATTTTCCTCCCTTTTTATGTAAAATTCTTCGTACTTTAATTCCTGTCTGCCCGTCTTTCAATTACTTTAAAAACTTTTTTCCTCATTCTTTTTTTCCTCGACCGACATCGATACCACCACCACCACCTCCCCCTACTTATCGTCTCCCTCCTCCTTTTTCTCTTCTTCCTCTTCCTTCTGACCCTCCCCCACCTCCTCATCCTTATCCCCAAACTCCTTCCTCTCCCTCCCCTTTCCTCCTCCGTCCTGCAAGTCAGCCGGCAGAGTTTAACGTCAATTACGGAAAAGTTCTGTCAGATCTCATTATAAATGTTACGGTCGAGAGAATTCGCTCTAGCCCGGTGCCTCGTAACTTGGCGGGGTCGCTGCGTCCCTCAACCCCAAGGGAGGGAGGGGTTGCCGCGTCCCTCAACCCCAGGGGAGGGAGGGGTTGCCGCGTCCCTCAACCCCAGGGGAGGGAGGGGTAGCCGCGTCCCTCAACCCCAGGGGACGGAGGGGTTGCCGCCGGAGGGGTATTTAGGACAGCAACGGAGGATTCCAGCCCGCTCTCGTCCCCACAAATCGATGCTTTCCTACGACTCTTCTTTTATATCACCTCCTTTTTCTCCTCTCACTCTAACATCACCACCACTACTACCACCATTCGAATGAGCGAATGAAGGATGGAAGGAGAGGAGGGGAGAGGGAAGGAAGGAAGGGAGGAAAGAGGGGAGAGGTGGGGAAGGAAGAGATGGAAGTTAAGGTGGAAAAAGGAGGATGAGCGAATGAGAGAAGAAAGGGGAGATGGAGTAGAAGAAGGGATAGGTAGGAAGGAAAGAAAGGAGAGTAAGGGAATGGAGGTGGGATAGGTGAAGAGGAAAATGGAGAATGAGCGAATGAGAGAATAAATGTTAGAGAGAGAAATGAGAGAGAGATAAGTGAGTGGAAATGAGAGAGTGGGATGAAAGGAAGGGAGAGTAAGAGAAGAGAAGGATAGTTGAATTGGAAAAAATAGGTAAAGGAGAAAAAAGTGTGTTGGGGTTCCACTAAAAGGCATTGACAAGACACGTTCATTTTCATTAGCAACTGAAAAAGGATGAAAAATATGCTGTGTATCCGTTGTCTAGCTGTTGTAGTGCCTGGCCCTCCATAGAAACCCGTGAAAAGGTACACACAAACTGAGGGAGGTTGAAAAAAAAAAGACACATTCTCACGTTCTTATAGACTGCACCACTATTATTCACCATAGAAACCCATAGAAAAATATAGATACCATAGAAAAGCCATAAAAAAGTATACCCACAGAAAAAATATAGAAATACCATAGAAAAACCATAGAAAACTATACCCACAGAAAAAATATATAGAAATACCATAGAAAAACCATACCCATAGAAAAAAATATAGAAATACCATAGAAAAACCATAGAAAACCATACCCATAGAAAAAAATATAGAAATACCATAGAAAAACCATAGAAAACCATACCCACAGAACAAAATATAGAAATACCATAGAAAAACCATAGAAAACCATACCCACATAAAAAAATATAGAAATACCATAGAAAAACCATAGAAAACCACACCCATAGAAAAAATATAGAAATACCATAGAAAACCATACCCATAGAAAAATATATAGAAATACCATAGAAAACCATACCATAGGAAAGGTATACAGACTGAGGAACGTTGAAAAAGACACATTTTCAAGTTCTTATAGACAGCACCCCCACTACCACCACCATAGTTACCATTACATCCACCATAATAGGGAGAAACTAGTTCACTATAAGGGTGGTAAATGATTGGAATGGACTCAGTAAACTCAAGTCATGGGATAGTTAGTGCTGAGTCAATAAGGAGATAAAAGGAGGCTAGAAGATTTCATGGCTGGGGATGAAAGGTGGATGTAGGTAGAGTTAAGTAACAGGAACTACCACGTATAGGTCTCCCGGCCTCTTGTAGCTTCCTCATTTTCTTATGTTCTTACCAGCATTAACGTCCAACCTACCACCAGTAAGGACACTACCACCACTAACACTAACCACCACAACCACTACCACCATCACTATTAGGTTACTCACTATTACCACCAGCCCAACCACCACTAATACCGCCACTATTGTCACTCAAATCAGATTTATTCAATTATGAAACGGAAATTGTATTATGAAGACAAACTCACTCAAATACTCATTTCACTCACTCATGCACTCATTCATGCGCTCTCATGCACTCATTCATGCACACTCTCTCTCTCTCTCTCTCTCTCTCTCTCTCTCTCTCTCTCAACTTATCTGTATGCAAATGAAAATCGAGAGGCTTTTCATATATCAACTGTATATGTAGATTCAGCGAGAAGGTCAAATGATGACATGAAAATCTTTCCAGAGAGAGAGAGAGAGAGAGAGAGAGAGAGAGAGAGAGAGAGAGAGAGAGAGAGAGAGAGAGAGAGAGAGAGAGAGAGAGAGAGAGAATGGGGGATGGGGAGAAACAAGTGATATGTTAATAAACTGGTAGGCACAGAGGCAGCCAAAAAGAGAACACATATACCCAAACATAGGAGAGACAAAATTAGAAATTGAAGCAGAAGCAGATAGACAGACACGTTAGTATAGATAGACATGTATAGATAGATAGATACACAGAGAGACACATAGTATAGGTAGATACACACACAGACAAGACAGACACGATGCAAGAAAAATAATTGATAGACAGACAAGCTAAGACGTATACAAAGATCCCTCTCCTCCTCTACCTCCTTCCTCTCCTCCTCTTCCTCCTCTTCTTCCTCCTCCTCTCTCCTCCTCCTCCTCCTCCTCCTCCTCCTCCTCCTCTTCCTCCCCCAGCAAGATGAGCTTCAAAAACTTGGAGAACAAAAGCCTCAACAAGAGTGTCTTGTCACTCGCACAGACGAAGAATTGATTTACAAAGACGACAGCCACAGCCTCGGCCCTTCGCTCCAATAACCCTTGTGCTCCCCTCTCCCCTGCCCCTATGACATGACATGACATGACAATGACATGACACCACGCCACACCAGGCTAACAGAGACTCCAATGTAATACAATATCACAGATGTTATTTGTGGAGAGTTAATCTATTATTGTTGTTTTTATTACCATCATCATTGTTACTGTTACCTTCATTATCATCAAAGTAATAGTGGTTGCTGTAGTTGTAGTAGTAGTAAATTATTAGTATAGTAGTAGAAGCAGGAGTAGTAGTAGTAGTAGTAGTAGAAGCATTAGAAGTAGTAGTAGTAGTGGTAATAGTAGTAGGTGTAGTAGTAGTATAAGTAGTAGTATAAGTAGTAGTAATAATAGTAGTAGTAGTAGTAGTAATTGAAGACTACATTAGCTATCTCTATGTAGGGATGGGATGGTTAAAATGTGTTGCCTATATACAATATGGAAGGAAGCACTTACAGCAAATGTAAAACCCATGTGAAAAGATGTGTACAAATGTAGATTAGATCTGTCCTAAGTATAAAGCTAACCTCTGATTTAGCTCATATCTGCACCTTATCGTCATTTTCATCCCTTTACTTCATACATTTAGTAACTAGACATAGAATTTATCATTTCCAACTATAAAAAGTCAATTATTCAGATGCCAAAAATACTGCAAACTAAATAATCCACTAACATTTAATTAAAAGCGAGGGATTAGAAATTAATTTTGAAAATCATTTAATTACAAAACGATATTCTAATTGAAAAGCGACACATTCTAATTGAAAGGATAATATTACACGACGACATGATTACCCAGAAAAATGATAGTATGAACAGAAATAGGACATCAGTATATAAGCTATCGCAATATGGATAAACATTACTATCATTATTACTATTATTACCATTATTATTATCTGTGATGAATGATATGGCGATGGCTGACTATACTCGCCGCACGTTAAGTTGGCAAAAATGGGACCCCTTCACTAGCCCCCTTCCGAACGCACGGGATTGGCTGAGGTGTTGGGTGTTGGGGCTTTAGGGCGGAACTTTGAGTAAGGCATTCTCACCCAACACCTCAGCCAATCCCGTGCGTTCGGAAGGGGGTAGTGAAGGGGCCCCATTTTCGCCAACTTAACGTGCGGCGGCTACAGGAATGGATGCATCTTTGGATCTTTAGGAGAGATATTAAGCGATGAGTGATGACAAGATGAATGAGTTAAAAATAGTTATAGTAATGGTTTAGTGAGATGTATTGATTGTAGTGGTGTGATGCCGGTGTAGGGTTATGGTGGAAATGATGAAGTGATGATGATTTAGTGTTGTGATGAGGAAAATGTGTTATGAAGGTACCGTGATGAGGTGATGAAAGGGTGGTGATGATTAGGGTTTAAAGGCAATGATGAGTACTGTTATGTGTGATGACGGACGGTGATGTAATTGTTGATGATGAATACTATTATGTTAATTTGACTTCTCTTGATGAATACCCAAGAGAAGGCCATGAATGTGATGAATACAATGCCGTTCACGTATGTATAATTTGAGGACAGACAGACATACAGACAGACAGAAAGACATAGACAGAAAAACATAGACGGAAAGACACGCACAACAAACACTTTCAGATAAACAAAGAAAAAAAAGAGGCTACTTTCACAATAGAAATTGATTCAGGGTAGAGAGAGAGAGAGAGAGAGAGAGAGAGAGAGAGAGAGAGAGAGAGAGAGAGAGAGAGAGAGAGAGAGAGAGAGAGAGAGAGAGAGAGAGAGAGAGAGAGAGAGAGAGAGAGAGAGAGAGAATATCATTATCATCTGCGTGTTCCAGGTTATATGTTGAAGTGATTCTCTCCACCTCTCTCTCTCTCTCACTCTCTCTCTCTCTTTCTCTCTCTTTCTCCCTCCTTCCCTCTCTCTCCCTGTCCTGTATCTCTCCTGCTAGCCTGGAGAAAGGAGGTGAAAGGCAAGTAGTAGTGGTGGTGGTGATGGTGGTGGTATGGTGGTGGTGGTAGTCGTGGTACTAGGGGTGGTGGTGGTAGTAGTGTTGGTGGTGGTGTGGCCGCAGTCTCCTCTCATTATTGTCGACGTGTGGTGCGTAAATACCCTTTGTTTTCGTGATGCATGGTTTGAACATGAAGAGGAAGAGGAGGAGGAGGAGGAGGAGGAGGAGAAGGCTATTCTTTTATATCCTTTTCCTCCTCTTCTTCTTCTTCGTCATACTCTTTCCTCTCTTCCTTCGTGCGAACATGGCTTCTTAAACACACACACACAGTCACACTCGCACGCACACTCACACACACACACACGCACACACAACACCAAAAACACATTCACAACATGAATTAATAAGAAGAGCAATAACACCACTGCAAGGCAAGAAACACCACCAATGCTATTTTGTTTAAGCTATTGTAACTACTGAAGAAAAATAAAGAAAATAAAGGGTCCAGAAAAACAGGGAAGGAACAGAACTTTAGAGATTGATGGAAGTAAAGGAAAAAGAGGGAGGGAGGGAAAGGAAGGAGGTAGGTAGAAGGAAAGGAAGAGAAGAAGAGGGGAGAAGGAGGAAGGGAAAATGAGGAAGGGAGGTAAGAAGAGGGGAAGGAAGAGAGGGAAAGGAGGAAAAAAGGGAAGAAAAAGAGAGAGAGAGAGACAGAAAGAGAGAAATAAAGGAGAGAAGGAAGAGAAGAAGGGAGGGAAAGGAGGTAGGCGTGCAGCGTCCTCCTACTCTCATGTCTCTGTGTCAGTATTCGTCACGGAAATGTTATATATAGTAACAGGGTCGATGGGAAACAGCGGCCACCTCCCTCTTAAAGCCACCCCCCCCTACACACACACACATACACACACAACTCTCTCTCTCTCTCTCTCTCTCTCTCGCTCTCGGATTAAGGGCAAACCCATCTCGTATGAATCATAGTGTATGAGACTTGTATCTCTCTCTCTCTCTCCTCTCTCTCTCGACGTCCGGAAACACCACCAGTGACCACCACTGTCCTCTCGTCTTTAGAGAGAGAGAGAGAGAGAGAGAGAGAGAGAGAGAGAGAGAGAGAGAGAGAGCGAGTATAAATAATAACAGAAAACCATGACTTTCTTTCCAGTGGACCAAGATAGGAATAGTCGCAGTTGTCTTATGCGTTTTCACTGGTGGTGGCATGCCGAGAGAGAGAGAAAAAAAAAAACGTTACCCAAAATACACAGGCGCAAAGACAAATAGATAAAAACCACGCCAGAGTACGCACATACACACACACATACACACACACACACACACACACACACACACACACACACACACACACACACATACACATACACACACACACGATTAACAAGGCTCTTTACAACCCTAACTTTCTTCCTCTGCATTCACCATATAGCTATTCACTCTTATTTCATTGTTTCTACTCCTTCGCTTCAATTATTTTGGGGTGTTTGGGATTAGGTTATGAGGGAAAGGGAAGGAGAAGTGGCGACTGAGTAGGAGGGAGAGAAGGATAGAGGTGGATGGTATGAGAAGGAACAGGAAAGTGTGGAATGGGGCAATGGGATGGGTGGTGAATATATAAAGTAAGTTAAGATTTTAATGGGTAATGTAACAAAAAGGGAAGAAGGAAGGGGGAAATATGAGAGGGTTAATATTACGAAGGAAAATAGAAAACGTGTGGCAAGGAAAATAGGTAAGGAAAGGTCAAAATGGGGGCAATGAAATGGGTGTCAAACATAGAAAGTTGGGTAATGGAACTGGAAGGGAAGAAGGAAGAAAAAAATATGATTGATTAATTTGTTTAACCCTTTCAAGTCCAGATCTTTCCTTAGGTATAAAAAAATCGTATGTTGTCGAGCCATAAAATTACGAAAAGTAACTGAATATACCAAATTAGTTAGTCCTCAAGGATACTAAACAGATCATATCTATAAAATATTGCTTATATTCACTAAAAATCGTCTAATGGCACCTAAATTACAATGGAAATTACGTTCTGGGTCTCAGTGGTTAAAAAATCGCAGATAAAATGAAAAAACCAAGAAAAAAGGGGAAATGAGTAAGAATAGGTAGAAATAAGAGGGAAAGAGAGAGGGCCGAAGGGGAAGCGATGATGAGGTGAGGGATAGAGTGAGGGGAAGCACCTGAGGGGATCAGAAAGAACCCTTCGTGCGATAGTGTTTACCTAACGCGGGAGAGGGTAGGGAAAGGTAGGGAGGAAATGACAATACTACTAGTACATATTCGATAACCTCGTCCTCGTGAGTATATGTATATGTTCCCCTTGCCTTATTTTCCTTTCCCATGTATTTCCTGTCCCTGTATTTCCTGTCCCTGTATTTCCTGTCCCTGTATTTCCTATCCCTGTATTTCCTGTCCCTGTATTTCCTGTCCCTGTATTTCCTGTCCCTGTATTTCCTGTCCCTGTATTTCCTGTCCCTGTATTTCCTGTCCCTGTATTTCCTGTCCCTGTATTTCCTGTCCCTGTATTTCCTGTCCCTGTATTTCCTGTCCCTGTATTTCCTGTCCCTGTATTTCCTGTCCCTGTATTTCCTGTCCCTGTATTTCCTGTCCCTGTATTTCTTTTCCCTGCATTTCCATTCCCTGAATTTATACTCCCATAATTTCCTTTCCCTGAATTTCTTTTCCCTGAATTTCCTTTCCCTGTATTTCCTGTCCCAAAATTTCCTATCCCAAAATTTCCTATCCCAAAATGTCCTATCCCAAAATTTCCTATCCCAAAATTTCCTATCCCAAAATTTCCTATCCCAAAATTTCCTATCCCAAAATTTCCTATCCCAAAATTTCCTATCCCAAAATTTCCTATCCCAAAATTTCCTATCCCAAAATTTCCTATCCCAAAATTTCCTGTCCCAAAATTTCCTATCCCAAAATTTCCTATCCCAAAATTTCCTATCCCAAAATTTCCTATCCCAAAATTTCCTATCTCAAAATTTCCCATCCCAAAAAATCCTTTCCCTGTATTTCCTTTCCCTGAATTTATTTTCCCATAATTTCCTTTCCTTCAGTTTCCTTTCCTTTAATTTCCTTTTCCTTAGCTTCTTCCTTTCCCTGTATGTCCTATCCTTTTGTTTAATTTCCTTTCCCTACATTATTATCTTCCCTACTCTCCTCTCCTCTCCTCATTTCCCTTCCCATCCCTTCCTACTCTTTCCCTTCACTTCTCTTCTCTACTCTACTCCCCTCCCTTCCCATCTTCTACCATTATTACCATCATCACCACAATCACTCCACGACCACCTCCATTTACACTACCGAGTCCTCATCTAGCTACCTCCCTTGCCCATTATTTCCCCTCTATATCCCTCCCATACAAGGCTCCTCCCCTCTTCCATCTCCCCTCTTCCACCTCCCCTCGTTTCTCTCCTCTCCTTGCTACCAGTGTCTTTTTTTCTCTCCTCACCTAAACCCAAATTTACTCCTCACCCCTTCACCCTAACCTCGTGTGTGTCTGTGTGTGTGTGTGTGTGTGTGGTGTGTGTGTGTGTGTGTGTGTGTACCCTAGGCATTCCCCTTCCATCAAGAACTGCCTCTTTCGCCCCCTTCCCCTCTCCTTCTTCTTCCTCCTCCTTTCTCCTATGTCCAAGAACACACGTCACCCGGGATCAAGACACACCACACACACACACACACAGAAGAGACCTAAAATTCACCTTTAAGCAGACACATGGGTGGTTCCAGCGAAGGGCTTTATACCATCTCTCATTTAAGCGATGGTTTTATGCATACGAGAGTCAATCCGCCGCGCCGTGCCTCCTCATGATGACTTTAGCCTCCCATCGCCACGAGAGGTAATGGGGCCCGGGGTGGCTTCAATCTTACCATTAGCCTTTGCTTGCCACACTGCCCGCCGCACTTTTACTTCCATAAACCAGGCGTGAGAGCTCCGTGTGTATGGGGGGGGGGGGGGGGGGGGGAAGGGCAAGGAGGGGGAAGGGCAAGGAGGGGGAGGGGGAGGGGAAGGGGGAGGAAGGGGGAGGTGTGGTAATGGGAGACACGAAGGTAGGTCATTGGGGCCTCGGAGCTGCTTCCTTTGTGACCCCAGTATAAGTGCATCCACTAGAAAGTTTTATGTTATCACTGTTATTATTATATGCATCAAGGTCGCCCGTTGGACTATAAATGTTGATTCTATGATTGTTTTACGTATAATAAGGTATGTCTGACTTCCGAGCAGGGACGCACTCTGGATTTAGTTTCGTGGAGAGCCAGAATTTTTTTTTTTTTCGCATCTAGTAAACCCACCAGATATCTTGCTAGCCGCTGGATGGTAGACTTTTCCGCCATCAGCTGATTCCCTTTTCAGGCCTTATTTCTTATTTCTGCTGCTGAAACAATATTTTTGGGAGTGTTATATGCTCGTCCAAGGCATTACGTGTAGCATAAGCGCGACCAAATCAAGGTATATGTGTACACGGGCAGGTGACGCGGCCACATCGCTAAAAAATGAAATGTATTATTTTTTCTTAAAATGACTGTTAGTGTTTTCTGATTTCTTACAAGGAAGGACATTTCGGAGAGGGAGAGAATTTCTTGCCCCCCCCCCCCCCCCACGGGTGCGCCACTGTTTCCGGGGGTAGTGTAGGGACAGGATAAACTATATTATGTATTATGATCAAAGCTATTTTTCATCAGAGTAAGTGGGGTGAGGAAAAAATCGGTGGTTTTCATTCATTTGCTCCTTTTCACGACCTAAAAATCGAAGACGGTCAATGCTGTGAGTACCAGACTAACGAGTGTCATCGGGAAAATCGTGGCATGGTAAAAGGTTGGGAAGTAGATAATGGATCGGTGGAGTGGCGAGGGAGTTTGGGTCGGCGAGGGAAGAGACAGTTCCGGGTTGTCGCTTACACCAATGACCACTGGAACGATGCCCTGAACCCATTGATTAGAGGCCTCTTTGTGGAGCTGGCGGCGGCTGGTGCTGTTGTTGTTATTGTTGTGAGCGTTGTTGTTGCTGGTATTGTTGTTGTTGTTGCTATTGTTGTTGTTGTGAGCGTTGTTGTTGCTGATATTGTTGTTGTTATTGCTATTGCTGTTGTTGTGGGCCTTGTTGTTATAGTTGTTATAATTGTTGTTGTTGTTGTGATCGCTGTTGTTGTTGTTGTTGTTGTTGTGGGCCTTGTTGTTATAGTTGTTATATTTGTTGTTGTTGTTGTGATCGCTGTGTTGTTGTTGTTGTGGGCCTTGTTGGTGATACTGATGGTCGCAGTTACATTGTTTATTTTGTTGTGGAGTGGGTGGTGGTGGTGGTGCAATTGTTGTTACTGTAAATGCTCCTGTCAATGCTTAATCTTAGTTTATGTTTTTGTTGTCCTATTGTTTATGTTGCTGCTGTTGGTTAAGTTTACCATCGTTGTTGTTATTATTTTGTTGCTATTGTTGCTGTTGTTGGCATCAATATTCCTACTGTCTTTGGATGACGACACACATGAACATTCAACAAAGAAAGGAAAATACAGAATGTTTTAAGAAATTCAGCTGATGTATATGTGTTGACATCTTATGTTTTTTGGCAATATATTGCGAAGTTGGATGATGTCTTGGTGGCAAATGGTGGTTCACATGAATAATTTTTGTTGTGCATTGTGTCTGTGTGCGTGTGATAGCCACTCTGTGCAAGGTTTACCCCAGACAGCCTGCCATCACCTGTTTCCAAGTCCTGCTAGATACATTGTTCATCCTCCCTTCCACTCACTCCACACTCCCTCCACACTCCACCCCTCCATCACCCTTTCATCTTTCCCTTCTCCCCCCTCCCCTCACCCCCGATTCCCTCTCCTCACCCCCCATTCCCTACCCTCATCCCCCTTCCACTCTCTTCTCTCCTCTTCCACCTCTCCTCTTCCCCTCCCATTCTCCTAGTCTCTCCTCTCCATCTCTCTCTCTCTCTCTCTCTTCTTTGCCTCCTCTCTCTCTCCCTATACCCCTCTCTTTCCCTCCCTTCTCCTCTCTCTCTCTCTCTCTCTCTCTCTCTCTCTCTCTTCTCCTCTCCATACTCTCCTTCCCTCTCTTTCTCTTCTCTCTTTCCATCGCTCTCTCTCTCCTCTCTCATTCTTCTCTCTCTCTCTCTCTCTCTCTTCTCTCTTCTCTCTCTCTCTCTCTCTCTCTCTCTCTCTCTCTCTCTCTCTCTCTCTCTCTCTCTCTCTTCTCTCTCTCGCTGCGCCCCCAAAGCCTTTTAATCTTTGTTTATTCGAATCGATTGATATCCTCCACACATATTTGTTATCGCACCCTGACTCTACACTTCTTCTTTTCTTTTTTACAATTATAATACATACTCTTTCTATCCTCACATCCTCTTCTTTTTTCCCATTAATACAAGTTTTCTATCTATTACTCTCTTTTAATACCTCTCGTTCATTCTCGTTTCAAATACACCCGATTTTATTTCTTCTTTTCCTTATCTTTGTTTTATATTGTCTTACCCTTATTCTTGGTCATGTTATTATACCATCACGTATAAATAAACAGCCATTCGTCACGCTATTCCTTCCACTATATAGCCTGACACCCCTTCCACATCCCTTCCATCTACTCCAACCTCTTCTAAATCCCTTCCATCTACCTCCAACCTCTTATACATCCCTTCCATCTACCTCCAACCCCTTCTCAATCCCTTCCATCTACTCCCAGCCCCTTCCAAATCCCTTCCACCCTTCCACATCCCTTCCATCTACCTCCCAACCCTTCCACATCCCTTCCATCTACCTCCCAACCCTTCCACATCCCTTCCATCTACCTCCCAACCCTTCCACATCCCTTCCATCTACCTCCCAACCCTTCCACATCCCTTCCATCTACCTCCCAACCCTTCCACATCCCTTCCATCTACCTCCCAACCCTTCCACATCCCTTCCATCTACCTCCCAACCCTTCCACATAACCTCCACATCCCCATATTCCACCTGAACCCAGAAACTTCTCTTCCACCTAGCTACTTACTCTCCTTCTTCCACTTCACATCCCTTCTATTCCACCCATATGAGTTCCAAAACCTCCCATTCCACCTAAACCCAGAAACTTCTCTTCCACGTAACTACCCCGTCTCCTTCTTCCACATAACCTCCACATACCTTCTATTCCACCCACATGACTCCCAAAGCCTTCCCTTCCATCTGATCCCAACATTTCCTCTCGCCCATATCCTCAAACCACCAACCTTTCTCAGAGTATACAAAAAGGAATTATTAATCACGCTAATGATATGGAAATGTTATTCAAAGCATCCTAAAAGAGGGAAAAATAAGGAAAATGTATTATAAGCAGGCTAAGTTTTTGTTGATAGCTTGTTCAGAGAGAGAGAGAGAGAGAGAGAGAGGGGTAGAGAGAGAGAGAGGTAGAGAGAGAGAGGTAGAGAGAGAGAGAGGTAGAGAGCGAGGTAGAGAGAGAGAGGTAGAGAGAGAGAGGTAGAGAGAGAGAGAGGTAGAGAGGTAGAGAGAGAGAGAGGTAGAGAGAGAGAGAGGTAGAGAGAGAAGTAGAGGTAGAGAGAGAGAGGTAGAGAGAGAGAGGTAGAGAGAGAGAGAGGTAGAGAGAGAGAGAGGTAGAGAGAGAGAGAGGTAGAGAGAGAGAGAGAGAGAGCAAGAGAGAGAGAGAGAGTGTCACAAAACTCAACCAAAATAAAAGCCTACTTATTTAAAACCAGTTAATTATTCCATTAGTTTCTACGCAGCATTATTTTTCCCCCTTATCTTTTTACCTTCACTCTATTGTGATGCCGAGATGACAGCCTTGATCCTCTTAAGAGAAAAGATATTACGGGAGATTACGGTAAGAAGAGACCTTTTTTTTTTACCATCAGTATAGGGGAAAGATGTATTTAAAGGTGATATTACTGACCTTTGTATATGACGTGAGTGTTGTTTTTGAGAGAGAGAGAGAGAGAGAGAGAGAGAGATATATGAAAGATGATGAGATTTTTGTGGGTGTGATGTAGAAGAGAATATGAAAATGAATGTCAAGTAAAATGTTTTGTTTGACTTATGTTTCACAATCTCCTCTCTCTCTCTCTCTCTCTCTCTCTCTCTCTCTCTCTGGCTCCCACACTCTCTCTCTCTCTCTCTCTGGCTCCCACACTCTCTCTCTCTCTCTCTCTCTCTCTCTCTGGCTCCCACTCTCTCTCTCTCTCTCTCTCTCTGGCTCCCACTCTCTCTCTCTCTCTCTCTGGCTCCCTCTCTCTCTCTCGCTCTCTTTCTCTCTGCCATTAAATTTGGAACACAGTCTGGCAGGTTTTCGAAAGAGAACGTGTATCGACATGTCTGATGGTGCTCACTCATCTTTGTTTACCAATACATTTCGATCCTTGGTGCAGCGTGCGTTGTGTAAGCCTTGTTTTCAGAGAGAGAGAGAGAGAGAGAGGAGAGAGAGAGAGAGAGAGAGAGAGAGAGAGAGAACATCCGAGTAGGTGGTGAAGCCCTTCCATATTATCCCCCAATTCTCTCTCTCTCTCTCTCTCTCTCTCTCTCTGCTCTGGAAGCCTGTCAACCCTCGTCATGGCCAGAAATAGAAATACATTTGTTCTCGACCACCCATTTTCATGATTTTTATTTCTCGTTCATGTTTTTGACCTCACATAAGTTATATAATAGGAGAAGTGGATCATAAAAACAGCTCGTGAGTCTATTATCATTATCATTATTATCATTATGTATATATATTATTCATGTCGTGTCAGTTGTTTATTCATTAGCACCAAGAGTAAATATTTGGAAAGGGAGCGAGGTATTATCTTCTTCAATCATTTCTCCTTCGCCAAAATAGTGACTTGATACAATCCATCTCTTTATGGAGGAATAAGAAATAAAATATAAAGAAGTAAAGAAGTAGAAAATAAAAGAATTAATTTCATGTATACGTGATTGTCGCCTCTACTATTCAAACACCATTAACCCGTTCACGCCCATATCTTTCCTTTGTTATAAAAAATCGTACGTTGTCGAGCCATAAAATTACGAAAACGAACTGAATATACCAAATTTGTTAGTCGACAAGGATACTAAACAGTCATATCTATAAAATAACGCTTATATTCACTAAAAAATCATTTAATGGTACCCAAATTACAATGGAAATTACGTTCTGGGTCTCAAGGGGTTAAGCAGAGAAGTACCAGAGGCTATTACTTAACCTGTCTTCTAATGCATCCCCGTACACCACAGTCTTACATTTCTGGCTAACAAGTATTCTGCCTCTGTATTTACGTTCACTGCTCTTCTGAACTTTGAAACTGCATTGTGAAACCTCTGTGGATGCATTACCGTAGACTTACTTCTGTTTTACATGCTTCGTCTTGTTTATCTCACTATTAACACGACAACACCTTCAGCTTCTCTGTATATATATATATTTTATTATTATTTTACTGGTGAGATCTGGAACGGCCCCTCTGCGTGTTTCTTATTATCTTTCTATGACTCTGGCTCTGTCACGATGCAAGTATCACACGGTCTCTTGGGAAATTCACGTTCTCTTAACATTTTGGAATTAAACTCGGTATTTTTATAGGTTTCTTTTACTATGTGATGATTATTTGGATGGTAAAAGTGGTGGTAATGGTAGCAGTAGTAGAAGCAGTAGTAGAAGCAGTAGTAGAAGTAGTAGTAGTAATGATAATAATGGTAGTAGTAATAGTAGTGGTAGTAGTGGTAGTAGGAGTAGTGACAGAAGTGGTGGTAGTAGTTGTTGTTATTGTATAGTAGTAATAGTAGTAGTAGCAGTAGTAGCAGTAGTAGCAGTAGTAATGGCGTGGTTTGGGTTGTAGTGATGGTAAATTAAGTCAAAGTAAAGGAAAGGAAGATAAAAACAACAATCGTATAGAAATCAAAATGAAAATAAATCACATTATAAATACAGTCAAGGTTATATAAAAAAAAAGCTTTGTCGTGTTGAAATACATAGGTGACGGATAACAAGGTCTTGGGAGTTAATCTTATCGTGACATAAATAACTGGCTTCTCGCGAGTCATAATCCCAGGAGCAGAGACGGGGACTTTTCCTTTTTATTTACATGGACTTTTTTAATTTATTTTTCTGTATCGTTATAGTCATTATTTTTCATCCATCATATTTTTTTTTTTTTTAATGAAAGACTGTCGGAAATTATGTTACTAGTGTGTGTGTGTGTGTGTGTATCTGTTGCCACACTCTATTGTCTTCCACGCACCCTCTCACACGCACTCTCTTCCTACGTCTTATCTCCAGTATCCTTTTCAATCCCTTTCCCCTCCTCCTCCTCTTCCCCTCTCTCGCCTCTCCCCTCTTCTTCCCATTCCTTCGCTTACCTCTTTTTCCCCTCACCGCTATCCCGCTAAAAGCAAAACAAAAAATATTCACAAAACACAATCTCCTTCTCTCTCTCTCTCTCTCTCTCTCTCTCTCTCTCTCTCTCTCCTCTTTTTCCCCTCACCCTCTCTCTCTTTTTCCCCTCACCCTCACCCAGTCACCCAGACCAGCAGTGCTTTCTAAATCACCCACACAATTTGACTACTCTCCCTATAGTAACCCTCCCTTTCCCCTCTCTTCCCTCCCTTTCCTTTCTCTTCCCTCTCTTTCCCCTCTCCATACACCCCCCTTGCCGCCTCATTTCGTCCCCTTGTCAACAACTGTATCTCGTTTTCTTCGTATTGTATGTGTACGAGTGTTCTTTCTATACTTGTTGGTCTCTCTTGCTGCATACACTGTAAAAGTTTGCCCTACATCTCTATCTTTTTCTTATTGTATTGCCCATAATTGCTGGCAGCGGTGGGATTAACACTAGGGTAAAGCATAGGAAGGTATCTCTACACCCACTTTCACTACGATAAGTTCTCTGCGTTATAACACAGCCACAGACACACAGACAGCCTCCTCTAGCCTTACACAGCCGTAACAGACAGTCTCCACCTGTCCTAAACAGCCCTAACAGACAGTCTCCGCCAGTTATACACCGCCCAAACAGACAGACCACCTCAAACAGCCCTACACAGCCCTAACAGACAGCCACAGACACACAGACAGCCTCCACCAGCCCTAACAGACAGCCACATACATACATACAGCCTCCACCAGCTCTAACAGACAGCCTCCGCCAGTCCTACACAGCCCTAACAGACAGCCAGACACACATACCCTCCACCAGCACTAGACAGCCCTAACAGACAGTCACAGACACCCTCCACCAGCACTACACAGCCCTAATACAGCCACAGACACACAGGCAGCCTCCACCAGCCCTACACAGCCATAACAGACAGCCACAGACAGACAAGACACCATCCACCAGCCCTAACAGACAGCCACAGACACACAGGCAGCCTTCACCAGCCCTACACAGCCCTAACAGACAGCCACAGACAGACAGACAGCCTCCACCAGCACTAGACAGCCCTAACAGACAGCCACAGACATACAGACAGCCTCCTCTTGCACTACAATACCCTAACAGACTAGTTTTCTGCGACATCTCCATTTTTAGGTCATCTATTTTTGAGCTGCTTTCTCCCTAAATCTTCCGGCACTTCACACGTTATTTTCAAGCAGTATTTAGGTCTTTACTCTCTTCTCTCTTCATCCGTTTCCCAACACTTTTTACAAGTTGTTCATTTTTAGTTATTCATTTTTGCACGTTATTCATTTTTCGTTATTCATTTTTGCACGTAATTCATTTTTAGTTATTCATTTTTGCTAGTTATTCATTTTTCGTTATTCATTTTTGCTCGTTATTCATTTTTCGTAATTCATTTTTCGTTATTCATTTTTCGTTATTCATTTTTGCACGTAATTCATTTTTCGTTATTCATTTTTCGTTATTAATTTTTGCACGTAATTCATTTTTCGTTATTCATTTTTGCACGTTATTCATTTTTCGTTATTAATTTTTGCACGTAATTCATTTTTCGTTATTCATTCTCTGGCAATGACGTCGACCTTACACCGCATCTCACAACCTCTTTTATTCTTTGCATTTCTTATAAGGCATTCTTGAGTGGCGTTGCGGCAAGCTACCCTGAGCCTTCCCGCCCGTCTTCCGCCTCGCAGGAACGTGAAAAGCAAAGCCAAGTATCGGTATGCAGAGTGACTGATTAAAATGCAATAAAAATGTGGCGTCGCTGTGGGTAATATTAAACCGAAGCTCTGAGTGTTTTACATATCCGTTGATAGGAATGAAATGTCCACTGAAAAAAAAGAACTAATGGAATTAAACCCCTTCATAACCAGACCTTTGCAATATAAAATAGTCTGTTAGCCATAAAATTACAAAAAACTAACTGAATATATCAAATTAGTTAGTGGGCAAGGATGCCAAGGTTGGTCATATCTATAAAACATTCCTTTCATGGGTTCATTTTCCATGTGGGTTCATTTTCCATGTGGGTTCATTTTCCATGTGGGTTCATTTTCCATGTGGGTTCATTTTCCATGTGGGTTCATTTTCCATGTGGGTTCATTTTCCATGTGTGGGTTCATTTTCTATGGGGATTCATTTTCCGTGGGGGTTCATTTTCCGTGGGGGTTCATTTTCCGTGGGGGTTCATTTCCCATGCGTGGGTTCATTTCCCATGCGTGGATTCATTTCCCATGCGTGGATTCATTTTCCATGCGTGGGTTCATTTCCCATGCGTGGGTTCATTTTCCATGCGTGGGTTCATTTCCCATGCGTGGGTTCATTTCCCATGCGTGGGTTCATTTCCCATGCGTGGGTTCATTTTCCATGCGTGGGTTCATTTCCCATGCGTGGGTTCATTTCCCATGCGTGGGTTCATTTTCCATGCGTGGGTTCATTTTCCATGCGTGGGTTCATTTTCCATGCGTGGGTTCATTTTCCATGCGTGGGTTCATTTCCCATGCGTGGGTTCATTTCCCATGCGTGGGTTCATTTCCCATGCGTGGGTTCATTTTCCACGCGTGGGTTCATTTTCCACGTGGGGGTTCATTTTCCACGTGGGGGTTCATTTTCCACGTGGGGGTTCATTTTCCACGTGGGGGTTCATTTTCCACGTGGGGGTTCATTTTCCACGTGGGGGTTCATTTTCCACGTGGGGGTTCATTTTCCACGTGGGGGTTCATTTTCCACGTGGGGGTTCATTTTCCACGTGGGGGTTCATTTCCACGTGGGGGTTCATTTTCCACGTGGGGGTTCATTTTCCACGTGGGGGTTCATTTTCCACGTGGGGGTTCATTTTCCACGTGGGGGTTCATTTTCCACGTGTGGGTTCATTTTCCATGCGTGGGTTCATTTTCCATGCGTGGGTTCATTTTCCATGCGTGGGTTCATTTTCCATGTGGGTTCATTTTCCATGTTTGGGTTCATTTTCCAAATGGGTTCATTTTCCAAATGGGTTCATTTTCCAAATGGGTTCATTTTCCAAATGGGTTCATTTTCCAAATGGGTTCACTTTCCATGTGCGGGTTCATTTTCCATGTGCGGGTTCATTTTCTCTCTCTCTCTCTCTCTCTCTTCTCTCTCTTCTCTCTCTTCTCTCTCTTCTCTCTCTCTTCTCTCTCTTCTCTCTCTCTCTCCCTCCTTCCCTTAGTCCCTGTCCCACCCTTCCAGCTGACACTCAGACTAAGAAAAGTGAAAATACTCCGATGAAAAAACCATAGAATTATTATAAAGAACCACCGGATTAAAAATAACGATAATAAATGGCATGCAACCAGATATTCTGATACAAAAAATACCATGACCGGAAAAAAGATACTTAGATATAAAGCTAACCTGATAAAGGACAAAAGTATATAGGAGTAACACTGATCAAAACAAATACTGATAGAAATATAACTTAATGAAAACAGTACGGCGATGGTGTGCGTGTGCGTGTGTGGTTTTTTTTACTAGTTGTAATTGCCTAGTTGTATTTTACAGGGCCTGAGGTATCTACATTTATGCAGTCTTTCCTTCAAAATATAGTGTGTGTGTGTGTGTGTGTGTGTGTGTGTGTGTGTAACCTCGCCACACTCCAGAAGACTGAAGGGCGGGCTTAGGGCTTAGGTCACCTGGTAGCCATCCATTACCCTGGGCTCAAGGCTGTGACATGTCGTGAAAAGCAGGGAGGTCGAGGCTCACCCACAGCCCACCAAGACCCTAACACGGCGCTAGAGAGAGAGAGAGAGAGCGAGAGAGCAAGAGAGAGTATATAGAAAGAAAGAATTCGTATTTGTCTATCAATGTATCTATCTATCTATCTGTTTATCTTTGTCTCTATAACCACCCCAAGTTGTCCTAAATTTCAAGGGAAGGGGCACATGTAAGAGAAGTATAAATAATAAGTATAATAATAATAAAGTATATAGTAGGTAAGGAGCGAAATAGGTAGTCAAATATATTCCTGTATTTCCTTCTATAAACAAATAGATAAGATTCCTAAGGTAGAATCCCGCGCCTGTCTGTAGTATCATAGTTCTAGATGGACAGGTGTGGGTATGTCTGGTGTGGGTGTGTCTGGTGTGGGTGTGGGTGTGTTTGGTGTGGGTGTACTACTCCGTGCCAGTCACCATTTACATGTCACCAGTTACCTGCCACCAGTCATCCAATACTCGTAGGGGAATCAAAGACCATATGCTTGTGGGGCGATTAGGGTCGGATTCGATAAGCTACTGGGAAGTGCGTGTTTGAGCCTTTCTAAATAACAGCTTTAACCCTTTGAGACCCATAACGTAATTTCCATTGTAATTTGGCTACCATTAGACGATTTTTTAGTGAATATAAACAATATTTTATAGGTATTACCTGTTTAGTATCCTTTACCAGTAACTAATTTGGTATATTCAGTTACTTTTCGTAATTCCATGGCTCGACAACAGAAGATTTTTTATAGCAAAGGAAAGGTCTGGGCGTGAAGGGGTTAAGAGTGGCTGTGTTAATTTCTGGATAAAATGCATGAATAATCTGATTACAGGAGTGACTGCTTATATATCCTCTTATATGTCTGCCCGTCAGGGTGGCAAGGTTGGTAGAGACGTGAGCTCGCAATGTGCAGCGTCCCTGTGCATTCGGTCAGCGGTTCGAGTCCGCCTAGTTCGTGCTGACGTGGCGGCGCTTTGTATAGTCAATAACCTTGTAGTTGGTACTTGCAAAGTGTCTAGATAGGATGAAAATCTTATCTTTATCTCTTATATGACTCACACCAAACAGATACCCTGAAATACCTTTGTTTCACGTCAGCACCAACCCCAGGGTTCTGTCCTATCACCCACTCTCTTTCTATTATTCATTAATGATCTTCTAAGTCTAACTCAAAGTCCTATCCACTCCTACGCTGATGATTCTACCCTGCATTTTTCAACGTAGTTTATTAGACGTCCAACTCAACAGGAACTAAGTGATTCACGGAGAGATGCCACCGAGCGCCTAACTTCTTATCTTCCTATAATTTCTGATTGGGGCAAAGCAAACTTTGTTTTGTTCAATGCCTCAAAAACCCAATTTCTTCACCTATCCACTCGACAAAACCTTCCAAATAACTATCCCCTCTTCTTCAATGACACTCAACTGTCTCCTTCTTCTACAATGAACATTCTAGGACTATCCTTTACTAAAAATCTGGACTGGAAATCTCACATCTCATCTCTTGCTAAAACAGCTTCTAAGAAGTTAGGTGTCCTGTGGCGTCTGCGTCCTTTTTTTTTTCCCTCCCAATTGCTTGCTCTCTACAGGGGCCTTATCCGCCCATGTATGGAGTATGTCTCCCATGTTTGGGGAGGATCCACTCATACAGCACTCCTAAACAGGGTTGAGTCAAAAGCTTTTCGTCTCATCAACTCCTCTCCTCTGACTGACTGTCTTCAATCTTTAAATCACCGCCGCAATGTTGCTTCTCTTGCTCCCTTCTACCGTTATTTTCATGCTCACTGCTCTTCTAAACTTGCTAACTGCATGCCTCCCCCCCCTCCCGCGGCCTCGCTGCACAAGACTTTCTACTCATTCTCATCTCTATTCTGTCCATCTTCCTAATGCAAGAGTTAATCAGTATCTTTACTCTTTCATCCCTTTCACTGGTAAACTCTGGAACTCTCTTCCTGTTTCTATTTTTCCATTTTCCTATGACTTAAATCTTTTCAAAAGAAGAATAACAAACAAGACACCTCCCGAACTAAATTGGCTCACCCCTCTTTTTTATTTTATTCTCTTACTGTCTTCTTTATAGGGACTGGCAACTAAGCGGGCTTTGTGTTACCCATTTTTGTTGTGCCCTTGGCCAGTTCCTTGTAAAAAAAAAAACACGAACGATTTGAAAGGAAAACTGTAACGATTTATCATTAGTGACGACATATCATGTTGGTAGTAGCATACTCTTTTTTTTTAACGAGGCGAAAAATCCTGCCCCCTTGCTGCTTACTGACTGACATTTGATGCCAGGAGAAGGGAATACTACAGCTCTTCTAAATTTCAGTTGTATTTTATCTTACTTAACCATATTATTAGGTAAACATATAGACATAACTCTAAGCACGAGACCTTAAGATAGACTATAGTAATTAATGGTAGTAAAAGTGATGGTATTAGTAACATCAATGAAAGTAACAATAATGATGAAATAATGATGATGACGAAAATAATGATGAGATTGATGCAAATTGTAATAATGTTAAGGTCAGAACAGAAAACATATATCTATTTGGACCCTTGACCTTTGGATATGCCACGTTAAGGCCAACAGAGAGTGTGTTGGTGGGCGACCTTTGCTGTGTGTGTGGAGGGAAGCAGAGTGGAGGGGGAGAAGAAGAGAGGAGGGGAAGGAAGGGAAGCTAGAGGGAGGGAAGGGGGAGAGCTGGAAAGGGAAGCATGTTGGAGAGGGAGGGAGGGAGGGAGGGAGGGAGGAGTGAGGGAGAGATGGCAAGGGGAGGGGGATGGAGGGAAGGAGAGAGCTGAAAAGGGAAGCATATTGGAGAGGGAGAGAGTGAGGGAAAGAGGGCAAGGGGAGGGGGTGGGAAGGGAAAGGGGAGGGAGTGGGAAGGGAGAGGGAGAGAAGGGGGAGAGCTACCGCCGGCTGATGGAGGAGAGGCTCACACGCTTGTCTGGCTTATCTCTGGGTTTTGTTGAGTACTGCGTCACGCTTCGAAATACCTCTTTGAATGCATGTATTTGAGTGTTAGTAAATAGAGCAGGTCCACGTATATGTGTATGTATAAGCGTAGGTATACATGTTTTCTATGTAGGGATGTATTCATATGTATGTAGATTCAAAGGCGAGCTCCTTCATTAAGAGGGAGCGTGTCCACACAGAGCACAGGTTAGGTAATATATTCCACGACCCTTTCTATGAATACGAAGTTATTGACTTTCTGTGGGTATAAGGTCGCTGGTGGGGGGATGTGAGGCGCGGGAAGCAGCCTAACGTTGCAGCAGGGGAAGGCGTGGCGTGTGGAAATCCCCTAAGTGGGAAACTACTGGCCAATGTGTAGCATGCATTTTGTATATACCTCCACTTATACGCTTCTATTAGTAATGAGTAAAAAAGCTGCGTGAGGCTTTTTATGTATATTTCCATGCTCCAGTAATATGCATGAAGTGCGCCTTAGAGCAGTCTGGCCTCAGGCTGTTTCCCCAACAAATGTTAAATACATAACGCGAGAGAAATGGCGTGTTCCAAGCCACAGGTAAATGGCGGGCGGCAATAACGGCGGAGTAATCTAGGTTGTGGGCAGCTTTGATATCCTAGATCAGAGGGCGGGTGAGCTAGGACGCTGCCTCAAGGGGTTCCAGCGGCCGTCCACCTTGCATACGAGCCTGTTTGTAGCGACCTGGCCTGGTGGCGAGTGTGTGTACAGGTCTGCGCCAGGCTTTGAGGGCCACGACGCTTGATGCACGGCCGCCCTCCTGTGCTGGACGCCATGGCTACTTCTGTGCTAGGCGGTGTTCACTCCCTGCCGTGACATGTGCCATACCCGGCCCCCTACACGGCTGCCTGGGTGGCGTGGGGCGCAGGTGTGTTGCATGCCGCTACAGGTGCCGCTCCTGCGTCTGGAGAGGAATGGATCACCTCCTTCAGACGGGCAGGTGTGTGCAGGCAAGGCGCGCCGGGCTTTAGGGCTGCATGGCTGTCGTGTTCTGGCGTGCTTCGGCCTTAGTGACGACGCTCCGTGCCCATCGGTGCGCCTCTCCCGCTGCCTGAATGCCTCCTGCAGCTTGAGGCGCCTTTGTGTGGCTGCCAATGCCTCTCCCGCTTGTCTGGCCTGGGAGAAAAACGCTTAATCCTTCACGCGTTATGATGCTGAGGAGGCGAGTCTGTGTATTTATATTTTTTACCCACCATGTGTTTGTCATCGATTTTGTGTATACTAGTAAACCTCCACTTCATCACCATCATCATCATCACCAGCGTCTCGTCGTCATCAACCCCGTACTGTGCAGGGTATAGACGCCTCGCTCGTATATATTTAAAAGCATGAATCAGAGGTGAAGGATCGCAAGAGGAAGCACCACACTGACTTTCATCCCCTGCACTTCAGAATACCCGCACCTTACGCCCCACACAGCCCTCTCATCCCACTCAGGCGCCCACACATCCCTCTCATCTCAGTCATTCGCCCACACACCCACACCAGACGCCTTTCTTTCTTTAGACCTTCTTTAGAGGTCTCTCACCTTTCTTCAGAGGTGTGTGTGTGTGTGTGTGTGTGTGTGTGGGGTGTGTGTGTGTGTGTGGGGGGTGTGTGTGTGTGGGGTGTGTGTGTGTGGGGGGTGTGTGTGTGTGTGGTGTGTGTGTGTGTGTGTGTGTGTGTGGTGTGTGTGTGTGTGTGTGTGTGTGTGTGTGTGTGTGTGTGTGTGTGTGTGGGGGGTGTGTGTGTGTGTGTGTGTTTTCTTCTTTTAACTAATAACAATTGACATTACAACCACCACCATTACCTACATCACCACTACCATTATAGCTACAACTACCACCACTCCTAACACCACAATCACCAATACATTCACAAACATTCGGACCCACCACAGTTTACCACCACCTCACCATCACCACAACCCTGCAATAACAACCACCACATCCACCACCACATCTAAAATATTAAACCGGCACTGCCACACCAAACAAAACAACACCATCACCACCACAACAACATCCTAGCAATAACAGGTGACATATAACTTATACACACACACGCACACAGACACACACGCACACACACACACACACACACACGTAGTAAATGACAGCTTTATAGTATCACATTTCTTTATCCTATATTAATGTTTTTTTTACTATACTAAGTCTCTCTTACGTTGCAAATCCTCTTACGGTATTGTGTTGTAGTTCTCTCCTAAGTCTTACTGTGAGTCTGTCCCCCCCCCTTCCTCCTCCCTAACCCCTCTCCCCCCCTACCCCTTCTTGCTGCTTTCTCCCCCTCCTTGCCCCCTCCTCTTCCCCCTATAGCATTACCTTTATCCCCGCCCACAAGTCCTTTTCTAGTCCATTGCCCTGCCTATGGACACGACACGATAAGAGAGAGAGAGAGAGAGAGAGAGAGAGAGAGAGAGAGAGAGAGAGAGACTGTGTATCTCTATTCAAAGTGTTTCAGGGAGTGTGGGGTTCGTTTAAATACACAAACAAAATCCTTCACATCTTTTTCGTGCACCCTTTTGCACCTTGCACACACACACACACACACACACAACACAGTATCTATTGAAGCGGAAACTCACTCGATATACTGCCTTTTTTTTTCTCTCTTCTCTCTTCTCTCTCTCTCTCTCTCTCTCTCTCTCTAAGCTTAACAAACACTTGCAGCCCAGAAGTTTTAAAATCAACCCAACCCAACTACCATACTTACATAGAGAAAGAGCAGAGAGACAATTAGAGAGAGATAAAAAGAATGAGCAAAAAAACTACTTTAGATTCTGAACTTAAACAATCCCTCCTTCCTTCCACTCAGCTTACCCATCACCCCCTTTCATTACCCATAAATCTATGATGGTTCTGGTTCCACACCGACTTAACACCTATTGGATCCCGTTTCCACTCTCTATGTAGAAAACAAACATATGGTGGCCTATGATTGACTCTCACTCTCATCTCTCTGCACTTGCTTCCCTCTCTCTCTCTCTCTCTCTCTCTCTCTCTCTCTCTCTAACCTCTGACTTATTTCTTCCCTCCATTCTCTATCCCTTCTCTTCTTCCCTCCTTCAGTAAGCTTGGAGGAGAGAAAAGGAGAGATGAGATGGTGCGAGAGAGAAGAAGAGATAAGAAGAGTAAAAATAGTGAAAGAAGAATAGAGGCTAAGAAAAAAAACATGAAATAGACGAGAGAGTGTAGAAAGAGGGACAATTTAATTATGGAAGAAGATGAAGGAGAGGAGGATAGAGAAAAAATAGAGATGGTGTGTTTATGTAGTAGAGGTATGGAAAGGAGGAAGGAAAAAGGACAGGGAAAAAATAGGAGGGGGAAAAGGAAGGGAAAATGCTTGTATAGTAAAGGGAGGAGACTTAGAAGACAATGGGAAAATAATGAAAAGGGAAGAAAGAGATGGAAAAAATATATTAAACATTAGAGAAGAGGAAGAGGAAGAGGAAGAAGCAGTATACAAGAGAAATAGGAAAATAGAGACACGTAAGAGAAGACATTGGGAAAATAATGAAAAGGGGAGGAAGAGCAGGAAAAAATATATTAAGCAGTAGAAAAGTACGGCAAACAGACGAGAATACATAGGAATACATAGGAAGAACAGATACCAGAAGACCTATTAGTCTATAACGAGGGTATCTGGTGAACTACATACTACTAACTATCAAACTACATGTAAGAGAACAGTTTGAAAAGGATACCATGTCCCTAAAGAAGATAGGAACATGGAAGTTTCGTAGTAAAGAATCCTAGGATATGAAGTATGCTAACTACAGCTACCAGGAGGAGGAGGAAGAGGAGGAGAAAGAAGAGGAGAAAGAAGAGGAGAAAGAAGAGGAGGAAGAAGAGGAGGAGGAAGAAGAGGAAGAAGAAGAAGAGGAGGAAGAGGAAGAAGAGGAGAGAAGAGGAGGAAGAGGAGGAATTTGATGAGGGGAAACTAGGATGGATGAGAAGGATGGGGATGAGAGTAGATGGTGATGGGAAGGGAGAAAGATGGGACGGTGGTGATGGGAGTAATGAGTGGAGGGAGGGAAGGGGGATAAAGGGTGGGAAGATAAAGGAGGAAGGGAGTGAAAATATAAGAGGAAAAATACATAACATAAAATTAGAGAGACTAGGGAAGCGGTGAAGTAAATTAGGAATATATATTAAGAGTAGGAAAAAATTAAATTCATCATGGGAAAACCAAGGAAAGAGATACTATTAACTACACATTGATCCATTAACCAGAACGTCCTTTCCATTGTAATTTGGCAACCATTAGACGATTTTGTGAATATGCAATATTTTATAGATTTGACTTGCTTACTATCCTTGTCGACTAACTAATTTGGTATATTCAGTTACTTTTCGTATTCTAATGACTCGACAACATACGATTTTTTATAGCAAAGGAAAGATCTGGGCGTGAAGGGGTTAACTAAACACATGTATGACTTCCTTAATTAATATCTGAAGTAATATCAAGACCAAATCTATACCTAATCTAACCTTCCTTTTCGGAGTTTATCTACTATATAATTAAGTTTCTTAGGAAGCATCGATGAAACTGAGATTGGGTTCAATAAGTTCAATTTTTTTATTATACTTAATTTGCCTCCTATTTATACGTGTTAGGAAAAAAACAGTAATTTAGGTTAGCTTCCCTTACATAGTGTGACCTAAATAACTTTTTGGTATCTAACGTTTTTCATTACATAAATAGATAGATAGGCCAGCAAAAAACTCACACTGACAGGTAGACAGACACACTTATTATTTTTATTAATTTATATATTTTTTTCATACCGAAGAGAAAACGAAAAAAATGTGATACCAACCGAAGAGAAACGGGAAAGAGTTACGTATCCCTACAGGCCTCGTTTACTAATTCACATATTGACTTAAATCATTTACATACTCTGGCATTCTGAATAATCCCTGAGTTCGGTGAGTTGTTAAGCAATACACACGACCCTGTATCAACAGTGGAGTTTATTTTTCGATGTACCAATTTGTTTATAGTATCAAAAGTATCCATGATTTATTCTCAGGATCAATAACAGATGATGGTGTGTGTATAATTTAGTTATTCATCATATGTATTTTGTGTTGGACCATAGGATATGTAGTATATGAATGTTCTTTGTATTGGTGTGGTCAATAAAATATCTATCTATCCACTCGTATGTGTTATGATACCTGTTTATCACTAATATTTGTTTGTTCTGACTCAGAGCAATGGTGTTTGTGTAAAATTATTGCATTTATATATACGGAACTGAACAATTTGTGGTAATTATACATGTTGTTATGAAAAGTTTTAATGAGGGGTGATTATTGTCTACGGCTCTGGTTTTGTATGATTATGATGATTGATGATGATGATGATGCCTGGTATCCAAACTCTACATGACTAGAGAAGTACAATGATGTAGTGATGAGTATTGATTAGCATAAAAAGCAATTCATTATTTCAATAAACCCACTGTTATTCTATTCTCTCTCTCTCCTCTCTCTCTCTCAAGCTGTTGTGATCATGGTTTTCAGTGAGAGAGAGAGAGAGAGAGAGAGAGAGAGAGAGTCAGGTCGGGTGCAGCAATAATAAATGAGAGTAGAAGGGAGATAAGTGCCTATCAGAAAGGCTCCATTAATTACGCTATCAGCTTATCTGCCGCTGTTATCAATGCAAATAGGAAAGGTAATATATAGCCGGCACTTTAGTACGTTATTATATTTTTCTTTCTCACTTTGAAATACGCAATGAAACACTAATAGAAGAAAAAGTAGATGAATCCCAGAGTTTTTGGTAATCATAAAATATCTCCGTATATAAAATAGCTTTCATACATAATTATTTGATTATATACATTTGTTTTCTTTGCGGTATTATGTGACTTTTTTCAACTGTGTGCGTGTGCGTGTGAAGAGAGCAGGAAATAAAAAAATGGGGGGGGGGGGGGAATAGGGCATAGCGGCGGACATAAGTAAACAGACAGACGAGATTTACATCAGCATAAACACGTAAACTCCCATGCAGATGACGATGGGATTAAGGCGGTAAGACTGAAGGGTCAAGAAGCCTGGCCGAGAGCTGTCAACCACGCCCAGGCAACCAGCCAGTCAGTCAACCAGGAAAGTCCTTTCAGTACTGCACTACTCGTTTTCCCGTATAAAAAGCTCCCTAGTGAACTGCCAGAGGTGATTGAGAACGCTGAGAACATGAAAGAGTTAGGACAGAGGAAGGAAAAATACCCCCAGGAAATATTAAGGCAGGCAAAAGCTGGGGTTATAAGGTAAGAGCGTGGCCCGGCGACCCCCTTTGATTAACGTGGTCGCTGGTGAGTGGTTAAAATCTCACTGCTGAACCTGATGGCTAGCTGGCTGGCTGGCTGGTGCTATACGAGGCAGGATCGAACACAGTTTTTACGGTACGGTTTTTACGGAACACGGAATAGAAGCTTCGCCGTGACGGTTGGTCCAGCGCATGCGCAGAATTTGGTTTTATTAAATCTAGCCTAACCTAACCTAACCTAACCTACTTAAACTAATCCAGGAACAGCCTCGTGTAGGTCTCACTCTCACGGCCTCTTATAGCTTTCTTATGTTCTTATGTAGTCTAACCTAATTTACCTAACATAAAACAACCTAAAATAAGCCCAAGAGCGTGATATTTGGTCCAAGTAACAGCCCGTCTCCGTCTCTGTTTGTTTACATGCCCCAAGTGTCACGGCGGATCTTCTCTACCGTCACCGGAATACTACGTAGTAATCATGTTAATTAATGATGACGAAGGTGACTCACAGTGCCGCCGCGCTGAGTCATGTCCCTGAGTCGTGTGGCTTGAGTCTTAGCGATCATTAATTGCAAATCCTTATGACGCGACTCTTAATGTGGTTCTGAGTCAGTCCATTCATGTCTTTGTCAGCAATGTGTGTGATGGCTCAGTGGTTCAAGGTCGGGATTAAGATTAATTCATTCATGGCTTAACAGGTCAAAAGAGATGACATCATTTACGCATTATTTTTAAAGAACGGTATGTATAAATATATAAAGAAAACAAATTATACATAGCTAAATAGGTAGGTAATAATGTATAGTTTCCAAAACCATCGCCTCTGTAAGATGTAAGAATTTCGAAAAATCCCGAGAGAGAAGAGAGAATGGCAATAATTCTTCACATTTAGATATTTTCCGATATGTGAACTCCATTAATGACTTCTTAAAATCCTCAAATAGACGATAAAAGAGAGGAGGAGAGAGAGAACGAGGCGAAAAATGTGATGAAAGGGAGTGAATGAAAGAAGGGAAAGAAGAGAGAAAGAGAGAGACATCATCTTCATTACTCATTATTATTCTCATCACCAACCACATCACCATCTTGTTTGTCTCGGCGAAAATGAGGTGTTTTTCTTCCCCTTTTTCTTCTTCCTTTTCTTATTCTCAACTTCATTTAATAGTGATGGTGGTCTCTCTCTCTCTCTCTCTCTCTCTCTCTCTCTCTCTCTCTCTCTCTCTCTCTCTCTCCTCTCTCTCTCTCTCTCTCTCTCTCACTCCCTGCCCCCCTCTTCCCTTTCTCTCTCTCTCCCTCACTCACACAAACTGAAAGACACTCCCAACTTGGTCTAATTACAACACACGCCCGACGTTCGTTCACCCACTTCTGTCCCAGCCAATAATAAATGACTCCCTCCCCCCCACCTTGTTCCTTCTACTGACGGAGGCGCCGCAGTAATTGTTAGGCCGCAACACAATAGTTCCCCTCACTCTCGTTTCTCGCCTCCGCCTCCGCTCTCCTCTTGTGGCCGAAGTTTTCTCCCCCAGTCGAGATTCAAATGCAAATGACATTCAAATGGAAGAGTGAATGTGTGTGTGTGTGGGGACTGTGTGTGTGTGGGAGAGGGGGTCTGTCTGTGTGTGTGTGGGTGGGACTGTGTGTGTGTGGGAGAGGGGGTCTGTGTGTGTTGTGTGTGTGTGTGTGTGTGTGTGTTACTTTCCTCGAAACAAAACAAAATATGGAAAGAAAAAGGAAATTGCTTGGAATTCTTGCGAACTAATTTAAAGTAATACTAGGTGAAGAAACATGACCCAAATTATGGCAAGGTGAATATAGAGTCTTACAACTAACTACATAAGGGGAAAAAAGTAGGGCGAGGTGAGAAATAGGGAGCCAGTTAGCCGGGACGAAGGAAATAGTTACCAGGTGCATCAAAGTACAGACAAGACCGGTGGAAAATAAAAATTAGGAAGGTCGAAAATTTAGGTCGAATATTAGGATGGGAAAATAAAAGAAAATAAGGAAAAAGTGTAAAAATAAGAGAAATCAGAGTAATATAAATGAACTGAAATGAAAGTAAGGGATATAAATTATGGTTTTAGAGCAGTCAGTCGCATGATAGACAAGATAATGAAATTTGCCAGACAGCCGCGTGATCATGAGAAATCCTGTCAAATGAAGAGGAGATATGAGAGTGAGAGGACAGACCTGAGGCAACTGAGAAAAACGAAAGATGAAAAATGAAATTACTACAACAAGAGAATCGTCAGCGAGAAGTATGTATTGTATTTTATGGGTCGTGACAGATGGAAGAAAGCTAGCTAAGGACAATGGTTGAGGAAGAGCAATGATTTGATATTAACAAAACAAAGCCTCCACGTCAGTGATATATGGCGTTAACATGGACGCGTCAACACTAAAAAACATGAACTATATATTATACCACGTGTAGGTCTCTCGGCCTCGTGTAGCTTCTTTATTTTCTGATGTTCTTAACCCCTTGAGACCCAGAACGTAATTTCCATTGCAATTTGGGTACCATTAGACGAGTTGTAGTGACTATAAGCAATGTTTTATAGCTATGACCTGTTTAGTATCCTTGTCCACTAACTCATTTGGTATATTTAGTCACTTTTCGTAATTTTATGGCTCGACAACAGACCATTTTATATAGCCAAGGAAAGATCTGGGCGTGAAGGGGTTAAAATGAGCATCGAAGAAGAAAGACTAGCAACAGAAAGAGGAATACATGTAATGCCACCACAATCCAGCGCTCGAAAAAGGATACAATATAATGAGCTAGTGCATAAACCATGTTTCGAAGTATTCATAATCTAATGCAAAAATCAATGGTTACTGTCCACCTTGAGCAAGCCACCACTATAGTTTGGTCTCAGCACTAACATGACTGCCTATGGTGTATTGGTTACCACTTCGACCCATGAATCCCACAATCCCAGTTCGAGTCAGTGGAATTTGAAATAGGTTTGTGTCTTCCATGCGTGTCACAAAACGCCGACTAAAAAGAACAAGGGCGCAGGGCTGGGAACTTCTCCCTGGTGAACTTTTATATTCACAGAGAATAATAAATAAAGCGACCGGTCCGTTACTGTATTTTTCTCTTTTCATTTCCTGTGCATCGATTCACTTCACTTCGTATGTACGAGAGAATCCAAACTACATGAAAAAAATATCACTGCTATCCAATACTTGTAAAAAGAGTAAACGGAGAACAAAAATGCATATGAATTTCCATTGAACTATTTTCATTGTTCACGTGGCAGATTTTCTTGTAATATCTTTTTAAAAAAAACTCAAAAAATCACTGATATCGAATACTTGAAAGACGAAAAAAGAATGTACCAGAGTTTCCATTGAACATTTTTTGCTGTTCACATGGCAAATATAACACTCTTTCTAACAAAAAAATCACTGATATCGAATACTTGAAAGACGAAAAACGAAAAAAGAATGTACCAGAGTTTCCATTGAACATTTTTTGCTGTTCACATGGCAAATATAACACTCTTTCTAACAAAAAAAATCACTGATATCGAATACTTGTAAAAAGCAAGACAAAAAATAATGTACCAGAGTTTCCATTGGACATTTTTTGCTGTTCATTTGCCACAGTTCACAATTTTCGAACTCAATCTATTCTTATTTTTTTTTCCTATCTTCATCCCCTTATCTCTCTATCAACCTTCCCTTCCTTCCCTATATCAATCTTCCATCAACGTATCTGAGTAGTGCCATTATTATCTATGCATGTGATCTGCAGTGTCAAGTTCCAATGGTAATTGCGGTGGAAAAGTTTACAGCTTGACTTTGTGTTTGTCCCCTCTCTCCTTATCATGTTTGAAATCATGCTCTTCTTTCGTCTCGGTAAACTTTAAAATTTGCGCTTATCGACTTTTAAAGCACCAAGTTTAGGTAAGTTAGAAACGGAGAAACAAATGTCACACACTTTCCTCTTCGTAGAAAAATAATCTTTGCTTTCTAAGATGTTTCCCGAGGGCCTTACATCAACACATTCCCTTCCTCTGACCTATAATAGTGGATGGGTTGATGCAAACTGTCCCATATGAATTAATTCCTCTACTTACACAGTCTCATTTAATAATATTCAACTTGTTATCGCAAAAAGCAATTCCTGATTAATATTTTGCTTTCCTTTTTGTAGATCTTCGAGTCAGTTTTTAAGAGTTTCTCCATGTGTGTGTCTTCTGCAACACATATCTTTGTTAGGGGGAATGCAAACCAACCAAAACAAAACTTGGAACACTGCTGCGGATGAGAAAGCAAAGAAAATGTGTTTGTATAAATCTTCGTGTGTATGAAAATTCAGTAGATGGATATCGGGAATTTCGCTTTAATCCATATTCCAGAATAATATCAAAGAGATTGCAAGTCGCAGCGCTGTGTTCAAGGGGAGACACGGATACTGTGTTCAAAGGGCGAGTGTCACGTGGCGCTCTGCTCACGTGACGCCTTCAGGGATGTGGCCTCCCTCCCCTCCACCTCACGTGTCACAGCGTTGACCTCGGAAGCACCACCACTTAAGGTCTTGGTGTGTGTGTGTGTGTGTGTGTGTGTTGTGTGTGTTGTGTGTGTGGGGTTGTGTGTGTGGGGTTGTGTGTGTGGGGTTGTGTGTGTGGGGTTGTGTGTGTGGGGTTGTGTGTGTGGGGTTGTGTGTGTGTGGGGGGTGGGGGGGTTCACATAAAGAAACCTCAAAGGCTCATGTGAGAAAAAAAAAGTAAACTATAAAACAATAGAAATAGTAAACGCAGAAGTAGTTGACCTGTAAAAATGTTGAAAAATGACTTATCCAAAAAAAATATATATGTCAACCCAGAAATACACTTTAGCAAAAAAAAAAAAAAAGGTAAAGAATAAAGAGTCGCACTTAGCAGTCAACAGAGAAAAGAACAAAGACTTGGACTGAAGTAAACACTCGCAAGCAAAAGACAAAGAGAGCAAAGGACAAAGCCTCGAAAACCAGAAAACGCGGGAAAAAGCAACACAAAAAAAAAGGAGAAATAAATGGTGATAAAAAATGATAAATTGTAAATAAAAAACATAGTGAAAGAAAGACAAGGTATAAAATAATGACAATAATAATAATGATGATGATGATAATGATGATCCCAACAACACACCCTTCTGTACAGTGTGTGTGTCTCTCTCTCTCTCGTACAGTGTGTGTCTCTCTCTCTCTCTCTCTCTCTCGTACAGTGGTGTGTGTCTCTCTCTCTCTCTCTCTCTCGTACAGTGTGTGTGTGTCTCTCTCTCTCTCTCTCTCGTACAGTGTGTGTGTGTCTCTCTCTCTCTCTCTCTCGTACAGTGTGTGTGTCTCTCTCTCTCTCTCTCTCTCTCTCTCTCCTCTCTCTCTCTCTAAATATAAATGTGTGTAGACATACGATCGTATATAGCGAATAACCTTTAAAAAAATTAATAGGAAACACACAAAAACATAATTTCATCCTAGGCATTTAACGACAAAGCAGATTATCCTAGGGGAACCAATCTTGATAGAATATAAAAGACGAATTACGTAGGAAAAAAAACTGATAGTGAAATATAGACAGAATTACCTGAAAAAAATGGATAGGAAAATAGACGAATTACCTAAAAAACATGAATAGGAACTCAAGACAGAATACTAGAAAACACTGAATGACATAAGACAGAATTACCTAGGGGAAAAAAATTGAATAAGAAATATAAGACAGAATTACCTAGAAAAAAACTGGATAGGAAATATAAGACAGAATTACCTAGAAAAAAAACTGAATAGGAAATATAAGACAGAATTACCTAGAAAAAAACACTGAATAGGAAATATAAGACAGAATTACCTAGAAAAAACACTGAATAGGAAATATAAGACAGAATTACCTAGAAAAAACACTGAATAGGAAATATAAGACAGAATTACCTAGAAAAAACACTGAATAGGAAATATAAGACAGAATTACCTAGAAAAAACACTGAATAGGAAATATAAGACAGAATTACCTAGAAAAAAACACTGAATAGGAAATATGAGACAGAATTACCTAGAAAAAAAAACTGAATAGGAAATATAAGACAGAATTACCTAGAAAAAACACTGAATAGGAAATATAAGACAGAATTACCTAGAAAAAACACTGAATAGGAAATATAAGACAGAATTACCTAGAAAAAACACTGAATAGGAAATATAAGACAGAATTACCTAGAAAAAAAATGAAGAGGAAATATAAGACAGAATTACCTAGAAAAAAATGAAGAGGAAATATAAGACAGAATTACCTAGAAAAAACACTGAATAGGAAATATAAGACAGAATTACTAGAAAAAACACTGAATAGGAAATATAAGACAGAATTACCTAGAAAAAAGAATTACCTAGAAAAAACACTGAATAGGAAATATAAGACAGAATTACCTAGAAAAAAAATGAAGAGGAAATATAAGACAGAATTACCTAGAAAAAACACTGAATAGGAAATATAAGACAGAATTACCTAGAAAAAACACTGAATAGGAAATATAAGACAGAATTACCTAGAAAAAACACTGAATAGGAAATATAAGACAGAATTACCTAGAAAAAACACTGAATAGGAAATATAAGACAGAATTACCTAGAAAAAACACTGAATAGAAAATATCTAGAAAAAACACTGTATAGGAAACATAAGACAGAATTACCTAGAAAAAAAAACTGAATAGGAAACATAAGACAGAATTACCTAGAAAAAACACTGGATAGGAAATATAAGACAGAATTACCTAGAAAAAACACTGAATAGGAAACATAACACCTAAAAACACCATTAATCAAGGCATCTTTAAAAAACAGACCAATAGTGAGTGCCACAACATCACAATCAATAGACCACCTAGGATAAAAACAAACTAAAAAATATAAAACCGAGGAACCACCAATAAAGAAATATGGAAAGAGTTTGTACCATTTAGTGGACGAGCGAGAAAACGGGGAAACATGTCAATAAAGGAAGATTGGTCAAAATTGGGTCAGAGTGGGTCAGGTGAGCCCTTTGTTGTTTCATATCACGAGGGTGTTGGTGACGGAGGGGGGGGGGAGAGAGAGAGAGAGAGAGAGAGAGGGAGAGAGAGAGAGAGATAGGTATATAGATAGATAGGTAGCACACGACAGTGCACCTTTGGGCTTCATGTATATGTATGTCTAAATAAAAAATAAAAAAAAGAGAGAGAGAGCGAGAGAGAGAGAAAGAGAGAGAGAGAGAGAGAGAGAGAAAGAGAGAGAGAAAGAGAAAGAGAAAGAGAAAGAGAAAGAGAAAGAGAAAGAGAAAGAGAAAGAGAAAGAGAAAGAGAAAGAGAAAGAGAAAGAGAGAGAGAGAGGTTATCCAGCGAAAAATTTGGTTATCCTCTTGAATTCTTACACATAATAATAACAATATTAATACTAATAACAATAATACTAGTATGAAGTAGAAGAAGAAGAAAAAGTTGAAGAAAATATACAAATAACCATAACAATACCTTCTCTCTGGTCGTATCGAGGTGGCGGCTGAACACTTATCGTCGTAGTAGTTATAGGAGTGGTGATAGTAGTAGTAGTGGTAGCAGAGTAGTGGCACTTTATATAAACAAAAACCCTTCCATTGTGTGTTGAGAAGGTGGTATCTATTGTTTTTTTAGGGTTTCACGATCTTATTGTCAGTATCTGTGGGGTAAAAAAATTAAACACTATTAATTTACATAATGTAAAATAATACTAATAATATTAATGATAATAATGTTAAATAATGTCTATTGTGTGTTGAGAAGGTGGTAACTCTTTGTTTTCCTGGTTTCCACGAACTTAGTTTTGCCTCTGTGGAGTAAAATAAATGCGATACAATTAGTTCACATAATGTTGCTTGACTAGGTAATGGGGTCCTATGTTTTCTTGTTCTCAGTTTAACAATAATTAAATGACAATAATAATTACATAACAATAATTAGTTTTTTTGGTTTCCGGGACCGTATTGTTAGTATCTGTGGGCACAAAATGAAATACTATTAGTTCACATAATATTGCTTGACTAGGTAATGGGGTCCCTATGGTTTCGTATTCCCAGCTTAACCCCCTGAGGCCCAGAACGTAATTTCCATTGTAATTTGGGTACCATTAGACGCTTTTTTAGTGAATATAAGCAATAATTTATAGATATGACCTGTTTAGTATCCTTGTCCACTAACTAATTTGACATATTCAGTTACTTTTCGTAATTTTATGGCTCGGCAACAGACAATTTTATATAGCAAAGGAAAGATCTGGGCGTGAAGGGGTTAATTATTACCGTCTTAGGGGACTTCGCACTCTCTTGTCAGTAAAGTTTATGGTGCTAATGTTGCCGGGTGAGGAGGCTGTAAACTTGTAGAGCACGGGAAGAGGTGATAAGGCAGGTGGAAGGACGGTTTAGTGGAGTGTAGGAAGAAGTGGAAGAGGACTAGGGGAGAGTTGGAAAGTTGGTCTGTATGTCAGGCAAAATGCTTTTCAATGTTGTTATTTTTATTTCAAGCTTAAATATTAGAGGACAGCCTTCAGTTTAGTTTGATTGTGTGAAGGAAGAGGTGGAAGAGGACTAAGAGAGAAGGAGAAGGAGAAGGAGAAGGAGAAGGAGAAGGAGAAGGAGAAGGAGAAGGAGAAGGAGAAGGAGAAGGAGAAGGAGAAGGAGAAGGAGAAGGAGAAGGAGAAGGAGAAGGAGAAGGAGAAGGAGAGAGAGAAGAAACCGTAGTAAGAAAAATAGATATAGGTGCAAAAATCTACCACAAATACCCTTTTAACCATAAGCCTTAAAAAAAAGGTAAATCGATCTACACAAACTGACACTACAACGTTTAGTTAAGTGAAGAAAGAAGAGTGTGAAGGAGGACTAAAGGAGAGAGTAAGTGTGAGACAAGAAACTGTTTAGGAAAGCTGTATATAGGTGCAAAAATCTGCCTCAAATACGCTTTAAACCCCTTGAGGCCCAGAACGTAATTTCCATTGTAATTTGGCTACCATTAGATGATTTTTAGTGAATATAAGTAATATTTTATAGATATGACCTGTTTAGTATCCTTGTCCATCAGCTAATTTGATATATTAACTATTTTTATATAGCAAAGGAAAGACCTGGGCGTGAAGGGGTTAAGAGCCTCAGAAGCAAGGTTTAATCTACACAAAAAGACGCTATCAATATCTCGATTCTAAAGCTATAGAGGACTTGTTGGTGCTGCAGTGTGAGAAAATATTAACTATGATAAAAAATATAAGCACTTCATATTTTTTTCTGAGTCTACAATTAAATCTCCATTGTAAATAACTTGAAATTAAATTAAGGAAAGTCTTCAGTTGTTTATTGGGAGAAATTGAATCAGATGGAAAATTCTACGAAAACTTTGGACCGGCGTCTGGGAAGTTGGGAACTCGCCGAAACAGATATAAGATGAAGGATTATACTCGATTGTATTTGTGTTTCGCAGATGTAAACTTGAACCCCAACTTTACACGCTGAAACAGTCCGTCTTTCCGTGTCTTCTAAACTTTTTTTGAACCAGACGATTACAATGGGAAAATAATTGGCTATTCTATGTACTAAGAGATTTCTTTTATACACACACACACACACACTCTCTGTCTGTCTGTTTCTGCCTGTCTCTCTCTGTCTCTCTCTTTTTTTCATTTATTTATCTTTTATTTATACCAAGCTACAAAAACATCATACAGAGTTTGTTAATTTTCACATTACATAAAAAAAATTGTAACATTTTCAGGCTAAAGGAGACTTAATTAGTGTTCCCTATCTCAAAGCCTAAGTCTTGATAATTGTGATCCGTCTCTCTCTCTTTGACTCTCTCTCTTTGACTCTCTCTTTGACTCTCTCTCTTTCTGACTCTCTCTCTCTCTTTCTGACTCTCTCTCTCTCTCTTTCTGACTCTCTCTCTCTCTTTCTGACTCTCTCTCTCTCTTTCTGACTCTCTCTCTCTTTCTGACTCTCTCTGACTCTCTCTCTGACTCTCTCTCTCTCTGACTCTCTCTCTCTGACTCTCTCTCTCTGACTCTCTCTCTCTGACTCTCTCTCTCTGACTCTCTCTCTCTATCTCACACTCTCTATCTCACACTCTCTCCCCGCCTCTTCCTCTCCTTACAGCCTCAACATTTTATCCCTTCTCCCAGCGGGCAATCTAGCACCAGAAAAAACAAGTGCCAGTGTCTCCTACAGCTGACAGAGTAAATAGGACACAACAATAGGACACAGTAAGAAGGCAGAGCAACAAGACGTAGAAAGTGGACATACCAAGCTAAAGGGACATAGACATAATAGAGAGACATACTAGTAGAATACATAGATAGAATAGATAGAGGTAGAATACATAGATATAGGACACAGCAAGGGGAGGACACAACAATAGTTCACAGGATATCACAGAACGAAAGGACGGCTAGGACTCATGTTAATAAGTCTCTCTCTCTCTCTCTCTCTCTCTGGCTGATAATCGTGCACAAGAGAGAGAGAGAGAGAGAGAGAGAGAGAGAGAGAGAGAGAGAGAGAGAGCGAGAGAGAGAGAGAGAGAGAGAGAGAGAGAGAGAGAGAGAGAGAGAGAGAAGAGAGAGATATACACACACACACACTGTTCATAGTGGAGTTGAAGTTGGTGGTGATTGAAGTGGTGGCGCGAGAAGAATAATGGACAGAAAGGAAGGGGAGACAGAGAGAGAAGGAGAGAAAAGAGGGGGGGAAGAGAGGAGAGAAAAGAGGGGGGGGGAGAGAAGGAGAGAAAAGGGGGGGAAGGGGGGGGTCGTGAAGCCCGGCGGGAGGAAGCTGTGTGCGTGTGTGCGTGAGGGAGGCAGGTGGCTTGCACGGAGGGAGGAGAGAAGGAAGGAGGAAGGAGGAAGGGAGGGAGAGAGGGAGGGAAGGAAGTAAGGGAAGAGAGGTAAGGGAGGCGTGACCACCATACGCATAGCACCTGGCGTCCTTACTGGCAAGCATCCTGTGTGTGTGTGTGTGTGTGCGCGTGTGCGTGTGCGTGTGCGTGTGCGTGTGTGTGTGTCTGTGTCTGTGTGTGTGTGGGGCCATCCCTGTAATATGTCCATAAGCAATCTGTACAATACGAAATGGAATTGATAATATTATTGTTATAAGGTAAATATTTCGAAGTATAAGTGTGTGTGCGGTGTGTGTGTGTATGCGTGGCTGTGTGTGTATGTGTATTTATCTATCTAGTTACACGTATATTTAAGAAAATTATATCAATCATATTTTATAAGAAAAAAACGTAATATTTATCTCATGGTACACACACACACACACACACACACACACGACGCTAGCCACCTGTTTAGATACCTGAGCTTTCTTTTTCCTCTCTCTCTCTCTCTCTCTCTCTCTCCTCTCTCTCTCTCCTCTCTCTCTCTCTCTCTCTCTCTCTCTCTCTCTCTCTCTCTTCTTTTCTCTCTCTCTCTCTCCTCTCTCTCTCTCTCTCTCTCTCTCTCTCTCTCTCTCTCTCTCTCTCTCTCTCTCTCTCTCTCTCTCTCTCTCTCTCTCTCTCTCTCTCTCTCTCTCTCAAATAAACATATAAGGAACATAATTCAATACAATAAAAATTCCAAAAACCGATGAAGAAAAGAACGTCAACAAAAATAATAAACAAATAAGTCAATCAGTCATTAAACTAATAACAACAGTACATAGATATAGACATAGTAATATAAATACAGGCACAATGACCATCACCATCACCACCTCGACCGCAAGAAGAGGAAGAGGAAGACAAAAATGACAACAAAATTAGCTAAAATCAAGACTCAGTGTATTATGGAGGAGAGAGAGAGAGAGAGAGAGAGAGAGAGAGAGAGAGAGGAGAGGATGATTATGAACAGAAGGAATATAAGAGAAGAGTAAATATTGTGATCAGGAGGTAGAATGGCAAGGCGAAATATTAGACAAAATCAAAGGGTGAGTTTCGTAGCAGAGGGAGACTGATAAAAGATGTGAATGAATGAAAGGAAGAGAGGAAAGCGAGCAGGGCGGAAGCAGGGCAGGGGAGGAAGGAAGTAGAGAATTAAGAATCAAATACTGAGAGAGAGAGAGAGAGAGAGAGAGAGAGAGAGAGGTAGGTGCACATTAAAGTCTTCCTTAATTAAATTCATAGCACCAGACAGTCCTTCCCTTCTTCTCTCTCTCTCTCTGTATCTCTCTCTCTGCATCTCTCTCTCTGCATCGCTCTCTCTGCATCGCTCTCTCTGCATCTCTCTCTCTGCATCTCTCTCTCTGCATCTCTCTCTCTGCATCTCTCTCTCTGCATCTCTCTCTCTGCATCTCTCTCTCTCTCTCTGTATCTCTCTCTCTCTCTCTTTCTGTGTATCTCTCTCTCTCTCTCTCTCTCTGTATATCTCTCTCTCTCTCTCTCTCTGTATCTCTCTCTCTCTCTCTCTCTCTCTCTCTCTCTCTCTCTCTCTCTCTGTCTCTCTCTCTCTCTCTCTCTCTCTCTCCTCCCTTCAGGTGACTTGACTGAGCCTTTACCTGCCAGTTAGGACCTTAGAGAACTCCTCCTCCTCCTCACATAATGGTGATGGTCTTACTCGATAGGCCTTACTTAATAGGCCTAACTCATATACCTCAGATTTTTTTTTCTTCTCTGGCCTAAACTTTAATTCTCCACACTCTTAGAATTCATCCCCTTCTTCCTCCTTTTACTCTTATATTTCTTAGTATTTTTTTTACGAGGTGAAAAATCCTGACCCCTTGCTGCTTACTGACTGATATTTGATGCCAGGCGAACGGAAAACTACGGTTCTTCTTAATTTCAGCTGTATTTTATCATAGTTATCCATATTATCAGGTAAACGTAGGCATCATTTTAAGCATGAGACCTTAAGAAAGAATGGAATTTTCGTCTCGTTAGAAAAAATAGACCATAGCGATGATGATATGAGTAATCTGTACACAAGTCTATTTATTGTCATGCCTATTATTACTATTACTTATTATTATTATTATTACTATTACTATTACTATTAAGTTTGAATTAAATATAGCTGTTGTGGTCAACAAAACTAACTAACTAACTAACATTATAGTGCACCAATCAGCTGCAATAAATTTAACTAACTAACTTTAACATTATGAGTGCACCAATCAGCTGCCCCGTAGAAAAGGCGGGAAAGGAGGCAGGGGGCGCGGTTTCTAGATCAGCTTAACCTCCGGCAACTATAGATAAGATAAGATTTTCATCCTATCTAGACACTTTGCAAGTACCAACTACAAGGTTATTGACTATACAAAGCGCCGCCACGTCAGCACGAACTAGGCGGGACTCGAACCGCTGACCGAATGCACAGGGACGCTGCACATTGCGAACTCACGTCTCTACCAACCTTGCCACACTGACGGGCTCCGGCAACTATAGTTTGTCATTATCTACCAAGGGGGTTTTAAGTAAGAATCTTTATCTTGTAAGTTGTCATCGTCTTCAAAACCTGCCACTGATTCTGTTCATGAGGCTACATATTAACGTCTGTCTTAATGACGTTTCAGTCTTAATTTAAGAGAGAGAGAGAGGAGAAAAGAGAGAGGGGAGAGAAGAGAGAGAGAGAGAAGAGAAGAGAGAGAGAGAGAGAGAGAGGAGAAGAGAGAGAGAGAGAGAAGAGAGAGAGAGAGAGAGAGAGAGAGGGAGAGAGAGGAGAGAGAGAGAGAGAGAGAGAGAGAAAAGGAGATAAAAGAGAGGAGAGAGGAGAAGAGGGGAGGGGAGGAGAGAGAGAGAGAGAGAGAGAAGAGGAAGAGAGAGAGAGAGAGAGAGAGAGAGAGAGAGAGAGGAGAAGAGAGAGAGAAAAGAAGGAGAGAGAGAAGAGAGAGAGAGAGGGGGAGAGAGAGAAAGAGAGAGAGCAAGAAAAAAAGGAAAGCTAAAATACTGCCAACAACCAAAATTGATTCTGCAACAATACCCAAAACTAGGTCCTCCTCCTCCTCTTCCTCCTCTTCTCCCCTCCCCTATTCCCTTCCTCCCTTTCCTTCCTCCTCCTCTCCCTCCTCCTCCTTACCCCCTTCCCTCCCTTCCTTTCCTCTTCCCCTTACCCTTGTACATCACACAATCCTCCTCCTCACTCATCCACTCATCCCTGTCCCACATCCCCTTCCCTTTACCCCTTCCATCCACTCCACTCATTCTCCTTGTTGCATCCCCCTCCCTTTCCTTCCCTCCAACCCCCCCTTTTCCCCCTTTCCCCCCTCCCTTAACCCTCCTCCCCCCTCCACATCCTCATGCAGAATAATCAAAATAAAACAGGAGATGCTTTGTGTCAGTACATAGGAAGGTATTTTGTTACTGGGGAATATTGAGTAAGGTTTATTGATCCGTGTTCAGAGGAGGAGGAGGAGGAAGAAAAAGAAGAAGAAGAGTAGGAGAATACAGGGTCATTTCAAGAGATGCCTCGCTCCTAGACTAATTAAACCAGGAGGAGGAGGAAGAAAATAGGTGATATACTATACGGGGATAAAAAAAAGACCTTCTAAACAAACATAAAAAGGAATGGAATTGAATATCTTAAAGCTTTTTTTATTCATGTAGTCTTTCAAGCTATCCAATACAGAGAGAGAGAGAGAGAGAGAGAGAGAGAGAGAGAGAGAGAGAGAGAGAGAGAGAGAGAGAGAGAGAGAGAGAGAGAGAGAGATGAGGAGAGAGAGAGAGAGAGAGAGAGAGAGAGAGAGAGAGAGAGAGAGAGAGAGAGAGAGAGAGAGATACATACATACATTTGAGTACATTCATACAGACAGACTGACTGACTGACTGGCTGACTGACTGACGTAAACAAGAACACCACGCAAAAAAGTTAAAAAAATAATAAAAATAAGCCACAAAATATAAAAACTTTTCGCAAACACTATAACAGAAAGTAAGAAAGAATATAAACGAAAAAGAATGAAAACTCAGGACATTTTCTTTTTTCGTCTCTCCCTTCCCTCCCTCTCGCTCACTCCCTTCCTCCTTCCCCCTCTCTCTCTCTCCTTCCCTCTCTCCGTCCCTCCCTCTCTCTTTCTCCTTTCAGCAACACCCAATAGGCCGTCAACATTGCCTGCCTGCCTGCCGCTTAGGGTAAAAATTGGTGTGATTCTCCCGTCGTAAGTAGCCGATATGTATGCCCGTCCGGGACTTCTTGCCAGCTATTCCAAAAACATGACATGGCTGCTCAAAGACTTCATATTATCCCTCACTCGAGACTCCAGCTGACGGTCCCTATACACACACTCTCTCTCTCTTCTCTCTTCTCTCTTCTCTCTTCTCTCTTCTCTCTTCTCTCTTCTCTCTTCTCTCTTCTCTCTTCTATTTCCCATTTCAAGGCAGAACATTTTTCCTCTAGGGTGTGTGTGTGTGTGTGTGTGTGTGTGTGTATATTGGATATTATATAGCGACCATGAGTGAAAAACTGGAGGAGTGTGGAAGGAAGGAATGAAGAGAGAAAATGCTTGCTTGAGTAAGGGAAGGAGGGAAGGGAAGTAAGGAAGGAAGAAGGAGGAAACAGGAAGAACACAGGATGAAGGAAGGTGTTGCGAGGGAATCAAAAATACCGTAAATAGAGATCGCAGTCAGAAGAGAATTATAATCAAGGAAGGTAAGGAGGAGGAGGAGGAAGGAAGGAAGAAAGGAGAATGGAAGGAGCAGAAGGATAAAGGAGAGAAGGAGAGAAGGAGGAGAGAGGAAGAGAAGAGAAGGAGGAAGGAAGAGGATGAGGGAAGGAGAGGAAGGAGAAAGGAAGGAAGAGAGGGAAGGAAGGAAGGAAGGAGGAGGCATGGAAGGGATGGAACAGGAAGAGAGGAAAGGAAGGAGAGTAGGAGGGGCAAAGGGAAGGTGTGTGTGTGTGTGACTGTGGTGTGTGCGTGTGTGATGTGGTGTGTGTGTGTGTGTGTTGTGTGTGTGTGTGTGTTGTGTGTGTGTGTGTGTGTGTGTGTGTGTGTGTGTGTGTGTGTGTGTGTGTGTGTGTGTGTGTGTGTGTGTGTGTGTGGCGTGTTTGTAAATGTGTGTATGCGTGACTGTGCGTGTGACTGTGTGTGTGTGTGTGTGTGTGTGAGGCGTGGTGTCTACGGTTAACTAGCGAAGCACCTCACTACCTGCCTCGCGTGTTGCCCTGAGGTAGCAAGACAACGGTGCTTCAGTCACCCTAACGGCACGCGGGTGACTAGAGTACACGACCTATCAGGCTCTTATGTCCTCGTGCAGTATTCAATAAGCAGTATCTAATCTATCTCTATCTCTCTTAGCAGTATCTTATCTTAACTCGCTAAGCTTTATGTCCTCGTGCAGTAATTCTATTATGTCACAAACCGACGACCATTATATAAATTGTAATAAATGTCCTGCCCTGCCAAAAGAAGAGCAATGACACAACCGCAGGAAATGGAGAAGACAAATTAATTAAGAAAGAGCGTCACTGTATAAAATTGTAAGTTAAAGATAGTAGTAGTATTAGTAGTAGTAATAGTAATAGTATTAGTAGTAGTAATAGTAGTAATAGTAGTATAGTAGTAGTAGTAGTAGTAGTAGTAGCAGTAGCAGTAGCAGTAGCAGTAGTAATAGCAGTAGTAGTAGTAGTAAGTAAAACAGGTGTTGGCGCACAAGATAACTAAAAAAATGTATAATAATAAGAGAAAAAAAGATGACTATGATGACGATGATCATAACAGCATTCGTAGTACATTGTAATATTATTTTACCCGTCTGAGCGTTCAAAGGCGACACGCGGCTACACTTATAAGCCTGAATGGAAGGGCAGGTGTGGATCAAAACAAGGGAAAGTGGATGATGAGTCAGGCAGGACTTGTTACTCCACTTACAACCTTAGCACACCTTGTTATCATACTACCTTTATAACACCTTGCCTTTCCCTACAAGTAACAAGCATCGCCTCAGAAAGAACACAGGAAAAAAATGACAACACAAAACAGAGTATATAACAAATCACTGGGGTAAATAATCTTTTCTTCCTTATCAATTAATAAATTAGTATATATATGTTTTCTAGATTACTATTTCTTTAATTAATTCGTCACATGGACATGCAAGACATACAAAGATATAATAAAAAAAGTACTTGGAGATGCAGGGTATCGATCCCCGTACTTCTCACATGCTAAGCGAGCGCTCTACCATCTGAGCTACATCCCCTTGCTTTAAACCAGGGAAGAGAAACCTTATACATTCCTGTTCTCAGTAAACGTTTAGGTCTCAAAGTTACTGTTCCTTCTACCTTGTGTAAGTAGTATAGGCGGTAGCAATATCTCACGACGGTGGTATTGATAGTAGTAGTTGTCATAGTAAAGGTAGTAGTAGTAGTAGTAGTAGTAGTAGTAGCAATAACGATAAGAGAAGTAGAAGCAGCAGCAGTAGTAGTAGCAATAGGAGTATTATTATTATTATTATTATCATTATTATTATTATTACTATTATTATCATTATTATTATTAGTAGTAGTAGTAAAAGTAAAAGTAGTAGTAGAGCGTAGTAATATAAAAACAACAACAACAACAACAACAAACAAAGACCACGCGCCATTCAGCACAGCAAGAACCAGACTCCTCCCCATCACCCACCCACTGCCCTCCCCTTCCACCCTACAACCCACATCCCCCACCCAGCACCCTTCACCCACTTCCCCACCCACCCTTCCCCTCCCAACACCCTCCCACCCACTTCCCTCCCCCTTCCCCTGCTTCCCCACCATTCTTCCCTCACCCACTCCCGCAAACTTCCCCACCCCTCCCATCACCCCACACCCTTCCCCAACACCCACACCCCACCACTTTTCCAACCTACCCTTCCCACTCCCCCACCCTTCCCCACACCCCCACAACCCACAACCCCCACCCCTTCACCCGCCACCCCTTCACCCGCCACCCCTTCACCCGCCACCCCTTCACCCGCCACCGCCACTATTTCTACTTCCTCAAGCTTTTCCTCTTAACAGGGAACCGCCAAGGAGCCGCCCGTTGTAATTAGCCCTTGATTCCCCTGATGGACGGCGAGGGTGCGGGGGCCCTGAAGGCTTCCCAGGGTCACGGGGGCTCAGGGCGGATCAGGGACCTCGCCACCCTAACCTAACGGAGGATACAAAGGAATACAAAGGAGAAGGCAACACTCACCTAACGGAGAATGCAAAGGAATACAAAGGAAGAGTAATAGTCTGATCAGGGACCTCGCCAACCTAACCTATCGTAGAGTACAAAGGAATACAAAGGAAGAGTAATAGTTATAGAGAAGGAACTAACGGATAATACAAAGGAATACAAAGGAAGAGTAATAGTTATAGTGAAGGAAACAGCCACCCTAACCTAACAGAGCACAAAGGAATACAAAGGAAGAGTAATAGTTAGAGAAGGAACTAACGGATAATACAAAGGAATACAAAGGAAGGTAATAGTTAGAGAGAAGGAACTAACGGAGAATGCAAAGGAATACAAAGGAAGAGTAATTGTTATAGAGAAGGAACTAACGGAGAGTACAAAGGAATACAAAGGAAGAATGATAGTAATAAAGAAATACTCTGGAAATTTACTAGCGAGGAACAAATTGCAGGATTGATGGCCATACATACACTTATAACCTAACCTAACCTAGTATAATATAACCTACCTAACCTAACCTAACCTAACGTAAGATAACCTAACCTAACCTAACCTAACCTAACCTAGCTTGAGTAAAAAAAAAATTCTTTGTACCTCCCTCTACCTAAATCCAAAAAGGTGCTGTGAGAACCTGCAAAGTAATCCATCCTATCATATGTCTTTTTGAATCAGCCTGTACCTACACAAAGTCTTCAGGCGGAAAGGTTGTAGAAGAAGAGTACATATTTTTTTTCTGTCTTCGTACCTCTCTCTATCACTTTAAAAGTATTGTGGGAACCTGCCAGCCTCCTCCCTATACATGTTACAACAAAGTGCTACATGTATTTTTTTTTATCGAGAGAGAGAGAGAGAGAGAGAGAGAGAGAGAGAGAGAGAGAGAGAGAGAGAGAGAGAGAGAGAGAGAGAGAGAGAGAGAGAGAGAGAGAGAGAGAGAGAGACAAGGGGCAGTAACCATAAGATAAAGAGACAGTGGGAGAATAATAGATAGCCAGAAAACACACATAGATGCTAACTTTCTTTATTAACTTTATGGAAGGTGTTTGTAGGATAGAAGGAAGGAAGGAAGGAAGGATAAATGGATAGCTAGGAAGGAAGGAAGGATAGAAGGATAGATGGATAGCTAGGAAGGAAGGAGGATAAATGGATAGCTATTTTTTGTTATCCCCATTCTTCTCTCTTCACTATAGTTCACTCCTTCCCTCCTAAACCAGTACCATCCCTCACCACTTATCTATTCCTCTCTCTTTATTCCCCTTTTCAATGTGGATGATGTGGATGTTATAGTGATGATAGGATGTTATAATGCGGATGTGTGGATGCTATAGTGATGATAGGATGTTATAATGCGGATGTGTGGATGTTATAATGATAGGATGTTAATGATGATAGGATGTGTGGATGTTATAGTGATGATAGGATGTTATAATGTGGATGTGTGGATGTTATAGGAGTGGGTGATAGGGTATGGGTGGGGAAGGATAGAGGGAGGGGATGGGGTCAAGTTATATTTATTCCAGTTCATTATTTGTACTGTGTTTACGTGACTATATTGTAGGTGATATTTCTCTCTCTCTCTCTCTCTCTCTCTCTCTCTCTCTCTCTCTCTCTCTCTCTCTCTCTCTCTCTCTCTCTCTCTCTCTCTCTCTCTCCCTTCCTTTTTCGTTTTCTTCAAACATTTATATATTCTTTACTTTTTATCTTTTCGTGATTCTAATTTTTTCCCGATATTTTCATTTATTTATGTTCCTCCCCCCCCTCTCTCTCTCTCTCTCTCTCTCTCTCTCTAGGTACGAAAAACAGGAGTGTTGTCAAGGTTCTAATCACCAGGCATGTCGCTAATGACCAAACTATTAATAATCACGGCACTATTAACGACCCCTGACCCGTAATTAGAACAAAGTTGCAATCATGAAATATCAATGTTTGTTAGTGAGTAATAGTTAGTTAGTTAGCGTTTGTTTGTCTTTGTAGTTAGTCATAGCTTTTATGAGAGAGAGAGAGAGAGAGAGAGAGAGAGAGAGAGAGATGAGAAGGAGAGAAAGATCAGAGAGAGATTCAAGAGACAGAGAGAGAGACAGAGAAGAGAGGAGAGCGAGTGAGAGGTGGATGCAATGGCTCACAAACAGCAGTCCCTGAGGTCTCATTCCTCCACACAGCACGACACACACAGAGGTATGCGGTGTAAGGAAGCAGCCCTGTTCACACCGAGGGAAGTCCACCGGGTTCGATGCCTCCGGGGGAGCGGAACAGATGGTGTTTCCTAAACCCAAGCCCTGTCAAGCAGTGAATGTACGTGTTAAAAAAAAGATGTGTTGATATGGAGACGGGGCCACACGAGCATTGCTCTGGCCCTGTAAAATACAACTAGATGAATACAACTAGATGAGATGAACACACACACACACACACACACACACACACACACACACACACAAAACAATTCGCAAGCCCGAAAACAACACGAGACCTCCAGAAAATAAAGGACAGTGTCAAATTAATCTCCCGGGTCGCTTGATACTTCTCTGTTGCAGGAGTTCGCTTCGAGTCGTGGGTAGTATATCAATTAAGAGAATGTGTGTGAGAGAGAGAGAGAGAGAGAGAGAGAGAGAGGTGACAAGGGGAGGTAACCATAAGATAAAGAGACAGTGGGAGGTGATGCTACCTTTCTTTATTAACTTTATGGAAGGTGTTTGTAGGATAGAAGGAAGGAAGGATAAATGGATAGCTAGGAAGGAAGGAAGGAAGGAAGGAAGGATAGAAGGATAGATGGATAGCTAAAAAGGAAGGAAGGAAGGATAAATGGATAGCTAGGAAGGAAGGAAGTAATGAAGGAAAGAAAGAAGGAAGGAGGAATAGATGGATAGCTAGGAAGGAAGGAAGGATAAATGGATAGCTAGGAAGGAAGGAAGGAAGGAAGGAAGGAAGGAAAGAAGGATAGCTAAGAAGGAAGGATGCATAGACGGATAGATATTAACACCTAAACAAATGCATCTAGCCCTCTTATACAACTCCCTCGTTTATCACTTTCCTGTAGTTGGTACTGCAGTGTCTGATAGATGAAACTTACTTATCTATCATTTCCTCTCCCTCTTATCATTCAATCTATCTCCTATATCTTCTATCTTCTTCTCTCCTCCTTCTCTACTATCCTTCTATCTTCTATCACAAGTCTTTTCAGTCCTTTCCATTACCACCCTTCCATATCCTCCACTAACTCCCAACGTTCCCTTTCCTCAAAATCCCTTCGTTCCCACGTAATAGGAACCCCTCCTTCAATCATTACCCCTCAGACTTTCCCCTCTAACCCTACACCCCTCCCCCTCGCCCCTCTTCCCCTTCCTTACCCCCCTTCCTTTCCCCTTATACAACTCATTCTATCAAAATCCCTTCGTTCCCACATTATAAGAGCCCCTACCACAGTTATCACCCCTCAGACTTTCCCCTCTAACCCCTTCCCCCTCCCCCTTCCCCTGCTTCCTACGATGAGCCTCTTCACGTATCACGCAGCCTCGACCCCTGCCAGACCCAACAAAGCTCCCTGTCAACCCTGTCATAACGAAGGAACAGAACGAAGGAGAAGAGTGGTGGGGAGAGAGAGAGAGAGAGAGAGAGAGAGAGGAAGAGAGAGAGAGAGAGGAGAGAGAGAGAGAGAGAGAGAGAGAGAGAGAGAGAGAGAGAGAGAGAGAAGATAGAGGAGAGAAAAGGAGAAGAGAGAGAGAGGCGAGAGAAGAGAAGAGGAGAGAGAAGAGGAGAGAGAGAGAAGAATGGAGAAGAGAAGATAGAGAAAAGAGATGAAGGGAGGAGGAGATTGAGATTGATAGAGGGCGGAGGACGGTAGTTCATCCTGTCCCTCTCCTCTCTATGCTCATCCTCTCTCTCTCTCTCTCGTCCCCTCTCTCTCTCTCTCACACAAACTATTATCAATATGAAGGAAATGCATTACTATGATTAAAAATGAAAAGAGAAGGAAGGGAGTGGAAAAGGAGGAGAAAGAGACGAGGAACATGAACGGAGATGTCGCCTTCCTTTTGCCGCCGTCATGAGAGAGAGAGAGAGAGAGGAGAGGAGGAGAGGGAGGAGAGAGAGAGAGAGAGAGAGAGAGAGAGAGAGAGAGAAGAATGAGAGAATGAGAGAATGAATGAGAATAAGAATCGCCAAAGCTCTCCCTCCCTTCCTTCCTCACACACTCCCTTTCTCTTTTACTTTCTATATTTCCTCTCTTTTCTTCTTTTTTTGTCTGGCACATTTCCCCCTTTTTGGCATTAAATCAATCCATCTTTTCTTCTTTTCCTTACTAATAGACTAAGTTCATCCACTGAAATTTTTTACTTATCACCACAAAAAAAATCCGGCATTGTACATATTAACATTATTTCCAGCATAATAAGTCATTCAATAATACAGTTTACTCACTTAATTAATATTGAGTGGATGTCTTGCCTCGTAACGCCACCATAATAGTCACCCTAACCTAACCTAACATAAGCCCTAACAGTTACTATACTACCTTGTATCCAGTGGTTTTGTTCAGGGTTGTTCAGGGTTTGTTCAGGGTACTTATCCATGGACAGACACCGAGTTTGGAGTCTTGTACTGAAATCTCGTATATTTATGGTGTCACTCTGATGTCTTCTTGACGAGTGTGCTGTAGTATATAAATCCGTTGGACACTGTCACTTATATGTATATATTTACGTCTGTTCTTTATTCCTCGACGGCTCAGATAGTAACTGATGCCTCTCCTTCTAGCTACAGTGTCAGTGATTGCCTTAACGAGTCGAAACATACGGGTGAACGAAACAAAACACTTAGTCTTGCTTCGAAACACATACGAACTATTCAAGTGCGCAAAGCAATACACTGTTTAACCTTCCTTCGAAAAATAGTCGAATCATACGGGTGAACGAAACAAAACACTCTTTATCCTTACATCACCAAAATATTGACAAATACTTTGTTGTGAAGATAACTTTAATAAGTAATCATTAGCTACGCACTATATAGAAACCCATATTATATGCAAATATATACATGGAGCGGCTGGTTCGGTTACATTCTATTACTGGTTCGAGTTAATTCGCGGCTTCAACTCGGTGGTACCAATCACTCCCTTACAGATCACGTTTTTTTTTCTCTCTCTCTCTCTCTCTCTCTCTCTCTCTCTCTCTCTCTCTCTCTCTCTCTCTCTCTCTCTCTCTCTCTCTCTCTCTCTCTCTCTCTCTCTCTCTCTCTCTCTCTCTCTCTCTCTCTCTCTCTCTCTCTCTCTCTCTCTCTTTTTATACCTCATTCTGTAGGTATGCATGGATTCATTATGTGAGTGTGTACTTGTATATTGCACTGTGTTAATGTGTAAGTATGTTTGGGTGTGTGTAAATTTATGGGTATGTAGGTGTCTGTGTGCGCATAAATGTATGTGTACGTGTAGGTATGTTGCATGTGTGTATGTATATGTATGCATGTATGTGTATATAGGTATATACGTATGTATATATTAATTTATAATGTCAGTTATTAATATTGTATATATTTGTTAGCCAATGGCCTAAATCCACTTGCTAAACACGTTTTTGTATATCTAAGCAACAGGTCTGTATAGGAGCTTGCGCTCAACAGGCCTAGGCTTCATGCCTTACTTATGTAAATTGAATAAAAAAAGTATTGTATCATGGAGGCCAATAAAACAATAAGTCAAAAAAGTCTCTCTCTCTCTCTCTCTCTCTCTCTCTCTCTCTCTCTCTCTCTCTCTCTCTCTCTCTCTCTCTCTCTCTCTCTCTCTCTCTCTCTCTCTCTCTCTCTCAGTGTCGCACTCGTTCTCGGTGGCGGTGAAATATTCGCCCTCGGTCTCGCACTCGTCCTCGCTATCGATATTCCAAGCATCTACGAAGTCGGAGAAGTACTCGACCTGAGTCTCGCAGTCGTCCTCGGGGGCGAAGGAATATTCATCCTCGGTCTCACACTCGTCCTCGAGGACGGGTCGGTGCTCGCCCTCGATGTCCTGTTCATTCTGCACACAGGCGGGAGAGTCCTTGTTTGCGGCACACGTGTTCCCTCCCTACTGCCTCACAGCCAAGGACCGTCGTCTGCCAGGCAGGGGCTGTCCTACCTTTACCGCCCTCCTCGCCGGGATATTCGGTATCCGCCCTTCAGGTGTTGGTCGCCGCCATCACAGAGGCGCCTGCCATTACAGAACACCGCCGTGACGGGCTGTCCTGGTCCTGCGGCGCCCTCCAGCTGCCGCCCCCGAAGGCTGAAGAAGAGCACCGCACTGTCCTCAAGTCTTGTCAGCCTCAGGCCCTGCAGAAGGTCGGCGAGGGTCATGTCCTGGGTCACGACTGGGCTGCCGTCCGCCAGGCAGGTCACCCTGACGGGGGTGTTCCCCTCCTTCTGTCCCAGGCGCCCCACCTTCACCCCGGCCACCTGGGCGGAGGTGTTCCGCGCCGCGTTCCTCGTGAGGGGAGCCACATTGCCTGGCCTCGCGGGAGAAGAGAGAGCATCCGACTCCCGCGCCCCACCACGAGCACCTCCTGTAGGACAGCGTGATGGCGTCCATGGCGCCGCCGCCACCCTCGAGGTGACGTTCAGGCGTGTACCGTTTTGTCCTCTTTTTTTTCTCTCTCAACCGATCAAGGAGTAAAGGACGCCCACAAAAACTAGGTCAATATAATAGGTCAAATAGGTCAATAGTCAATAAATCAATACGGAGTTTTGATAGGAGGCTAGACAATTAGAGGACGCAATATTCATGATACCTTATTTAATCAATCCCAATCTTAATCCCTTAGTCAATAGGGAGTTTTTAGTCAATATGGAGTTTTTAATTAATAGGGAGTTTTTAGTCAATAGGGAGTTTTTAGTCAATATGGAGTTTTTAATTAATAGGGAGTTTTTAGTCAATAGGGAGTTTTTAGTCAATAGGGAGTTTTTAATTAATAGGGAGTTTTTAGTCAATAGGGAGTTTTTAGTCAATAGGGAGTTTTTAGTCAATATGGAGTTTTTAATTAATAGGGAGTTTTTAGTCAATAGGGAGTTTTTAGTCAATAGGGAGTTTTTAGTCAATATGGAGTTTTTAATTAATAGGGAGTTTTTAGTCAATAGGGAGTTTTTAGTCGATAGGGAGTTTTTTGTCAATAGGGAGTTTTTAGTCAATAGGGAGTTTTTAGTCATATGGAGTTTTTTGTCAATAGGGAGTTTTTAGTCAATAGGGAGTTTTTAGTTAATATGGAGATTTTAGTTAATAGGGAGTTTTTAGTTAATAGGGAGTTTTTAGTCAATAGGGAGTTTTTAGTCAATAGGGAGCTTTTAGTCAATAGGGAGTTTTTAGTCAATAGGGAGTTTTTAGTCAATGGGAGTTTTTAGTCAATAAGGAGTTTTTAGTTAATAGCGAGTTTTTAGTCAATAGGGAGTTTTAAAGTCAATAGGGAGTTTTTAGTCAATAGTGAGTTTCTAGTTAATATTGAGTTTTTAGTCAATAGGGAGTTTTTAGTTAATAGGGAGTTTTGAGTCAATAGGGAGTTTTTAGTTAATAGGGAGTTTTTAGTCAATAGGGAGTTTTTAGTTAATAGGAGTTTTTAGTCAATAGGGAGTTTTTAGTTAATAGGAAGTTTTAGTCAATAGGATTTTTAGTTAATAGGGAGTTTTTAGTCATGGAGTTTTAGTCAATAGGGAGTTTTTAGTCAATAGGAGTTTTTAGTCAATGGAGTTTTTAGTCAATAGGGAGTTTTTAGTTAATAGGAAGTTTTTTAGTCAATAGGGAGTTTTTAGTCAATGGGAGTTTTTAGTCAATAGGAGTTTTAGTCAATAGGAGTTTTAGTTAATAGGGAGTTTTTTAGTCAATAGGGAGTTTTTAGTTAATAGTGAAGTTTTTAGTCAATAGGAGTTTTTAGTCAATAGGGAGTTTTTAGTCAATAGGGAGTTTTTAGTCAATAGGGAGTTTTTAGTTAATGGAGTTTTTAGTCAATAGGGAGTTTTTAGTTAATGGAGTTTTTAGTCAATAGGGAGTTTTTAGTTAATGGAGTTTTTAGTCAATAGGGAGTTTTTAGTTAATGGAGTTTTTAGTCAATAGGGAGTTTTTAGTTAATAGCGAGTAATTAGTCAATAGAGAGTTCTAAAGTCAATAGGGAGTTTTTAGTCAGTAGTGAGTTTTTAGTTAATAGGGAGTTTTTAGTCAATAGGGAGTTTTTAGTCACTAGGGAGTTTTTAGTTAATAGGGAGTTTTTAGTTAATAGGGAGTTTTAAAGTCAATAGGGAGTTTTTAGTCAGTAGTGAGTTTTTAGTTAATAGGGAGTTTTTAGTCAATAGGGAGTTTTTAGTCAATAGGGAGTTTTTAGTCAATAGGGAGTTTTTAGTTAATAGGGAGTTTTTAGTCAATAGGGAGTTTTTAGTTAATAGGGAGTTTTTAGTCAATAGGGAGTTTTTAGTCAATAGGGAGTTTTTAGTCAATAGGGAGTTTTTAGTCAATAGGGAGTTTTTAGTCAATAGGGAGTTTTTAGTTAATAGGAAGTTTTTAGTCAATAGGGAGTTTTTAGTTAATAGGGAGTTTTTAGTTAGTAGGGAGTTTTTAGTTAGTAGGGAGTTTTTAGTTAATAGGGATTTTTAGTCAATTGGGAGTTTAAAAGTCAATAGGTAGTTTTAAAGTCAACAGGGAGTTTCTAAAGTCAACAAGGAGTTTTAAATAGTCAATAGGGAGTTTTAAAAGGAGGCTAGACAATTTCATGGATGGGGATGAAAGGTGGATGTAGGTAGTGTTAAGTAACAGGAACTACCACGTGTAGGTCTCGCGGCCTCTTGTAGCTTCCTTATTTTCTTATGTTCTTATGTTCTCATGTTGGAACCGATGATGATAACAAAAAAATATATCTCCTACAGTAAAGTTCCTCTGACGTAATGTAGACAGCGTTACACGTATTTCGGTGGGCTGGAATATTCCCCACAACGTAGCGCGGCGGAGCGGGCAGACCTGGGAGTGCTAGTGATTATGTGAAAATATATAAGATACTTTGATCCTATCTAGACACTTTGCAAGTACCAACTACAAGGTTATTGACTATACAAAGCGCCACCACGCCAGGACGAACTTGGTGGACTCGAACCGCTGACCGAATGCAGGGACTCTACACTGATTATATGAAGGAAAAAGGAAATCAGTAAAATAACAGATAAATGATCAGTAATGGAAATAAAAGTGTATGTAGATCCCCAGCCAATGGAAAAAAACTGAAGGAAAGATTAAGGAAGTAACGAAGAGTGGGTGAAGTGATGTTACCATTATCATTATTATCGTTAATATTGCTATTATTACTAGTATTGCCATTATCATTACCATCCTTATCATTGTTATCATATTTCACTATTATTATCAACGTTGTACAGATGCTGGACAAACCAAGGCACGAGAGAGAGAGAGAGAGAGAGAGGAGAGAGAGAGAAGTCACTAAGAACTATCAGTAATAGCTTCTAGCACGGGTCACATGCCGCCAAACAGTCCCTTAATCTCTCTCTCCTCATCGTCACTCTGTCTCTCTCTGCCGCGTCTCTCCATCTCTCTCTGCTCTTCTGCTCTCCCTTACATCTCTCTCTCTCTCTCTCTCTCCTCTCTCTCTCTTTCCTCTTCTCTACCTCTCTCTCTCTCTCGTCTCTCTCCCTTTCTCTCTCTCTCTCTCTCTCTTCTCTCTCTCTCTCTCTCTCTCTCTCTCTTCTCTCTCTCTCTTCTCTCTCTCTCTCCTGCTTTGGTTTGTTCAACATCTGTAACAACGATGATGATAATAATGATAATGATAATACTAGCAACAATAATCATAATAAAATTAATAACAATAATGATAATAGTTCCTATCTGTCTATACATTCTGTCCATCTCAAATCTATAAAAATAATGAGTTAACAATCATTATAAATATATATAATACTTTCCTACATGCTATAAACCCATCCTCTATATTTAAATCTATTTCTATCTGTCTATATAACTACCCATATACTCCTCTCTATCTGTCTATTTACCTATCCATCTAGCTTCTATCTGTCTATTTACCTATCCATCTACCCTCTCTATCTGTCTATTTACCTATCCATCTACCCCTCTCTATCTGTCTATTTACCTATCCATCAACCCCTGTCTATCTGTCTATTTACCTATCCATCTACCCCTCTCTATCTGTCTATTTACCTATCCATCTACCCCTCTCTATCTGTCTATTTACCTATCCATCAACCCCTCTCTATCTGTCTATTTACCTATCCATCAACCCTTCTCTATCTGTCTATTTACCTATCCATCAACCTCTCTCTACCTGTCTATTTACCTATCCATCAACCCTTCTCTATCTGTCTATTTACCTATCCATCTACCCCTCTCTATCTGTCTATTTACCTATGCATCAACCTCTCTCTATCTGTCTATTTACCTATCCATCTACCCCTCTCTATCTGTCTATTTACCTATCCATCAACCCCTCTCTATCTGTCTATTTACCTATCCATCAACCCTTCTCTATCTGTCTATTTACCTATCCATCAACCCCTCTCTATCTGTCTATTTACCTATCCATAACCTCCTCTCTACTGTCTATTTACCTATCCATCAACCCTTCTCTATCTGTCTATTTACCTATCCATCTACCCCTCTCTATCTGTCTATTTACCTATCCATCTACCCCTCTCTATCTGTCTATTTACCTATCCATCTACCCCTCTCTATCTGTCTATTTACCTATCCATCAACCCTTCTCTATCTGTCTATTTACCTATCCATCAACCCCTTCTCTACTGTCTATTTACTATCCATCAACCCTCTCTATCTGTCTATTTACCTATCCATCAACCCTTCTCTATCTGTCTATTTACCTATCCATCAACCTCTCTCTACCTGTCTATTTACCTATCCATCAACCTCTCTCTACCTGTCTATTTACCTATCCATCTACCCCTGTCTATCTGTCTATTAAAAGCATATACCGTCACCGATCGGAAATATAACCAGTACACATTACCATATATTTCCAATTAATCCTAAGAGACTCCCCTCTCTCTCTCTCTCTCTCTCTCTCTCTCTCTCTCTCTCTCTCTCTCTCTCTCTCTCTCTCTCTCTCTCTCTCTCTCTCTCTCTCTCTCTCTCTCTCTCTCTCTTTCTGTTTGGCACTCAACCATTGAGATAAGATAACGAAGGTGATATTAAACCCCACTTTCGACCTTATCTTTGTATGAGAGAGAGAGAGAGAGAGAGAGAGAGAGAGAGAGAGAAGGAGAGAGAGAGATAGAGAGAGAGAGAGAGAGAGAGAGAAAAGGATGAGAAAAAGAGGGAGAGAGGGGAGACAAGAAGGAAAAAAGGGTTGC
>JACEEZ010012901.1:7500-10000 GCA_016584305.1 Chionoecetes opilio
TCCTTACTCTCATTGCGTAAAATGAGTGCGAGTCGCGTCTACACAACCCCTCCCACACGTCTCAGACAGCCCCGAGTAAACGGTCACTACTACAACTTTTGACCTGTGACGGGCTGTGGTTCAGTAAGGGCCCTGTCAGTTAGTGACGACCATCGGGATTTATATACCAGGGGTCACTGCTGCAGGGGGCATTGAAGTGCACGGCGTCCTACTTGGAAAGTGCACTACCGCAGTGGATTGAAACGAGCTGGGCCTGATTGACTGCTGCCTCCCAAGAAAGCGCCAGACAAGGCTGCCCGCACCACCCCTGAACTTCCACACTGAGCCTACACCAACACTACATTAGACCTCATAACACACACAGATAGCCCGAGTTAACGGTTACCACTACTACTCTCGACCTGTGACGGGCTGTGGTTCAGTTAGGTCCTGACAGTTAGTGACCACCATCTGGGATTTAAGGTACCAGGGGTCACTGCTGCAGGAGGCATTGTAGTGTACGTGCGTCCTACATGGAAAGTACACAATCCGCAGTGGATTGAACGGAGCTGGGGCCTGATTGACTGCTGCCCTCCCAGAAAGCGCCAGGCAAGGCTGCCGCACCACCCTTGAACCTCCACACTGTGTTCACACCATTACAAAACACACACATAACATGACCTATCTATCAAGCACTAAACCTACCCCCACAAACTAGTAGTAGTTAGCCATAGATTAACAACTTCACTTTCCTCACAAATTCCATGCAGTTTTTCTATATTGCATGGTATCACTTCTTTTCCGGCCAGCTTCGGCTGGAGGGATGGGTGGGTGAGGAGGAGCCTTCTACTTCCTATCCTTTCTCTCTTATTATCTAGTTAGTGTAGTATAGTTAAAGCAAACAGTCTTGTAAGGACCTATCGGTCTGTTGCTGTTTGTGTTTCCTTTGTATTCCTTTGTATTCCTTTGTACTCCTTTGTATTCCTCCTGCCCCGCCACCACCACACACCTGTCACAAAGTTCCTCAAGGCGCCACAAAACCAACACAACCAAAACCAAAGTCCCCAGGCATGAAGTCAGTACCCCCCTTCCCCTCTTTCTCCCACTTCCCCCTCCCTCTCTACCTTCTCCACTCCCTCTCCTCCTTCTTCCCTCCGATTCCTCTTCTCCCTCTCCTCTTCCTCCACTCCTTCCTACTCCTTTGTGTCTTCCTTTAACCTCCATTCCCCCTGCCTCAGCGTCCCTGTGCATTCGGTCAGCGGTTCGAGTCCGCCTAGTTCGTGCTGACGTGGCGGCGCTTTGTATAGTCAATAACCTTGTAGTTGGTACTTGCAAAGTGTCTAGATAGAATGAAAATCTTATCTCTTCCCCCTGCCTGTCTTCCTCTTCTCCTTATGTCTTCCTTCTCCTTCCTCCTCGGTACCGTATCACTAACCTCCCTTCCTCACCCTCCAACTCCATACCTTTTCCCTATTTCCACAGAATCACTAACCAATTTCCTGAACTATTATTGCTTTATTATATAGTTCCTTCCTATCCCCTCTTTATTTTATCCTCTTATATATTCTAACTATTCTATCCTCTTCTATATTCTATTTCTATATATTCTTCTCTTCATTCTTCTATCCCCCTCTTCCTATTGTCCTCTTATAATCTAGACGCGATCCCTTCATTCCATCTCCTTTCTTCATCTTTATTATTTCCTTATTATATCCTTTATTTATTTCCTTATCATATCTTTTTTGATCTTTATTATTTCCTTACTATATCTACGTATATAATTTCCTATCTGCCTTCCTTATCTTCCCTTTCTCTCCTCACCACTCTATATCACAACTCAAAACATCTACGTCTTAATCCATCGTCTCCTTATCACCAGTCTTTTTCTTTTCTCTGTTTACATTTCCACAATTAATTTCAATTCTTTGCACCTTCTTTCCCCCAGGCCTTTACTTTTTATGTCGTCCATTACCTCCCCTTTCCCTTACTCCCCTTTCTGTCGCCCATTTCCCCCCTCCCTCACTCCCCTTTGTCACCCATTTCTTTCCCTCACTTCCCCAAGGCAAAAACGTCAACAAAAGGCTGTAAGGGTCTGGGCTAAGAAAACATGTTAGCCTAAGGACACAGCGCCTTAAAAACTTGTTCCCTCCACAGTACCTCGATGGTCGGTGGTAAATATATGTTGTGTGGGTGAGGAGACTAATAAACTTTTTACTCTACACTTCTCTCTCTCTCTCTCTCTCTCTCTCTCTTCTCTCTCTCTCTCTCTTCCTCTCTCTCCTCTCTCTCTCGCTTCTCGCTCTCGTCTCCTCGCTCCTCTGCTCTCTCTCTCTCTTCTTCATCGCTCTCTTCTCTCTCTCTCTCTCTCTCTCTCTCTCTCTCTTCTCTCTCTCTCTACTCTCTCTCTCTCTCTCTCTCTCTCTCTCTCTCTCTCTCTCTCTCTGTATGTGTGTGTGTGTGTGTGTGTGTGTGTTCCGAGGCGTCACGACTCTATCTGTACATTCTGTTCACACCATAAGAA
>JACEEZ010012901.1:15000-25000 GCA_016584305.1 Chionoecetes opilio
ATATGCTGCGGAATTAAAATGGCCTATTACCTGTCCATGGTTAATAGGACGGAAATTTTGCTCATCTGTTTCGGAGCTTCAAAGGCGAAGGGGATTGAGAATTTATTTTTGTACGTGTGTAATCCAATTGTTCTGTAGAAATGAATTCGCGGATTTATGTAAGATCCCAATTTAATCACGGACCCACACACACACACACACACACACACACACACACACACACACACACACACACACATACACACACATGTCATGCCGGGTACCAGGGGTTAACGTAATAAGAGGGAAGACCGCATTGAATGAATGTTTTTACTCACATAGAAGCTCATGTTTTATCCAGTTCTATCAGATAGGTGTAAGCAGAAGGAGTTGTGAGGCCTGATTGATGGCCGAGGTTGTGGAAATTGCACGCATAGGGCTCTGTACAATTTCTGAGAAGAGGGATTGAAGGTACAAGATAAAAAAAAAAAAAGTCATGTTTTTAAAGTTAGCGGGTCGAATTCCTACGAGGTCGCCCCCGTGGAGAACAGCTGTTAGCGTAATCTGGAGGGAAACAGAGGCGGGAAGAGACAGAGGGAGCCTGACCGGCGTCTTGCCCAGTCCAATCCTGTGATCTGCCTCGCCTAAATCAAATCCCTCTTCTGCTACAGGTAGGAATCCTTTTGTGCTTATATGAGAAAGTAAATAGGTGTTGTAAGGAGCAGTGAGTAGCGTTTTGAGAAGGGAAGGTGAGTGAATGGGGGAAACAGAGGCGGGAAGAGACAGAGGGAGTCTGACCGGCGTCTTGCCCAGTCCAATCCTGTGATCTGCTTCGCCTAAATCAAATCCCTCTTCTCCTACAGATCCAAAATGCTCATCCTTAAAGACCATACACCCAACACCATGTGTGGTGATGGTAAAGGTTGGATCAACTAGCTGTTAATTATATTCGATGTAAGTATCGTGAAGCCTCGGTGGTTCGGATACGTATCTGTAATCTCTGTTCCATTTCGCTCACGGAGTCAGTTAACTCCAGCTGCTCGCTCTGTACAGACGTTGGCTTTATTGTCGAGTAAATTGTGGTGAGTAAGAAAAAGATAAAATCATTAATCTTTCATAAAGGCTTTACTTGACAATAAAACCAACGTCTGTACAGAGCGAGCAGCTGGAGTGAACTGACTCCGTGAGCGAAATGGAACAGATTATAGATACGTATACCGAACCACCGAGGCTTCACGATACTTACATCGAATATAATTAACAGCTAGTTGATCCAACCTTTACCATCACCACACCATGCATATGTCATATCACAGTACTCATGTAACGTACACTACGTTAGGCCTACAGACCATGGTTATGTAATCTTCAGCCACATGAATCTTAGTCTGGATTAAGTTATTTTGTTGTAGTTGTTAAGAGTGAATAGATCCCTTGATCATTCACGCCTTCCTTGCTGGAGAATGTTTGTTCTGTTAGTCTAGTGTTCCCGTCCACGGACCGGTGCCTTTGGAAATTTCTCATAATGTTTAGGTAGGTTATCATGCCCTCTGTTGGTTAAGGAAGTCGTAGCACCAAAAACACTATTATACCCGTAAGAAAAATCATATATGAAGTATCATTCCCAACCTACTGATTCGCTGCGAAGTGGTATAGCGGTAAGTGGTAATCACACCTTAATCCGGATATTAACAACTTAGTCCACGTTCCCTAGCTCCAAAGAGAAAATCCGGGCTAAAATTAATATGACGCTACCATTATTATTGAATTAAATTGAAAGTACTCAAATTATCGGAGCAGAACAAAGGAAGCAACCACAGGTGGCACTACACTGGTGGCCTAGGGCTGGGCCTTATTTATTCATTAAGATATTGAAGAATGAAACTTCGTGGCATCACACTGGTGAATGCAGCGGTGGAATTTAATCATTAATTAATATTATGCTTAATTAAAACTCGTGGCATCACACTGGATTTCAGCGATGAGATTAATTTCATGTTTGTAATTGAAGTAAAGTAAAATAATTAGGGGGGAATAAAAAGAGCACAATCAGTGGCATCACACACACACACACACACACACACACACACACACACACACACACACACACCACAAACAATTACAGCATTGATATGTTACCACCCTTAACTCTACAAGGATTTCGAGGTCACAGTTCCTCGGTTTACATCCCTCACCTACTATCTGCATAACTATAAACTGTGAACATAACTATAAATAACGAACATAACTGTGAACATAGACTATAACGAACATAACTGTGAGCATACACTATAACGAACATAACTGTGAACATACACTATAACGAGCATAACTGTGAACATACACTATATCGAACATAACTGTGAACATACACTATAACGAGCATAACTGTGAACATACACTATAACGAGCATAACTGTGAACATACACTATAACGAGCATAACTGTGAACATACACTATAACGAGCATAACTATGAACATACACTATAACGAACATGACTGAACATACACTATATCGAACATAACTGTGAACATACACTATAACGAACATAACTGTGATCATACACTATAACGAGCATAACTGTGAACATACACTATATCGAACATGACTATGAACATACACTATAACGAACATAACTGAACATACACTATATTGAACATAACTGTGAACATACACTATAAAGAACATAAATTATAACGAACATAACTATGAACATACACTATAACGAACATAACTGTGAACATACACTATAACGGACACAACTATGAACATACACTATAACGAACATAAACTGTGAACATACACTATAACCAACATAACTGTGAACATACACTATAACGAAATCAAACTATGAACATACACTATAACGAACATAACTGTGAACATACACTATAACGGACATAACTATGAACATACACTATAACGAACATAACTGTGAACATACACTATAACCAACATAACTGTGAACATACACTATAACGAACATAACTATGAACATACACTATAACGAACATAACTGTGAACATACACTATAACCAACATAACTGTGAACATACACTATAACGAACATAACTGTGAACATACACTATAACCAACATAACTGTGAACATACACTATAACGAACATAACTGTGAACATACACTATAACGAACATAACTGAACATAACTGTGAACATACACTATAACGAACATAACTGTGAACATACACTATAACCAACATAACTGAACATAACTATGAACATACACTATAATGAACATAACTGTGAACATACACTATAACGAACATAACTGAACATAACTGTGAACATACACTATCACGAATATAGCTGTGAACATACACTATAACGAACATAATTGTGAACATACACTATAACGAACATAACTGAACATAACTGTGAACATACACTATAACGAATATAGCTGTGAACATACACTATAACGAACATAACTGTGAACATACACTATAACGAACATAACTGAACATAACTGTGAACATACACTATAACGAATATAGCTGTGAACATACACTATAACGAACATAACTGAACATAACTATGAACATACACTATAACGAACATAACTGTGAACATACACTACAACGAACATAACTGTGAGCATACACTATAACGAACATAACTGAACATAACTGTGAACATACACTATAACGAACATAACTGAACACAACTGTGAACATAAACTATAGCGAACATAACTGTACATAACTGTGAACATACACTATAGCGAACATAACTGTGAACATACACTATAACGAACACAACTGTGAACATACACTATAACGAACATAACTGAACATACACTATATCGAACATAACTGTGAACATACACTATAACGAACATAACTGTGAACATACACTATAACGAGCATAACTGTGAACAAACACTATATCGAACATAACTGTGAACATACACTATAACGAGCATAACTGTGAACATACACTATAACGAGCATAACTGTGAACATACACTATAACGAGCATAACTGTGAACATACACTATAACGAGCATAACTATGAACATACACTATAACGAACATGACTCAACATACACTATATCGAACATAACTGTGAACATACACTATAACGAACATAACTGTGATCATACACTATAACGAGCATAACTGTGAACATACACTATATCGAACATAACTATGAACATACACTATAACGAACATAACTGAACATACACTATATTGAACATAACTGTGAACATACACTATAAAGAACATAAATTATAACGAACATAATTATGAACATACACTATAACGAACATAACTGTGAACATACACTATAACGGACATAACTATGAACATACACTATAACGAACATAACTGTGAACATACACTATAACCAACATAACTGTGAACATACACTATAACGAACATAACTATGAACATACACTATAACGAACATAACTGTGAACATACACTATAACCAACATAACTGTGAACATACACTATAACGAACATAACTGTGAACATACACTATAACCAACATAACTGTGAACATACACTATAACGAACATAACTGTGAACATACACTATAACGAACATAACTGAACATAACTGTGAACATACACTACAACGAACATAACTGTGAGCATACACTATAACGAACATAACTGAACATAACTGTGAACATACACTATAACGAACATAACTGTGAACATACACTATAACGAACATAACTGTGAACATACACTATAACCAACATAACTGAACATAACTATGAACATATACTATAACGAACATAACTGTGAACATACACTATAACGAACATAACTGAACATAACTGTGAACATACACAATAACCAACATAACTGTGAACATACACTATAACGAACATAACTGTGAACATACACTATAACGAACATAACTGAACATAACTGTGAACATACACTATAACGAACATAACTGTGAACATACACTATAACCAACATAACTGAACATAACTATGAACATACACTATAACGAACATAACTGTGAACATACACTATAACGAACATAACTGAACATAACTGTGAACATACACTATCACGAATATAGCTGTGAACATACACTATAACGAACATAACTGTGAACATACACTATAACGAACATAACTGAACATAACTGTGAACATACACTATAACGAATATAGCTGTGAAAATACACTATAACGAACATAACTGTGAACATACACTATAACGAACATAACTGAACATAACTGTGAACATACACTATAACGAATATAGCTGTGAACATACACTATAACGAACATAACTGTGAACATACACTATAACGAACATAACTGTGAACATACACTATAACGAACATAACTGAACATAACTATGAACATACACTATCACGAATATAGCTGTGAACATACACTATAACGAACATAACTGTGAACATACACTAACGAACATAACTGAACATAACTGTGAACATACACTATAACGAACATAACTGAACAAAACTGTGAACATAAACTATAGCGAACATAACTGAACATAACTGTGAACATACACTATAGCGAACATAACTGTGAACATACACTATAACGAACATAACTGTGAACATACACTATAACGAACATAACTGAACATACACTATATCGAACATAACTGTGAACATACACTATAACGAACATAACTGTGAACATACATTATAACGAGCATAACTGTGAACATACACTATATCGAACATAACTGTGAACATACACTATAACGAGCATAACTGTGAACATACACTATAACGAGCATAACTGTGAACATACACTATAACGAGCATAACTGTGAACATACACTATAACGAGCATAACTATGAACATACACTATAACGAACATGACTGAACATACACTATATCGAACATAACTGTGAACATACACTATAACGAACATAACTGTGATCATACACTATAACGAGCATAACTGTGAACATACACTATATCGAACATAACTATGAACATACACTATAACGAACATAACTGAACATACACTATATTGAACATAACTGTGAACATACACTATAACGAACATAAATTATAACGAACATAACTATGAACATATACTATAACGAACATAACTGTGAACATACACTAACGGACATAACTATGAACATACACTATAACGAACATAACTGTGAACATACACTATAACCAACATAACTGTGAACATACACTATAACGAACATAACTATGAACATACACTATAACGAACATAACTGTGAACATACACTATAACCAACATAACTGTGAACATACACTATAACGAACATAACTGTGAACATACACTATAACCAACATAACTGTGAACATACACTATAACGAACATAACTGTGAACATACACTATAACGAACATAACTGAACATAACTGTGAACATACACTATAACGAACATAACTGTGAACATACACTATAACCAACATAACTGAACATAACTATGAACATACACTATAACGAACATAACTGTGAACATACACTATAACGAACATAACTGAACATAACTGTGAACATACACTATCACGAATATAGCTGTGAACATACACTATAACGAACATAACTGTGAACATACACTATAACGAACATAACTGAACATAACTGTGAACATACACTATAACGAATATAGCTGTGAACATACACTATAACGAACATAACTGTGAACATACACTATAACGAACATAACTGAACATAACTATGAACATACACTATAGCGAACATAACTGTGAACATACACTACAACGAACATAACTGTGAGCATACACTATAACGAACATAACTGAACATAACTGTGAACATACACTATAACGAACATAACTGAACACAACTGTGAACATAAACTATAGCGAACATAACTGAACATAACTGTGAACATACACTATAGCGAACATAACTGTGAACATAGACTATAACGAACATAACTGTGAACATAGACTATAACGAACATAACTGTGAACATAGACTATAACGAACATAACTGAACATAACTGTGAACATACACTATAACGGGAAAGAGAACATAACTAAATTGTCACAGCCTGACCGGGGATTCGAACCTGCGTACTCTCGATCACAATGAACCTCTACAGCAGCATTTCCCAACCGGGGGGAAATTTCAAGATTCTAAGGCGGAAATTTATCCGAGGGACATCTAAATTACTAGCATATGTATAGGCGACACAAAAAATGTCTTAGAATGCGGCTATTGACTTTTCTTCAAGTGTATATATATATATATATAATATATAGAGAGAGAGAGAGAGAGAGAGAGAGAGAGAGAGAGAGAGAGAGAGAGAGAGAGAGAGAGAGAGAGAGAGAGAGAGAGAGAGAGAGAGAGAGAGAGAGAGAGGGGAGAGCGAGAGGGGAGAGCGGGGAGCGAGCGAGAGAGCGAGAGCGAGCGAGAGCGAGAGCGAGCGAGAGCGAGAGGCGAGCGAGAGCGAGGAGAGAGAGAGAGAGAGAGAGGATAGTGTCTATCTACTTGTGTAATTAAACCCTTCACGACCAGATCTTTACTCTGCGCAATATAAAATCGTCTGTTAGCCATTACGAAAAGTAGCTAAATATCTTATAATAATATAAGCGAAAGTGTGTCTGTGTGTGTGTGTGTGTGTGTGTGTGTGTGTGTGTGTGGGGTGTGTGTGTGTGTGTGTGTGGGGTGTGTTTATAGGTTCCGCCCCCCGTGGCCCAATCACATCATATGGCACATTTTGGAACCAGGTCGACCAGGGGAAGGTTTTAAGCCCACTTATGAGATGTTCGATTACTTTTTTTTTTTTTTTTTTTAGCAGCCTATTAGCGAGAATTGTGAAAAAGAAGTGGGTTGCGAGAATTGAGGAAACCTTGATGTAGGCTGATGGGTAATGGGTGAGTGAATGGGTGGGGTGATAGGTAATGGGTGTGGGGTGATGGGTGAGTGAATGGGTGGGGGGTGATGGGTTGGGGGTGATGGGGGTGGATGACGGAATAGGTGGGGGGTGATGGGTAATGGGTGAGTGAATGGGTGTGTGGTGATGGGTAATGGGTGAGTGAATGGGTGGGGGGTGATGGGTAATGGGTGAGTGAATGGTTGGGGGGTGATGGTTAATGGGTGAGTGAATGGGTGGGGGAATACGTACATTTCTACATCCATGATTTCAGGAAAGTTAGAAGGAGCTATCTGGAGAGTCCGTGTTTGGTGGGCCGAAGGCCCACCAAACACAGGTGGTGAGGTGGGCCGAAGGCCCACCAATAGCCCTCCAAAGGAGCTAGCCAAAAAGTCCGCCCGGAGGGCGGCTTTGCGGCTAGTACCATATATGCCAGTGGAAAAGGGTACTAAACAGGTCATATCTATATACTATTGCTTACATTCATTAAAATAGTCTAATGGTACCCAAATTCCAATGGAAACTACGTTCTGGGCCTGAAGTGGTTAAACAAGTAAATGTTGTGTGTTGACTAATTTTTTCCTTGTCCACATGAAGGGGGAAATCCGGATGGTTGAACTGGTTGAAGGGGGAAACAACATCAAACAATTTGGGAACCACTGGATAGGAAGTGAGTCGAGATTGTTTTCAACATAAGACCATTAGGATATATGTGTGTGTACATTACCCCCCCACCCACCCACACCCACACCCACACCCACCCACCCACACCCACCCACACCCACACACACCCACTATTACATGCAATTGGACACGCCCGTGTTTTCCTCTCCCACCGTGAAGAATAATGAGTTTCATCATTACGATATAATGAGAGTTATAAAGGCCCCAGTATTTCAGGGCGGTAGGCGAAGGACATTTGAAGTCTTTTGTTTGTTTGTCCGAGATAGCTTGTGTGTGTGTGTTTTGTGTGTGTGTTTTGTGTGTGTGGTGTGTTGTGGGTGTGGTGGTGCTGGTGTGCGGTAGGGTGGGGTGTGGGGGGTGTGTGTGGTGTAGTGTGGTGTATGTGAGTGTGAGAGAGAGATAGAGATAGAGATAGGAAGATAGATATATAATATATATATATATATATAAATAATAGCTGTGTGTGGGGTATGGGGGTGTGTGTGTGTGTGGGGGGGGTGGGGGTGTGTGTGGTGTGTGGGGGGTGTGTGTGTGTGTGTGTGTGTGTGTGGGGGTGGTGGGTAGTGGGTATGTGAGTGGAGATAGAGATAGAGATAGAGATAGAGATAGAGATAGATAATAATATGATAATTTATAAGAGAGAGAGAGAGAGAGAGAGAGGAGAGAGAGAGAGAGAGAGAGAGAGAGAGAGAGAGAGAGAGAGGAGAGAAGAGAAGAGAAGAGAGAGAGAGAGAGAGGGAGGGAGAAGAGAGAGAGGAGAGAGAAGGGGGAGAGAGAGAAGAGAGAGAGACAGGGGGGGAGAGAGAGAGAGAGGGAGAGGGAAGAAGAGAGAGAGAAGAGAGAGAAGAATAGATAAGAGAGACAGAGAGGAGACAGACAGAACAAATGGGAAGAGGAGAGAGGAGAGAGAGAGAGGAGAGAGGGAGAGAGAGAGGAGAGAGGAGAGAGAGAGAGAAGGAGAGAGAGAGAGAGAGAGAGCTCCACCCCTTCCTCTATTATTTCGCTTGCCTGGCCTTTCGTTATCCATCTATCCGCGCATTCACTATCCATATATCAATTTCCTCTCTCCACACCAAAGGCGGGAATGAGGAGAGACCAATGCATATGTAAATACGCAATGCAGGCGACGACACACCGAGAGGAAAGGGAAGAAAGAAAAATAAAAAGGAAAGGGAAAAGGGCAAGAAAAGAGAAGGATGAAATTGACATGGGACGAAGAAAAGAAGAAATGTAATGAAACAAAGGTAGGTGTTGGGGGTTTGTTCTTGGTAAATATAGTGCCAGTAGGGGTAGTAGTAGTAGTAGTAGTAGTAGTAGTAGTAGTAGCAGTAGTAGTAGTAGTAGTAGTTGTTGTTAGTGGTAGTGGTGGTTGTTAGTGGTAGTAGTAGTAGTTGTTGTTAGTGGTGGTGGTAGTAGTAGTTTTTGTTGTTGTTGTTGTTGTTGTGGTATTAGTAGTAGTATTTTTGATAGAGTAGTA
>JACEEZ010012901.1:35000-40000 GCA_016584305.1 Chionoecetes opilio
AAACGGTTCACAATGGGTGGTAAATGTTGGAATGGATCAGCCGCGGGTAGTTAGGCGGAGTCAATAGGGAGCTTAAAAGGAGGGGAGAATTAAAGGAGGGGTGATGAAAAGGTGGATGAAAGGTAGTGTTAAGTAACAGGAACTACCAGTGGGGGTTCCCCCCCCCCCCCCCTTCTTGTAGTTTCCCTTTTTTTCTTAATCTTAAAATCATGACAAGAACTATAAGAAACAACGAGGAATAAACGCCTTTTTTTCGCTCCATTACGAATAAAATGTAAACTCACTATATTTTTGTTGACAATACAGATTTGCTCTACACTACTATTTTATGTTAGTAATAGTTTTGGGCCACACATATCCTCCCTCCAATGGGGCGGAAAAAACAAATAAATTGCGCGTTTCTGTACGTATAAATTTGTAGGTTTTTTTCTCTCAGATTTTTTTATTTTTTTATTCCTTTTTGTTGTTTGTGTATTTATTGGTTGAAAATGGTGTTTTTTTAATTGCTTTTTTTTAAAGTTTAAATCTCTCTTCTCTCTCTCTCTCTCTCTCTTCTCTCTCTCCTCTCTCTTCTCCTCTCTCTCTCTCTCTACCCCTCTCCTCTTTTCTCTCTCTCTCTCTCTCCTTCTCTCTCTCTCTCTCCCGGGAGATTTGTACATTTTTTAAATCAGCCCTTTTTTTTTTATTCTACAAAATTGCTGAAACTTTTCTTTACCTCCTATTAAAATAACTCTAAAAAATACATCACCACTACTACGCTAATATAATACGGACTACTATATTAATCCCACTATCACAACCCCTTAACTCCTAAACAATATAACTTAAAAAATATAGAGGACAAAAATTTTTTGATTGGTTAGGAAAAAAGGGAATCTTTCAATAGAACCCAAAAAAATAATCTACGTTCCTTTTTAAAAGAACCCAAAAAGATAATCTACGTTTCCTTGGTAATGAACCCAAAAAAAAATAATCTAAGTTTTCCCGGTAATAGAACCCAAAAAAATAATCTATGTTCCCTTTGGGAAAAGAACCAATAAAAATATACGTTCCTTTTTAATAGAACCCAAAAAAAAAAATCTACGTTTCCCTTGTTTTAAAAGAACCAAAAAAATAATCTACGTTTTCCCTTTTTAAAAGAACCCAAAAAAATAACTACGTTCCTTGTTAATAGAACCCAATAAAAAAAAATCACGTTTCCCTTTTAGAACCCAATAAAATAATCTACGTTTTCCTTTTTAAAAGAACCCAATAAAAAATCTACGTTTTTCCCTTTTTAAAAACCCAATAAAATAATCTACGTTCCTTTTAATGAAAACCCCCAAAAATAAACTACGTTTCCTTGTTAATAGAAAACCCCAAAAAAAATCTACGTTTTTTGTTAATAGAAACCCAAAAAAAATAATCTACGTTTCCTTGTTAAAAAGAACCCAATAAATAATCTACGTTTCCTAGTTAAAAGAACCCCCTAAAAAATCTACGTTCCTGTTTAATAGAAAACCCAAAAAAATAATTACGTATCCTTTGGGAATAGAACCCAAGAAAATAATCACTGTCCTTTTAAAAAGAACCAACAAAATAAACTACGTTTCCTTGTTTAAAAGAAAACCCAAAAAAAAAAATCTACGTTTCCTTGTTTTAGAAAACCCCTAAAATAATTTCGTTTCCCTTTTTAAAGAACCCAATAAAAAAATCTACGTTTTTTTGGGAATAGAACCAATAAAAAAAACTACGTTTCCTTTGGTAAAGAACCCCAAGAAAATAATTCCCTTTCCTTGTTAATGAAACCAAGAAAAAAATCTACGTTTTTCCCGTTAATAGAAACCCCAAAAAAATAATCACGTTTCCTTTTTAATAGAAACCCCTAAAATAATTAAGTTTTCCTTTTAATGAACCCAAAAAAATAATCACGTTTCCCTTTTTAATAGAGCCCAAAAAAATAATTACTTTCCCTTTCTAATAGAAAACCCCAAGAAAAAATCTACGTTTCCTTGGAAAAGAACCCAATAAAATAAACAGTTTCCCCTTGGGAAAAGAACCCAATAAAATAATCTAGTTCCCCGGTAATAGAACCCCAAAAAAAAATCTACGTTTCCTTGTTAATAGAACCAAGAAAATAATTCGTTTCCTGTAATGACCCAAAAAGATAAACTACGTTTCCTGGTAATAGAACCCCAAAAAAATAAATTTGTTCCTTGTTGATAGAACCAAAAAAAAAACTATTTTTTGTTAATAGCCCGAAAAAAATTTACGTTTCCGGTAAAAGAACCCAATAAAATAATCACTTTTCCCAGTTAATTGAACCCAAGAAATAATCACGTTCCCTTTAAAAGAACCCAAAAATAATTACGTTTTCCTTTTTTCTAATGAACCCAAAAAATAATTAGTTTTTGTTAAGAACCAATAAAATAATTACCTTTTCTTTGGGAAAAGACCCAATAAAATAATCTACGTTTTTTGTTTAAAAGAAAAAAACCCAAAAAAAAATCTACGTTTCCCTTTTTAATAGAACCCAATAAAATAACTAAGTTTCCTTTAAAGAACCCCAATAAATAACTCGTTTCCTTGGGAATAGAACCCCAAGAAAATAATTACGTTTCCTTGTTAATGAACCCCAAAAAAATAACACGTTCCTTTTTAATAGAACCCAATAAAATAATCAAGTTTCCTTGTTAATAGAACCCCAAAAAAATAATCACGTTTCCTTTTTTAAGAACTCAATAAAATAATCTAGTTTCCTTGTTAAAAAAACCCCAAAAAAATAACTACGTTTCCTGAAAAGAACCCAAAAAAATAATCTAAGTTTTCCTTTTTAATAGAACCCAATAAGAAATTACGTTTCCTTGGTAATAGAAACCCCAAAAAAATAAATTTCGTTTTCCTTGTTAAAAGAACCAATAAAAAATCTACGTTTCTTTTTAATAGAACCCAATAAAATAATTACGTTTCCTTGGTATAGAACCCAAGAAAATAATTACGTTTTCCTTTTTAAGAACCCAATAAAAAAATCTACGTTTTCCTTTTAAAAGAACCCAAAAATAATCTACGTTTCCTTTGGGATAGAACCCCAATAAAAAAACTACGTTTCCTTGTTAAAAAGAACCCAATAAAAATCTCGTTTCCCTTTTTAATTTGACCAAAAAAAAAAATCTACGTTTTTTGCTAATAGAACCCAAAAAATAATCTACGTTTCCTTATTAATAGAACCCAATAAATAAAATAAGTTTTTTCCTTTTTAATAGAACCCAATAAAAAAATTAGTTTTTTTGTAATAGAACCCAATAAAAAAATCTAAGTTTCTAGTTAAAAGAACCCAAGAAAATAATCTACGTTTTCCCTTTCTAATAGAACCCCTAAAATAATTTGTTTCCTTGTTAATAAAAAAGAAAAAAATTACGTTTTCCCATTTTTTTGAAAACCCCAAAAATAATCTACGTTTCCTAGTTAATAGAACCCAATAAAAAATCTACGTTTTTCCTTGGTTTTGGCCCAATAAAATATCAAGTTTCCTTGTTTAAAGAACCCAATAAAAAAATCTACGTTTTCCCTTTTTAATAGAACCAAGAAAATAAACTACGTTTCCTGCATAGAACACAATAAAATAATCTACGTTTCCTTTAATAGAAACCCCTAAAAAAATCTACGTTTCCTTGGAATAAAAACCCCAAAAAAAAATCTACGTTTCCCTTTTTTAATAGAACCCCGAAAAAAATCTACGTTTCCTAGTTAAAAGAACCCCTCAAATAATCTCGTTTCCCAGTTAATAGAACCCAATAAAAAATTACGTTTCCTGGGTATAGAGCCCCAAAAAAAAATCTACGTTTTTGTTTAAAAGAACCCCTAAAAAAATCTACGTTTCCCTTGTTAATAGAACCAAAAAAAAAAATCTACGTTTTTTTGCTAAAAGAAAACCCCAAAAAAATAATCTACGTTTCCTTATTTAATAGAACCCCAAAAAAAATATTTACGTTTCCTTGTTTAAAAGAACCAAAAAATAAACTACGTTTCCCCGTAAAAAACCCAATAAAAAATCTAGTTTCCTGGTAATAAAACCCAAGAAAAAAAATCACGTTTCCTTTTAATAGAACCCCAAAAAAAATATAAGTTTCCTTGGTAATAGAACCAAAAAAATAATTTAAAAGTTTCCCCGTTAAAAGAAAAAAAAATAAATTTAAATTTCCCTTTGGGAATAAAAAACCCCAAAAAAATAAACTAGTTTCCTTTTTTAATAGAACCCCAAAAAAATAATCTAGTTTCCCTTGGTAATAGAACCCCAAAAAAATATCTACGTTTCCTTTGGGAATGAACCAATAAAATAATTAGTTTTCCTGGGATAGACCAATAAAATAATCTAGTTTCCCTTGGAAAAGAACCCCAAAAAAATAATCTACGTTTCCTTGTAATAGAACCCAACAAAATAATTAGTTTCCTTTTTAATAGAACCCAACAAAATAATCTACGTTTCCCTTTCTATAGAACCAATAAAAAAATCTAGTTTTCTTCAATACCAGATGGAGTTTTTTTACTGCCACAGAGTTTGTGAAAAAGGTCTTCGAAAATCTGGCTTAGCGAAAAAGGGATCAGAACTGTTCTTGCCTATCCGGACATTCATGGAGATCCATCGATAGGGGAAAGGGAAAGGGAGGGGAACGGGAGGGGAAGGGAGGGGAAAGGCAGAGAAAGGGAGACTAGAGGTGAAGGGGGAAAAAGGGGGGTTAGAGGTTTTAAGGGAAAGGGAGGCTAGAGGTTTAAGGGAAAGGGAGGTAGAGGTGAAGGGCAAGGGAGGTAGAGGTTGAAGGGAAAGGGAGGCTAGAGGTTGAAGGAAAGGGGGCTAGAGGTTTAAGGGAAAGGGGGGTTAGAGTTTAAGGGGAAAAGGGGGGCTGAGGTGAAGGGAAAGGGAGGTTTGAAGTTGAAGGGAAAAGGGGAGGTTAGAGGTGAGGGAAAGGGGGGCCTTTGAGGTTTTAAGGAAAAAGGTTTTTTAAAAGAAAAGAGAACAGTTT
>JACEEZ010012901.1:45000-48223 GCA_016584305.1 Chionoecetes opilio
GTAGCTGGAATATTTTTAGATCTATCCAAAACCCTTTTATTCCTTAGATCATAACATACTTCTTGATAAACTTGAACATATAGGGATAAGGGGGATTACTCACCGGTTATGAAGAGCTACATCAGTAACAGGTCACAAAGTGTAAAATTGTAATTCCATGTATTCAGTTTTCAAAGTTATAACTAAAGGTGTACCTCAGGGATCTATTCTAGGGCCTCTACTTTTCTCATATATATTAATGATATACCAAATGCTAGCACAAAATTTAAAAGTACATTTATGCTGATGCACTAGTCTCTTATTAGCCGATACAAATATTGACTCTTTACATATAAATTTAAATCTTGAATTAAATCAATAAATCAATGGCTAGAGTCCAATAAATTGCACCTCATATTGCCAAAACCAATTACATACTTTTCCAAAATAGATCAATTAAGAATATTAAAGCCTCCATTGTCATTAAAAGGTCAATCAATTCAACGTGTGGCCCCATACAAAATTTCTAGGAATTAATATTGACGAGAACTAAACTGGAGCTTTCACATTAATCAAGTTTGTCTGAAATTATCTAAAATATGTGGTATATTGTATAGGGTCCCCCCATCAATTACAACTGAATCTATGTTAAGTATATATTATACATTGTGTTACCTCACTTGATTTATTGCGTTTCCATATGGGGTTTGTACATGGCCATCTTTCTAAATAAAATTGATAATAGCCCAAATAAAATCATGGGGATGCATTCTATTTATGGGAAAATTTGCTTCCACAAATCATATATATCCTCAGCTCAATATATTACTTCAAATTAATTGAAAATAATTTCATAATGTTGCTTATTTATAAAAACATTAAAATCTACCCAGGAAATAAGGTTTTCGATTTCGTCGGAATAATTTATAATATTAGGGGTAATAGTATTTAATTTAGTGTGTCCACAGTTTCGTAGTCCCTCTATAATAAAAGTGTGTTGTGTGAAGGTCCTCAGATAGGAATTCTCTTCCTATTGCAATAAAAAAATCTGGGTGGGTGGAAAATTTTCTACAATTTTAAGAAGAAAATAAAGACCCTTTTTTATTAAATAGTCAAAATACTTTATAAACTTGTGTTGAAACTGTGTCGATTGTTGTATTTGCTTAGAAATGTTTTTTCATATATATTTTTTTTGGTGTTATTCATATTGTATAGTTTTTCACTTATAATGCCTGTACTACTGAACAACCAATTAGTTACGATTTTGTCTGTCTAAAGAGCTTTTGCTCGACAGACCGTGCCATCATTACGTTTTTTTGTTTTTATATATTCAATTATATTCGTGTGCTTTTGTAATGGCAATAAATTTACTTACTTACTTACTTACTTACTTACTTACCACACACCAACACATGCATGCTTGCACACACACACACACACAAACACACACACACACACACACACACACTCACACACGCACACAAACGTACGTCCATGAGTCTACGGAGTTAGTGAAATGCGGCAAGAAGATTATCGCAGAGTTTCTCCCTGTAATCTAATACTCTTAAAAGTGTTTTTTTAGCCTTAAACTCCCCTTCAAAATTATTCAATCGACATGGGACCAAGCCGCTTACCACCTACGATTTATTTGCGATTTTTTTAGTCTACTCTTATCAAAATTGAATTTACAGATTCGGCTACCCAAAACAGACAGACAGACCGAGAGAGAGACAGACAGACAGACAGATAGACAGACAGACAGACGGACGGCTACTCAATCATCAATCATTGGGGGCATACGCCGGTGGGCGCGTCACCTCGCCCACCCTACGACGCCACTCCCGGGGGTCACCACGCGCGAGTTCCCATGCAGGCTCCTTTCCCATACCAAGCAGCTCTCGACAAGAAACATCAATTTCCCCCAGCCACGAGCCTTGTGGGCGCCCCCTTGGCCTCCTCCACGCCGGATTGTCTCTTACAGATACAACCCGATGGGAAGGATCGGCTTCAGGGTAGCGTGCCACATGTCCATATAGCCGAAGTTGGCGCTGACGGACTATGCAGGTAATAGGCCTCGATTCAGTCTCACGGTGCAATCGCTGATTTGACACGTAATCATCCCAGCGATACCCCATGATTCTGCGAAGACACTTATTACCAAATGCATTGATTCGTCTCTTCAAGTCACTATTTAGTGTCCATGTCTCACAACCATAGAGTAAGACAGGGATCACAAGCGACTTGAAGATCCGGATCTTGTCCTCCTGCACGGGTTACCGACACGCCAAATACTCCCGCTGAGCGAGTCCATAACACCGTGGGCTATGCCAATCCGCCCTAAGACTTCTTGACGTGACTCGCCGTCATTATGGACTGCGCTACCAAGGTATGTAAAACTTTCCAAGATCTCAATGTCCTCGCCACACGCATGAACAGACTGTACTGCTTCATCTAGTAAGTCTCCAAACACCTGGACCTTGGTCTTGAGCCAAGAGACCTCAAGTCCCAAAGGCTTTGCCTCCTCGTGCAGCGCCTCGAGAGCCATCACCAGGACCTCCAGCGACTCAACAAAGATTACTGCATCATCGGCAAAAACAAGATCAGTGATCTTGGTGTTGCCGACGGTTACATGTCATCCTTCACACTCTCTCGCTCGCTCGCTAATCATTTTTGACCTTCCTCTTTATCTATCAATCAATCAATCAATCATTGGGGGCATACGCCGGGGGGCGCGTCGCCTCGCCCACCCTACGACGCCACTCCCGGGGGTCACCACGCGCGAGTTCCCATGCAGGCTCCTTTCCCATACCAAGCAGCTCTCGACAAGAAACATCAACTTGCCCCAGCCATGAGCCTTGTGGGCGCCCCCTTGGCCTCCTCCACGCCGGATTGTCTCTTACAGATACAACCCGATGGGAAGGATCGGTTTCAGGGTAGCGTGCCACATGCCCATATAGCCGAAGTTGGCGCTGACGTACTATGCAGGTAATAGGCCTCGATTCAGTCTCACGGTGCAATCGCTGATTTGACACGTAATCATCCCAACGATACCCCATGATTCTGCGAAGACACTTATTACCAAAGGCATTGATTCGTCTCATCAAGTCACTATTTATTGTCCATGTCTCACAACCATAGAGTAAGACAGGGATCACAAGCGACTTGAAGATCCGGATCTTGTCCTCCTGCACGGTACCGACAACGAACTTGGGCCAAAAGATTTGACCTTTTTCCCCTGACGGAC
>JACEEZ010012903.1:0-40000 GCA_016584305.1 Chionoecetes opilio
GCTTGATCATTTTTTCCTTAAACTTTTACATCCTCCAAATTCAATACACAACACCCACACCAACACACCACACAACACCAAATCCCTACACCAAACCACCACCACAAAATCCCCACCCCACACAAATAAGTCTTTAAGTCCCCCCACAAAAAGCCTTTTGACACAGGACTTACGAGAATTAAGACTGACCTAAACTTATCTGGAGAACTTAACTCCCCAAAAGGGGATGACTTCACATTTCTCTCACTCGGGTTGGAGAAAAAAATTTACTCATAGGATATATTTTACTACCTGTGGTCTTTATATATATATTTGTTTGAGGGAAGGGTGGTTGTGATGAGAAATAGGGCGAGGAATAACAGTGTGTGTGTGTGTGTGTGTGGTGTGTGTGTGTGTGTGTGGTGTGTGTGTGTGCTGGGGGTGTGTGTGTGTGGGTGTGTGTTTTGGTGGTTGTGTGTGTGTGTGTGTGTGTGTTGTGTGTGTGTGTGTGTGTGTGGGTTGTGTGTGTGTGTGGTGTGTGGGGTGTGGTGTGTGTGGTGTGTGTGTGTGTGGAGGGAAGGGGAGGGGGTGAGGGAGTGACTATATTTCTGTTACATGAAAAAAGTAAAAATTTTTATGTAAGCTATTTAGTTAGTTAGTTAGTGTGTGTGTGTGTGTTATGTATGTGTGTATGTATGGGGTGTGGTGTGTTTTGTGTGTGTGTGTGTGTGTGTGGTGTGTGTGTGTGGTGTGTGTGGTGTGTGGTGTGTGTGTGGGGTGTGTGTGGGGTGTGTGTGTGTGTGTGTTGTGTGGGGTGTGTGGGGAGGGAAAGGGGAGGGGGTGAGGAGTGACTATATTTCTGTTACATGAAAAAAGTAAGAATTTATGTAAGCTATTTAGTTATTTATTTAGTTAGTGTGTGTGTGTGTGTGTGTGTGTATGTATTCATCTAGTTGTTTTTTACAGGGCCAGAGCAATGCTCGTGTGGCCCGTCTCCATATCAACATTTTTATCATTCATCCTTAGTGCTTTGTGTTGGCCGAAGCCAGCACCCCGGAGAGCAGGTCACAAACCCCGGCTAACACCCGGTACCCATTCACTGCTGGGTGGGACAGGGGCTCGGGTTTTAAGGAAAAAAAACCCATCTGTTTCCCGCTCCGCCCGTAGATCGAACCGCGACTTCTCGGTTGTGAATCGAGCGTGCTTCCCCTACAACACGGAGTTCCCGTGGTACCCGTGGTACCACACACCCACAGTGTGTGTGGGGTATGGCTGCTGCTGCTGCTGCTGCTGTCTTATCTGCTGCAGCAATAGTCTTATCTGCCCATAAGATGCTATTGCAATCTGACCTTGATCGCTTAGTTAGTTGGGCAAAGAAGTGACAGATGAAATTTAATACGAAAGTGGGAAGGTTTGCATATAGGAAGTAATAACAATTAAATAAACTACTCCATGGACGGACATGAACTTTCCAATGTTACCGAAGAAAATGACTTGGGGATATTATAAGCAACGACTTAAGCCCCGTAAAACATTGTTCAGAGGTTTTAAGAGAGCAACCAATTAACTGGTTTCATAGGAAGAATTTTTTAATATAAGTCTGAAAAAGTCATTCCTACACTTTTCAACGCGACCTTTACGTCCTCAATCTTGAATTTTGCGTTCAGTTTTGGCACCCTATATAAAAAAGATATAATCAGACTGGAGAGAGTACAAAGAAAAAGTTACTAAAATGATTCCGCGTTTGCGAAACATGCCATACGAAGAGCGATTTTAGGAACTTAACTGTTCAGTTTGTAAAAAACGTAGGTTGCGAGGAGATTTAAATAGAATTGTTTAAAATGTTCCAGGGCTTCGATAATGTTAACATAAACGACTATTTGAATATTGATTGGACAAGCACTACTCGTAGTAATGGATACAAGATCATTGGTAAGCGATTTCGGTCACATGAAGCGAAGCACTTTTTCTTTAATAGAGTTGTTAATATATGGAGCTCTCTTCCAGCACAAGTAGTTAATAGTAACACGGTTTAGGCGTTTAAGAACAAACTGGATAAATACTTAGCATCAAATGCCCAACTCGATTACTTCGGCCCTACGTAAACTCTTTTTCTTTGTAGCGTTAGCTTTAGTTTAGAGTTGTCTCTCCTTCAATCTTTCCTATAAAATTCCATGGCAGATTTTCAATTGTATGGTGTTTTTTCTCACTTTTTTCATACCGGCTCGGCCGGAGGGAGAGGTGGGTGGGGAGCAGCCTTCAACTTTACTATGCTTTACCTTAACACGTAGAAAACTATAGTGGTAGAAAGTAGTCACCAAAAGGCAGCCTCGTTTTTGGGCCCCGTAGGGCTGTTGCTGTCTGTTCTTCCTTTCTATTCCTTTGTATTTCCCCTTCTCTTCCTCCTTGTAGTAGTGGTGGTGGAGGGAGGGAGTTTTCTCCCTGTTCCGTCTCTGCCTCGTCCCCGTTCGATACCAATATGAGGAGCAACAAAGGGACTAAATTCTCGCCCGCCCTAAGACTCACAAACCCCCCCCCCCTTTCTCTCTCTCTCTCTCTCTCTCTCTCTCTCTCTCTCCCCTCTCTCTCTCTCTCTCTCTCTCCCCTCTCCTCTCTCCCCTCTCTCTCTCTCCCCTCTTTTAACTTGGCCAAATATCGGCTTATGAGTTCATATTTGTTCATTTTTTACGCTCAACAGAGAGAGAAGGGGAGGTAGGGAGTGACCTTGAGCGAGGAGGAGGAGGAGGACGGGGAGGAGGGGGAGGATTACATAGGATTACATAGAAATAACAGACACCAGGAGACCTATTGGTTCATAGCGAGGGTATCTGCTGAACTACATACTACTAACTATCAACTACTTGTAAGAAAACAGTTGGAAAATGATACCATGTCCCTAGAGAGGATAGGAACATGGAAATTTCACAGTGCAGAATGATAGGATATGAAAAATACTAACTACAACTACCACTACCACTACAACTAATCGATACGGGGGACTAAATACGAATTCGCACTATCAATACCCATTTACTTTACAGTGCGCGTCAAGTCTGTTTTTAAATGTAGATATTGTGCTGGCTTCGACAACATTTGCTGGTAACTTGTTCTATCGATCAACGACTCTAACATTGAAATAATTTTTACGGAGATCGGTGATGCAACGTTGACCGTTTAGTTTTAAACCATTATTTCTTGTTGTCACTTGAGTCGAAAGCTCGAATAGGTTCTCTTGATTAATGACATCAAAACCTTTTAGGATATTAAGGGTTTCTATCAAGTCCCCACGGATTCTTCGATCCTTTAAGGAAAACATATTAAGTTTCCGCGGTCTCTCTTCATGAGATGAATTTCCCAGAGATGGAATTTGTTTGGTTGCTCTTCTTTGCACTGAATCCTATTTGGCTTGATCTTTTACGAAACAGGGCGACCAGAATTGAACGGCATATTCCAAGTTCGGCCTAACCAAGGACGTGTATAATTTTGTCATTACTTTCGGAGTTTTATGTTCAGAGTTACGTTTAATAAATCCCAACATCATATTTGCCTTTTTACTGGCAGCTAGGCAATGCGGACTGGTTTTCAGATCATTACTGATGATGACACCTAAATCCTTTTCCTGCTGTACTTCAGTTAACGATTTATTTTGCATTTGATAGTTATATTTGAGGTTATCGTTGCCTATATGCATTACTTTACATATATCGGAATTGAATTCTAATATCCATTTATCACTCCAATCTGATAGTTTTGTCGAGATCACTTTGTAGAGTTCGCAGTTTCTCTAGTATATGCTTTACCACCTAATTTGGTGTCATCTTCAAATTTCGATATTTTAGATACAAGTCCGCAGTCCAGATCGTTGATATATATCAGAAAAAGAGTAGGACCCAAGACCGAGCCCTGAGGCACCCCACTAGTAACATCTAACCAATCAGATGCCTCGCCTTTTTATTACTACCGTTGTTACGATTTGAAAGCCAATCGCCAATCCATGAACATAATTGCTCTCCTAAGCCATGTGCCCTTAGCTGGTCAACAGTCGCTTATGGGGAACTGTATCGAAGGCTTTCTAAAATCAAGGTATATTACATCCGAGGGAATTTTAGCGTCCCAGTTTGAATAAATGCCCATTAAAAAAATCCAGTAGGTTTTTTAAAGCAGGATCTCTTATTTCGAAATCCATGCTGGGAGTTTAATATTGAGGAGGGGAAAAGGAGGAGGAGGAGGAGGAAGAGGAGGAGGAGGAGGGGAGGAGGAAGAGAATTACATAGATTACTAAAATAACAGACACCAGGAGACCTATTGGTCCATAGCGAGGGTATCTGCTAAAACTACATACTACAACTATCAACTACTTGAAAAGAAAAACAGTTGGAAAATGATACCATGTCCCTAAAGAGAATAGGAACATGGAAGTTTCATAGTGCAGAATGATGGGATATGAAAAAACTAACTACAACTACCACTACCACTACGACAAATCGATAGGGGGGACTAGATACGAATTCGCCACTATCAATACCCATTTATTTTAGAGTGCGCGTCAAGTCTGTTTTTGAATGTAGTTATTGTGCTGGCTCCGACAAATTTGCTGGTAATTGTTCCATCGTTCAACGACTCAAACATTGAAATAATTTTTACGGAGATCGGTGATGCAACGTTGACCGTTTAATTTTTTAAAAACCATTATTTCTTGTTGTCACTTGAGTTGAAAGCTCGAATAGGTTCTTTTGATTAGTGACATCAAAAACCTTTTAGCATTTTAAAAAGGTTCTATCAAGTCCCCACGGATTCTACGATCTTTTAAGGAAAACATTTTAAGTTTCCGCAGTCTCTCTTCATAAGATGAATTTCGCAGAGATGGAATTTGTTTGGTTGCTTTCTTTGCACTGATTCCAATTTGGCTTGATCTTTTACGAAACAGGGCGACCAGAATTGAACGGCATTTTCCCAAAGTGGGGCCTAACCAAGGACGTGTATAATTGTGTCATTACTTTCGGAGTTTGATGTTCAAAGTTACGTTTAATAAAGCCCAACATCATATTTGCATTTTTACTGGCAGCTAGGCAATGCGGATTTGGTTTTTTTCAGATCATTACTGATGATGACACCTAAATCCTTTCCCTGCTGTACTTCAGTTAACGATTTATTTTGCATTTGATAGTTATATTGAGGTTGTCGTTGCCTATATGCATTACTTTACAATTATCGGAATTGAATTTTAATATCCATTTATCACTCCAATCTGATATTTTGTCGAGATCACTTTGTATGAGTTCGCGTTTTCTCTAGTGTATGCTTTAACCGCCTAATTTGGTGTCATCTGCAAATTTCGATTTTTTAGATACAAGTCCGCAGTCCAGATCGTTGATATATATCAGAAAAAAGAGAGGACCAAGACCGAGTCCGGGAGGCACCCACTAGTAACATCTAACCAATCAGATGCCTCGCCATTTTTTTATTTACCCGTTGTTTTTACGATTTGAAAGCCAATCGCCAATCCATAAAACATAATTGCTCTCCTATGCCATGTGCCCTTAGTTTGGTCAGCAGTCGCTTATGGGGAACTGTATCGAAGGCTTTCTGAAAATCAAGGTATATTACATCCGGGGGAATTTTTAGGTCCCAGTTGGGAATAAATGACATTAAAAAATTCCAGTGGGTTTTTGTTTAAGCAGGATCTCTTATTTCAAAATCCATGCTGGGAGTTTAGTATTGATTTTATTTTCATCGAGAAAAGAACTATTTTATCCCGCAATATTTTCTCAAATAGTTTACCAATCACGGACGTTAGACTAATTGGCGAAAATTTTATTTGCGAGGCTCTTACTCCCTTTCTTGAATATCGGTGTAAATTAGCTAATTTCCACATACTAGGAACATTTTTGTCATTTAGCGATTTATTAAATAATAATCTTTAATGGGCGAAAGTTGACTGTGACTTTCCCGCGAAGTAGTCGCGGCGAGATTTCGTCCACCCCACGGATTTTGGGCGGGTCAAGTTCAGCAAATATTTGTATTTCGTTTACTGTTATCTCTCCATTACCAGTCTATCCCTTTCAAAGTCCCGCATACATGTTTAGGGTTCTGGTAATGGAGTTTTGTCTTCTTTAATAAATACCGCATTAAAGTATTCATGAGTACAACGCCATACTCTTATTATCATTTATCAAGATATTATTATTATCTTTCAGTGGCCCAATACTTGTTTTGACGTTTTTCTTACTTCGAATGTATTGAAAGAACCTTTTCGGGTTTGATTTGGATTCCTTTTGCAATGTTTACTTCATACTCGGGGCTTTTTAGACTTAATTGTCCTTTGCAGCGACGTTTTTACGTCGTGTTATTCTCTAGAATGCAGTCTGCATTTGATCGTTTTGTAAACTTTATACGCTCGGCGGCTTTCTGTCAATGTTTTGTTGGATCTCATTATTCATCCAACTTGGTCTGTTTATGTTATTCAAACGTTTTTTTCCCATGGGAAAAATGTTTTTCCACCACCGATTGGGAGTTTATTTGTGAGTACATTATACATGTTTTCGGCGTTATTACCATTTAGTAGGTCAATCCATTAAACTTCGCTTAGTACCCTGCTGATCTTCGTGAAATCGCTTATTAAAATTTTGGGACTAGTAACCGATTTTCTGTGATTCTACATTGCAATTTATGCCGCATCTGATTAGCCTGGGGATCACTGTTTCCCAAATGTTCACCTATATTCGCAGTAATCAATCAGATCAATGGGGGAGTGAAAACTAAATCTAGGATACTATTACCCCTTGTAGGCTCACGGACCACCTGATTTAAATATACTTCGTTCACCATATCAAGCAATCGCATCCCTTCTCTATCAGCAGATTATTATTCCAGTTTAACGAGGTGGTTAAAATCTCCACAAATAATTGTATCGTTATTATTGTTCACAACTGACTTTATCTCGTCAGGAGGAAGAGGAGGAGAGGAGGAGGAGGAGGGGGGAAAAGAGGTTCGAGGAAGTGCAAGAGGGGGAAATAGGAAAGCAAGAAAAAATTAACAAAATAGGAGGTGCTATGAGGAAAGAATGGCACAAGAAAAAAAAGGGGAAAACAACGAAAACGGGGGAAAGGGAAAGGCAAGGATGGAAGGGGACGCAGGGGGTGGAAGGGAAGGCAGGAGGTGGAAGGGAAGCAGGGGGTGGAAAGAGAAGCAGGGTGGGAAGGGACGCAAGGGTGGAAAGGGGAAGCAAGGGGGGTGGAAGAATCAGAATCAGAATCAAATGAGAATGTTATTTTCATTTTTTACAATGGCTATTTTTAACATAGTGAGTCTTACAATTTTTCTGAAAAGATAACATGAGAAGAGAGGAGGTTGAGGGGGAAAAAAAGAAGGAAAACAGAGGCCAAGGACGACAGTGATGGAAGTATGACTCGATCCACTTGCCTTAAATCCTGGCGTGGCCCCGTCAATTGCTTACGACAAACAGCTTCCAATTTGGTGCTGAGTATGTGTAGGCACATAACCCCCTTCCTACCCCTCCCCCCTTTCCCCCTCCTTTATACGGGTCTGGAGGTGGAGAGAGAGAGAAGAGAGAGAGAGGAGGGGAGAGAGAGAGAGAGAGAGAGAGAGAGAGAGAGAGAGAGAGAGAGAGAAAAGGAGGAGAGAGAGGAGAAGAGAGAAAAGAGAGAGGAGAGGGAAAGAGAGAGGAGAGAGAGAGAGAAGAGAGAGGGGAGAGAGAGAGAGAAGAGAGAAAGAGAGAGAGAGAAAGGGAGTGAGAGAGAGTAGGAAGAGAGAGAGAAAGGTGACGTTGATAGGTGAGTAGGAAACCTTGTAAAGGGGAAAAGGGAGAAAGGTGCCCTATAGCAGGCATGGGAGGGATAGTAGTGGAGCGGTCAAAAAAAGGCCTTATATAAGGAGTTACCCCCCAAAACTTTAGAAAAAGGCAAATGAGGTATTGCTGGATCGTTAGGATGTCTATTTTTATGAATAATGATGTTTTACAGTCAGATTATAATTAAAACAGGGGCCATTTAACCCATTTAAACCCATTCAACCCATAAATTTTTAATATCTTAAAAATTTTTTATTTGGCACTTAAAAAGTTACTTACACTATTAGGATTTCTGCTTTATGAAAAAAGGTGTTTTAACAGTCAGATTCAAATTTAAAAACATGGCCATTTAACCCATTTAACCCATACAAAATTGAAAATGTTGGAATATCTTAAAAATTGTTATTTTGGCATTTACAAAGATTACTTATAGATTTACAACCATTTGTCCGTACCCATCTCCAAACTTCATCTCCATTTACCACCTCATTATCTCCCGGCCGATTCGCACATTCTCCACCACAGGAACAAATGTCAATGCACTCAAGTCCAGCAAGGGACACACTGTCATTTTTTGTCTGCGACAACCTTTGTCAGTGCAGTACAAATGAGTTAGGTCTCTTACCTCTGCTGGTGCCGATTCATTCTTGTACATTGTTGGACGCAGTTCATCCTTTGCATTCACATGCCAACCATTGCCAACTGGGTTCATGTTCTCAGGTTTTTTCGATGTGACTCTGACACCACACTGCTACTTGGTATTGGGCCCGCAATACATGTTGTTCGAGGACATCATCTGTTGGTGGCAGTAAGGATGCGGGTTATCAGTTGTGGTGGGGAGTACGAAACGAAGCTCATTCAGTGAACTGAGATTTTTAGTTTTTTTTACCATGCATGATAAAGGGCAAATCGCTTGCGGTATCTGGAAAGTAGGCACATCCGGAATGCTTCCAGGCCCTGTAAGGCATCTGGGAAATTTTTTGGGGGAGGAGCTGAATATGCCGTTCGCTTTCCAAGTCTGTATAGAGCACTTGTCGTGTCACATCCTGACAGAGCATGCACGGCTGGTAATGACTTGCATGCTGCTTTACCGAGTTTGGTACTCATATGGGGAACAGGTATGAACGTTCCTTTGAGACGAATTTCCCTGAGTGCCCAGCATGATATATACTTTTACGGCCAGTGCTCCCCTGCTCCAGTAATACACAACAAGACGAGGACATCCGTGTCGTCCACACCCAATGATTATCCTTGGATGGTCTCTCGATAACATGATTGCATGCAATACCAGACGATGTCCGCCTCCTCTTGTGTGCTGTACAACCCCTCAAGACTGGACACACCCACTTCATTTAGAACTTTGAACCACTTTTCTCCATCTTCAAATGCACCCGCCCAGTACTACCGATTATCTGCAGGCAGGAGATTCTTTTCCATTGTCGCAGATGTACTGACAGATGAATGAAGCTAAACTAGCCTTGTTGGTACTGGTTTTGAGGAAGCTCCTGTAGTTCGGATGTCCCTGTTCCCTTGTATCTGGTAGTTGAATCCGGAATCCCCTCATTCCTCGTCTGTGTCGTTCAGTCGACTTAATTGACCCGTTCTCTGTCGTACCGGTCAAAGACCAACGTCACAACGTCAATGGAAGGATCCATGGCACTGTTCTTCAGAAGACGCACAATTCGGTCCAGAACCCCCTTTCCAAGATCATTGCAAGTTTTTTAAATGATTTTTCGTTCAGGGCCTGACACATTGCCATGCTATCAATGAGGTATGCAGCAGACGCGATGACGTCGGGGAATTCTGGGCTAGGAAGGACAAGAATTTTATTTCCCTATTTGCTTCCAGCTTTTTGGCAAAATCTGCTTTGTTGGTCTTCCTCATCGAACCATCGTCGTGGAAAAATTGAAGGCGGAACAGCTGCCAATTCGTAGGAGAGGACCTTGCGCATATCCACATCACGGTTCCTTTGAAAACTGCAGCAGTCTTCTGAAGAGTACTCCGTATCGATCATTATCTTCCCTTCCTTTTCACTGGAAAGGGCACTTCCTCATAGCAGAAACACGTTTTGACTACTGTCTTGGGGATTTGGGTCCCAGAAATTCCTTTCTTATCGTCCCCAAGCCTTTCTTTCGTGAACTGATTGAACATTTCCCGACCTTTTGTGGCACTCCCTTCATCGACTCTTTGACTTCTTCTGATGCCACCTGACCATAGTTTTTATTAACTAGGGAGGTTGCCACACTTTTCCAGGTCAAATGTATCTTGACATTTTTCCTTGATGATCACAAGAGCCTTGATGACTTTAAGGACCAGAATGATGATTCTGGTCCTTGGTCACTCGAGCATGTCCAAGTTCTTCATGTGCATTATTGGACTTGGTAGGTGTACACATTTCTTTGAATCGTTCTGCGTATTCCCCGGTTATGTGGCGGGTCAGCAGCCAGCGAACTAAGGCTCCTTTCCTCAGTGTGTAACCGATGACACCACCTTGGCTTTTAGCCTTTGCGATTTATACTCTGTTCGGAGCCTGATCCGTAGGAACGCAGTTGAAAGTCCTTTCTGAGCATTTCACAACAAAACCCCTTTCCCACATGTGCTGAACATTCGTGGAGCTGACACCTCCAAGTGACGCATTTCCGCAACATAGATGGGGTGTATCGTGCATAGTTTTCTGCGGCCTGCTAGGAAGAAGTACGGTATGACTTCAAGGACGGCGGTAAGGTGCATTTCAAAATCAGCCTCACGGTCCCGCCGGAAAATAACTTCAAGAGGGTGTCACCAGCATCCAGAAAGCTAATCCAGTACGGAATGTTGGTGATGTTTCTTCCTGTGTCTTTGAACTTCTTCATTTTACTGAGAAGAGAGGATGACAAGCGCATTTCAATCTCCTGACACACAGCAGTGCAGGCTTCCGGGGATTGCATTTTGGGAAAGGGATTTTCCCCGATCTGCAATTAAATGCGTGGTCCTCATCATCCAACCAGGGCACTTGTTTTTCATTGCAAAGGTTTTTGGCAGCTGATAGAAGCAAGTGAAACAGTGCTTTTGTGGGACCAGTCCCGGGTTCCTCTTAGACCTCTGGCTACTGCTTCCCTTGCAACATCAAACTCACGGACGCATGAGCAACACTTCAGGGACTGTCAGCATGTTTGTGGAGACCATCATCATTTAAAAAGCTTCCCTATATGGCTATGAAAGCCATAGGAGATTGCATCCCCCCAAGCCTCATCGTCACTCGACCAGCCAAGGGATCTAGTTCAGTCCAGAGAATCTGTTTAGCCTTGCTATATATTGCCAGGTCAGCAGTGATCAGAACATGTTCTTGTCCCACTGCATTTGCAATTTTAACCAATTTCAGGAAAGTCGTGTAGATCGTAGAGAAGTCAGAGGGTGGCGCATTAAAGAATGGGAAATACCCTATTTGAGTCAGTGGGAATTTCTCTCTCGCTAATAGAGAATTGAATCCACCCCAAGCCAGAATACGTGAGGTTTCAGGGGGACTTGCACGGGCCATTTCCCAAATCAAGTCTTTTAGTATCACATCACTAGCAGACTTATCCAGTTCTTTGACTTCCCATTTCATACATGGTTCTGGTTTAGTATGGGGTTTATTGTAGCGTTTGATTTCATCCTCATCACAGCTCTGTTCATTTAGGGTTTTTAGCTTTGATCTTGGAATGCAAGGTGTTTCTTCTGGCCTAGGAGACCTTTGATATAACACCACAGCCATTAAATGTGTAGTGTTCCTTTCCGTCTATTGTCCCGTTCAAATTTTTTAAACGAAATTGTAATTGCGGCATCAACAGTGGTCTTAATAACATTCTCAGGATCATAGACAGAAATGTCACGTGGTATATGAACGTCAGACTTGGTTGACAGCTGGTCCAAAGCAATGACAGTGAGGAGTCTACGCACTTCATCATAAGGTATGCTATGTCAATAGAGGACAGGTCATCTATCAGTTCTCGAGTACCGTGGTCGTGGTGCAGCTTGACACCTAAACCAAATGTTATTGGGGTATGGATTTTACAAACTAGAGAAATCATGTTGTGACATATTGGGAAGAACTCTCATTTCAATGTTTCCCATGTGAGTCTCAGATTCATAGCTTGTAGCGCTGTCAAAGTCTTTTTTTGAAGTACACCATGCAACGAAATCATACAAAGGATTCGGAACAAAGTCCCTGCACATTTTTGTCTCCATATTCCCACTAGAATCATAGCGATCAGATTGAAATGTAATGTTACCGATACATTTCCTGATGATACCAGCTGCCTTATGCAAGACAACAGCGTCCTCTTCTGAATTGACATCATCAGAGGATTCGAGTTTACATTCACCAATTTCATTTACATGCACTTGTAGCCTCACAACGTGTTTCAAGGCCTCGGCAAACTGTGATATCCCCTGGCCTACAAGATCAGACTTCCCAGGCTGGACGATGAATGAAATCTGTCTCCGAATGCTTCTGTAATTTCTCCTTCAATCCCATGTAGTACAAGACTCGTTGGTTTTAGAGTTGACCTCTGCGAATAGCGACCAATCGTTCATTTAGGACAGACAAGGTTGTGATAGAGATGGGTTTGGACAGGACAGTCTCTTCAATCTCCTTACACAAACTTTTGAAGGCACAGCCATTGTCAGATTTTTCAACCTTAGCCCTAGCACTAGTAGCTTTAATATGGTAAGTGAGATGTAATGCGAATAGCAAGAGCGATGATATTTTGCATCCATTGCAAACAAGTCAGTGTTTGACAGCATTCGCATTTGAATCTCATAGTCGTTTCTCTGAATGCTGCATCAAGCACTCTTGCCGTGTGGTGGACCCCGTCCCAGTTGAGACGTTCGCCAGTTTTTCCTTCCAGCTATGTGATTTCCCCCATATGAAACAGCCTGATCGAATGTCAAAATTTCGACGTGTCATATCGCCGGAGACGAGACAGTCCAACCGAGGCCCCCTACCCGTTGCGCCATCGTCAGCGTCCGCACATGTACCAGTGTTTCTTTGGGCTATCTGGATATTCCTCTTGTTCGTATAATTTGCTCTGCACTTTTGGTGGAATTTGATAACAGTATCTCCTTTTAGGATGTCGTTTTTCACTGGAAACAGCCGATCATAGACACCATCTTTACGAAGTTCGGCAGCTTTCAGAATGGATTTCAATCCTTCGACTTCAGGATTCTGGACAACTGGGTTATCAGCTTTGGTTTTGGATAATGAAGTCTCGCAAAATATGCAGCATTCGCAAAGACTCGTTCTTCTCCTCTTCTGAGTGGGTTCTTCTGGTGGTTCCATACTTTCTTAACCTGCAAGGAAAAAACATACACAATTAGAAAGTGATAAAATAATAATGAGTGTAACGTTTTGCGCAAGGGTTTCTTTGTATAACTGAAGACAAAGTACGTGTCAAAAATGGCCAAAAAATGGGTAAAACCCCAAATTTGGGGGTATTTGGGGGTCCAAAGCACCATTAAAGTGGGTTTCAGCCCCATATATTGTGAGAGTGTACTTGGCAGAAAGGAATTAATGTGATGTTACCAAGTTTTCAATCTTTGTAAGTGCCAAAATATCAATTTTTAAGATATTCAAAAATTCTCAATTTTGTATGGGTGAAATGGGTTAAATGGGTTAAATGGCAATGTTTGAATTAGAATCTGACTGTAGAACATAGTTTTTCACAAAGTAGACATCCTAACGAATCCAACGATACCTAATTTGCCTTGTTCTAAAGTGTGGAGGGGTCAAGCAAAATTGTTGGCTCTTGGCCGCTCCACTATAGGTAGTGAAGGGCATGAGACTTTAAATAGACTGTATACAAGGGTGGCCAATTTTTTTATTTAATTATTTTTTATTTATTTTTACATCGCACACCCTCTAATTTGATGAGGCTTGGCGAATGAAATATTCAGTAAAATGTTTAGTGCAATCCAGTAACAGGAATTGCTCTCCCACAAAGGTTCTTTTTCCCAACGATAAATAATTCATAGAGTCAATGCGTACTCAGCACTGCAAGGGTAAATAACACATTGTATACAAATCCAAAGTTGATCATCTACATACACTACTACGTATTTCAATCATTTGCTATTGTTTATTGTTTATGACATATGCTACACTTCCAAACAGTACGCTTTCCAACAAATGTGCCCTATTACCGCTCAGTGCATAGGCTTTCCGGTCAACTCATCCCAAAATTAACTCGTACCGCCTGATCAAAGAACACTCGCCGCGTGTCAGGTTCGTTTGGTTACTGAACACTAATCCGTCATACCCCCACCCAATTGGCGGCGGAATAGCGCAATCAAAGGGTACTCAGCGCATGTCAGATTCGCTCAATTCCCGGGCGCTAATCAGTTAGCCTATCCCCAGCGAACCTCTATTAAGGTGTAATCAGCTCGTGTCAGATTGCCTTTGATGCAACCGCGTGTTGAACAGTTAACGGTTACTTTAATGTGATTGGTTATAGTTGTAAAGACAAAATGTATTTAAGGGCACGATGTATTATAAATATTATGTTTTTCTTGCCTTGTGTTTGAATTTAAAATGCAGCATGTGTTAAAATGGTGAGTGACTAGTGACAATGAAATTGTTTATTTCACATAATATAAAAATACAGAACACTTAAATACTTTAATACAGTATACAACACATTATACCATAACGTGATTTATGCAAAATATGAGAAAATAGAAGTGTAATACATATTTAAAGGATTCTCCAGTGTAGACAAATTTCTATAAACATAATATTTTTGTGGAGATTTGTCAAGTCTATTTCAAGGCATACTGCACAATTCATAGTAGCATAAAAAGCATAAATGGTGAGAATGCAATATATAATTATATGTAATAGTGAATGTCAACAATGTTCATAACATACTAAAAATAATTACGACACAATGTGATTTCAGATGTCGTCACCAGCTACGCGCTCTGCCACAACGATCTGGCTAGTTGGCCACCCACTGTCCAGTATCGACGAACGGCCAAGTCAACTGCCTGTGAGAGGTGTTGCGCTTCGTCGCATCTATTATGAGATGAAGGTCAACAAGGCAACATTGCCCACAGCCTGTGGCACCGCTGCGGATGAAGTCATGTCGTTCTGGATCAATGCCAACATCACGACCACTGCGAAGCCACATGTTGTCACCAAGCTGAAGACTCTCCATCAGAAACACATCCAGGTCTCCAAGCACAAGAAGCGACAATCAACCACACAGACTGGTATTAGTACCAGAATAGCTGACTTCACACGCAGCATGAGTCAACTTCTTGACATCGCACATGCTGACTGGGAACGTCGAACAAGGATTCCAGAAGACCAACAGTTTCTCATTGACCAGCGTGGCCCTCGAGAGATGTCAATGACGACGGAAGACATGGCCTACAGACATGCTGCTGCCAACTACCAAAAGCGCAAGCAGGCGGAGGAGCGTCGTCGTCAGCTACATAAAGCAGAGTCTACTTCAACGGCTGCTCCTGTAGTTTTCTCCTCCGATGACTCTTCAGCCGATGATTCTCCCAGTGAACCCTCAACATCATCATATAAACCGTACCGCCATGCAAACATCACAACTCCAAAACGTCCGTTATCTGAGCCTAGTCAGCCACTCCCCAAGCGGTGCATCCTTGACGACCCACTGTTCAATGCAGCATTGGACAGAACCAGGACCTCGACACGCCAGGCAATGATGATCGTTACGCCTGCTCTTGCTGTAGCAGGGATTGATGTGAGTCAGGTCATCAGAGATGTCGCGGACTTCTCTGATGGATGCTCGCAAGGCGTCACGTGAAATACTTACACCAAACGTACTACAAAACTTCTAACCAACTGTTCCACTTGTTGCCCATTTTGATCGAAAACTGCTGCCACATCTGGATGGGACAAAACGTGACTGTCTGCCAATCGTCGTATCGGGTTTGGATATTGAGAAATTGCTTGGCATCCCCATGCTGCCTGTGGGAAATGGAGCCCTAATGGGTGAGAAGGTGGTCAAGTTTGTGAGTGAGTGGGCAGGTGTAGAGGAGCATCTGGCAGGTCTGTGCTTTGACACTACAGCAACTAATACTGGTATTCACACAGGAGCAACCACCATTGTTCAGCAGTCACTTAATCGGCGGCTGCTCTTTCTTGCATGCCGACACCATATGCTCGAGATCTGCGCCGCCGCCGTATTCGATGCGTTCTTCACATCAAAGGGACCTGGAATTGAGCTGTTTGGTTGACTGAAATCTCAATGACATTTCATTGCCAAATCAATATTTTATCCTCTTGATAGTGACGAAGGTGGTGATGGTTGTCTGGATTCATCAGAGAAAACCTGGCTTGCATCTCGCCAAGCTGTTGTAATAAGCAATCTGCGACAGCATCTGGATGATGTCCAACCCCGTGAAGACTACAAAGAGTTTGCGCAAATCACACTTCAGTTACTTGGAGAAAAATCGGATGTCGGCACCGGCTTTTCTGCACCTGGGGCTTATCACAGAGCACGGTGGATGGCAAAGGGCGTCTATTGCCTCAAAATATTTGGATTTCGCCATCAGATTGTGCTCAGCAAGCATGAGATGAGTTCATTAAGGCGAATCTGTTTGTTCGTTGCTACGGGCTATGCGAGTTTCTGGTTTGCAGCGCCTCTAACGACAGCTGCTCCTACAAATGACTTGTTGATGCTACAACGGATCGAGAAATTCACTTCTGTTGACAAGAAAATAGCAGGTATCGCTGAAAAGAAAATGAGACTGCACTTGTGGTATCTCAGTGAAGATCTTGCTGCACTGCCTTTGTTCAGTGACGATGTCAGTGATGAAGACAAGGAAGCCATTGTCAGTGCTCTGTAGAAGGAACCACTCCCAGGAGACCATCGCCGGCTTGCTCCAAATCGAAGTCTACAGTTCAGGAACCTTTCGATTGCGCAGTTTGTCACGCGGCGCTCTCTCAACCTCTTTCAATCGCTTCGTCTGCCACAAGAGTTCCTGTCTATATAAATAAACACGTGGATTGAACGTGCTGACTACAATGCCGCACGTAAAACCGTTCGTGCACTGAAGGTTGTCAACGACTGTGCAGAACGTGCAGTCAGATTGGCTACTGACTTCAACGAAGTCCTCACCAAGAGTGACGAGCAGCGCCAGCTTCTCTACCAGGTCGTCGAGCACCATCGAAAGCTTCTACCAACAAGTGCCACAAAGGAACAACTGATCCAAGCCCACAACAACTGACATTACAGCTACAGGACATTTGTCTGGTGAACTTACCGTTAACTTGTCTCGTTAAAAGTGATAGCTAGTTCAGCGTTTATTATCTTCTTAAAGATATTTTCTCTTTGTCTTAAGAGTGTCTTATTCTCTTTTGTAATCACTTTTATGACTTCGCCGTAGCTTGCCATGTTTGCTGTATCGCGATTTTGGGTCTAAGAACCCTTCTTCAGCAGCATATGGAAGATGTTTTCTCCTCAGGAGTTGAGGTGTGCATGATTAAGATGCGAAGTGAAGCGCTATTTATAGCCGGTCTGCCTGCCACGCAGCCTATTACCGATGTCGTTGATTGGTAGATAGCTTTTGCTTCTCGTCTTCTTGAGTGGGAGACGCTGATTGGTTGTTTGGTCTTCGCTTGGCTTTTCTGTGAGTAGGCTGTTATTTGCTTTTGTTCTTTTCATGCTGGGTAGAGTTTGTAGGTCGTTTGCCTCTACGTTAAGTTTCGGATTGATCTTTTTTATGTACAGCGCTTCTAGGATGGGAAGTCGCCGCACATCTGCACACATGTCCAAAAAGTCACCTATTAGAACAACATGGCATCATCATAACAAGAAAATTTCTAGAAGAAAATATAGAATTGGTTGACATGTGTGCAGATGTGCGGCGACTTCCCATCCTAGAAGCACTGTACATAAAAGAGATCAATTCGAAACTTAACGTACAGGCAAACGACCTACAAACTCTACCCAGCATGAAAAGAACAAAAGCAAATAACAGCCTACTCACAGAAAAGCCAAGCGAAGACCAAACAACCAATCAGCGTCTCCCACTCAAGAAGACGAGAAGCAAAAGCTATCTACCAATCAACGACATCGGTAATAGGCTGCGTGGCAGGCAGACCGGCTATAAATAGCGCTTCACTTCGCATCTTAATCATGCACACCTCAACTCCTGAGGAGAAAACATCTTCCATATGGTGCTGAAAAAGGGTTCTTAGACCCCAAATCGCGATAAAGCAAACATGGCAAGCTACGGCGAAGTCTAAAAGTGATTACAAAAGAGAATAAGACACTCTTAAAACAAAGAGAAATATCTTTAAGAAGATAATAAAACGCTGAACGAGATATCACTTTTAACGGATATATATTAAAATATATATATATAATATATATATATTATATGTGTGTGTATGTAGACACACACACACACACATTGAATTTTTACTAAGATTACGGTAATATTCCATTCCATTATTTCTTTTCCTCCATGAGTCCAGAGCTGATTCTCCCCCCCCCTACCCCCCTCAAACCCCTGCCCTTCAAGCCCCTCCCCCTTCAGCCCCCTGATTGGCTCTGGCCCGCGTGAGTCACGGCCTCAGCCAATCAGGTGAGGCAGGAGCTGGCCTCGCTACGCATCCTCCTGCAGATTGGAACCCGCGGTGCCACCAGATTGGAGTCAAGACGACTGTCTATAGCATAAGGCTGTGTAGAGCATGTAACAAAAAATATGATATTTAACCTTATAGACACTCTTATAGCACCTTATAAGGACATGTTGCTTTTGACGGACATCCTAATATTGCTACTCATGGTGTTTTGAGTTTCTTCTTCAGATTAAGAGAAACATGTTCCTCAAGTCAAAGGTGGAACAGAATTAACCCGCGAAGGGCTGCGGAAACTCCGCAAGAATCCAAAGCAAGTGAGGAGAGTGTTTAAGAAAACTGTTCCCTTGTTGAATAAATTCCCGAACGAGCACTACGACTACGCGCGGCCCAAGCGCCACGGCGTGGTGCGTGCCCGTGGCCAGCCGTCGCAGGGAGCGCTGGGCGGGGAGCGCTACCTCCAGGCGGCACCAGTGGGGGCAGCTGCTGGCCTTCGAGGTCTCCGATGCAAGGCGATGCGGAAAGATGGACGACGTCAAGACTAAGGACTTCGTCCACAAGTCATCTACTCGTACAAGACGAGCAAGAAACAAACAGAGAAGACTGCCAAGAAGCCCAACAGTCCTTCCTCGACGTCCGATTCCGCGCCGTCTTGCAGAGCGCCGCCGAGTGTGCGCCAAGAGATTCTTCCGCGCTGTTTGCCGGCCACGCGTTTCCCTGCAGCCTTGCAGTGCACCAACGGTGCGTGCACACGCACAAACCCGGAGGCTTTCGTCCAGAAAATGGTAAGCAGTGCGACCACTGCGGCGGCCATGCCTTCAGCGCGGGTCATCCTCCTGCCCCTAAGGCCGAGGGTGAAGGCAATGGCTGTGACGCCTTGCAGCCCAGCCCTCACCCTCACCACGACCACCTCGACCGCTATTACCGCCACTATGATGAAGAAAAGGCCCAATGCCCACCCGTGCCCACAGCCATGAGTATTCGCACCGCGCAGTATATGCCCAAGATCATAAGCCTTCAGCGTTCCACCAACATGCTGAGAATGGATGAGTTTACAGGATCAGTCTCCTCTTACTGAAGATCCTAATCAGTCTCCTCTTACATACATCATCATGCAATACACGTGTGCCTACACAGGCTGCGGAGGGCAGCGGCGTCCACCTTCCAGGGAACCACAAGCATGGTCTAAAAAGCTATTTACAAGTGCTATAGAAAGACAGCTGCGATGGCAAGTGCTGCAGCGGTGTGAGGTGGACAGCTGTGCCGACGCGGCCTTGTCGCCGCAGCCACAACCCACATCCCGTCCACCAGCCACAACCCGTCCACCAAACACGCCCCGCTGTGAGGCGATGCAGCAAGGCCTTGTCATAATAGACTACAAATGTCACAATCATTAACGTTGTTCTACTTCAGGTCCAATTTTTTACTTTCTGTCTCTTCATTATAATACTGTTACTATTGATATTGATATTGTCATCATCATACTCTACTTATACATATATATAACTGCGAGACCTTTGTCTTTCTGTCCGTTGTCTGTCTGCTCATTAGGGTGTGATTTGTAGAGTGGCGCTTGTGATTAGAGGATCATACCACCTCCATCTACCTCAATGACATTGCTGATAGACTTGCTAAGGAGGCAACAAGCAAAAGCTTTATTGATTCTGAAAGTTGGTGCGAGTTTAAGAAGGATCAAAGGAGTGAAAAGGAATATAAGACAAAAACGAGGCATGAATATTTACAGAAAATTATCGATGAAAAAGAAAATCATCACGAACTAGTAATCTCCCTTTTCTCCTCTCTCTTCCTCACCTTTCCATACGCCCTCCTTCATTATTTCATCAGCCATTCCATCTTTTTCTTCATTGCCGCTACCCTGCACCTCCCTTCTCTCCCCCTTCCCTGCATCTCGCCCCCTCCACCACCCCTCCCCCCTGAGCCACGAGGCATAGGGGGTAGGGAGTAGGAGTAGCATAATTAGTGTGAGGGAGCAGCGTAACGAAGCCAGTGTAATACGATAACAATATGTAATTGTCCTCATTTACCTGTGAGGCGGCCGGATTGGAGCGCAGTGGGCTGCAGACTAGGAGGAAGAAGGAAAAGATAGAAGGTAGGGGTGAGATGCAAAGATTTCTCGCTTCATCCTTCTCTCCTTTTTTTTATTCGTCTGTTCCTTTTCTTCCTTTTTCTCCTCCTTATACAATAACTTCATTTAAAAACAGACTTGACGCGTACTGTAAAGCAAATGGGTTTTGATATTGTGAATTATACTATAACGTCCTCCGGATCGATTAGTGTTAGTGGTAGTTGTAGTTAGCATACTTCATATCCTATCATTTTTCACTACGAAACTTTCATGTTCCTATCTTCTTTACGGACATGGTACCCTTTTTCCAATGTCCTCTTACATGTAGTTTTGTTAGTTATTATTATGTAGTTCAACAGATACCCTCGTTAAGACCAATAGGTCTCCTGGTTATCTGTTCTTCCTATGTATTCCTCCTCCTCCTCCTCTTCCTCTTCGTCCTCCTCCTCCTCTTCCTCCTCCTAAAGCTATTCACGTTCTTCTTTGATGCCAACCCAGAGATTCCTCTTCCAGCCACGCCAGACCAAGGAAACACACTTCGATAGCGCCTCCTCCTCCTCCTCCTCCTCCTCCCCTCCTCCTCCCTGGAGAGGAGGAGGAGGAGGAATATTGGCCTGGATTTGGCCCTGAATTTGGCACTAGGGGATCAGGGAAATTGTGTCCTTTGATATAAATCTCGAAGTGTACAGAGAAAGCGTTAGCGACGACAATTTTCCTGTATAAACAAGGTGATTTTGACAGACTTGGACGATTTTGTCAGAAACAGATGGGAGCGTACTATCAAATTCAATCAAATATAGACGAATCAGGGAGGATATTTAACAATATCTTGAATATTGCTGTAAAGTCATGTGTTCCAATCGTAAAAGACGTCTATGTAAAAAAAAAAATTTAAACCCAAGTGGTGGAACAGACAAATCGAATCTGGGGTTTTACAGAAAAAACAGGCCTACCGTAAATACATGCCCATCTCAAAACGAAAATGATAAAATAAAGTTCGAAAGACTAAAAAAAAAGTTGAAAAAGAAAGTAAGAAAGATCTTGAATAATATATTGCAAGTATAAGTAAATCAAACCCCAAAGAATTTTTCATTTTACGTGCGCAAGAAGAAAGTTATCACAGCGAACATAGGTCCACTTGCACTTGAAACGGTAAACTTACTAATAATGAATTGAGATGGCAAATGTATTAAATTTTCTTTGCTTCTGTTTTACAGTTGAAGATAAAAATGGACTGGTAGAAGCGGGCTGCGATCAAAGTAACGTAATTCCGTTGATCATTGTGAATTCTTGAGGACACAATAATTAAAGCAATACATAAATTTAAAGGGTTACAAATCCCCCGGGGCCAGACTGAATTGCCCGCAAGTTTTAAAGGGAAGCGAAACACCAGTTTTGGCAAACCTCTTTCAATACTTTTTAACAAATCTCTAAATTCCGGCAAAGTCCCCTGCGTTTGGGAAACTTGCAAATGTCACTCCAAAACAGAAAAAAAGGTGATTTGACACAACCGAACAACTACAGACCGATCAGCCTCACATCCGTAGTCTGTTATTTAATGGAAAAAGTAATACGAGACAATGTGTAAATTTTTAGAAGAAAATAATCTGATCAAACACTCCCCGCACGGCTTTCGTAATAAACGTTCTTGCCTTTCAAATCTGCTAGACTTTTTTTAATGATGTATACAGCCCCGTTCACGAAAGAAAGCAGTAGATGTGATTTATCTAGACTTCAAAAGCGTTGACAAAGTCCCCCATAAGCGTTTACTTAAAAATTAAAGTCTCACGCATAATTGGAATAGCTTAAATTGGCTTGAAGACTGGCTTTCTGCGAGAAAACAGCGCGTCGTAATTAATGGAAAAGCATTTAGCTGGCAAGAAAGTTTAAGTGGCGTACAGCGGGGTCTGTACAGGTCCTGTACTTTTCTTAATATATGTAACGATATTGACGAAGGCCTCAACTTTAAGATATCAAGTTTGCGGACGATACTAAAAAAACCAATAAAGTAATCACAACTGCCGATAAGATGCAATTGCAATCTGACCTTGATCGCTTTGTTAGTTGGGCAAAGAAGTGGCGATGAAATTTAATACCAAAATATGTAAGGTTTTGTGTATAGGAAGTATAACGATCAAATTAACTACTCAATGGACGGACATGAACTTTCCAATGTTACCGAAGAAAAAGACTGGGGATTATTATAAGCAACGACCTCAAACCCAGTAACATTGTTCAGAAGTTGTTCAGAGGGCTAACAAATTAACTGGTTTCATAGGGAAAAACTTTTTTTAAAATAATCTGAAAAAGTCATTCCTACACTTTCAATGCGAGCGTACGTCCTCATCTTGAATATTGCGTTCAGTCTGGTCACCCTACTATAGAAAAGATATAAACAAAATGGAGAGAGTACAAAGAAAGTTACATAAAAGAAATTTGCGCTTGCGAAACAAGCCTACGAAGAGCGATTGAAGGAACTTAACTTGTTCAGTTTGTCAAAGCGTAGATTGCGAGGAGACTTAATGGAATTGTTTAAAATTTTTCCATGGCCTCGATAAAGTTAACATAAACGACTATTTGAATATTGATTGGACAAGCACTACTCGTAGTAATGGTACAAGATCATTGGTAAGCGATTTCGGTCACATGAAGCGAAGCACTTTTTCTTAAATACAGTTGTCAATATATGAGCTCTCTTCCAGCACAAGTAGTTTTAAAAGTAACACGGTTGAGGCATTTACAAACTAGATAAAAACTTAGCATCAACTGCCCAACTCGATTACTTCGGCCCTACGTAAACTCTTTTACTTTGTAGCGTTAGCTTTAGTTTAGAGTATGTCCCCCCCTTCAAACTTTCCTAAAAATTCCATGGCATTTTTTTTCTATACTGCATGGTGATTTTTCTCACTTTTTTCCCTGCCGGCCTCGCCGGAGGGGGAGGTGGGGGGGAGGGGGCCTTCAACTTTACTATTCTTTTACCTCTAACATGTAGAAACTATAGTGGTAGAAAAGTAGTCACACAGACAGCCTCGTTTGGCCCAGTAGGGCTGTTGCTGTCGGTTCTTCCTTTTTATTCCTTTGTATTCCTCCTCCTTTCCCCCTCCTCCTCCTCCTCCTCCTCCCCTTTACTCAGCATTACAAAACGAAACTACAACAGAAGCGTCGCGTGAGAGACACGAAAGACGCCCAAAAAAGCGAAATGTCACAAAGATAAATAAGTGTTTCTTTAATTTTCCTTTTGGTTCAGATCACAGGAAATACAAAGACATGTAGACGTAAGTTAGCACAAACGAACATCTTTTTTTCTTTTTTTTTTTCTTTCTCTTTCCTCTGTTTCCTCCTGAATTTGGCAGTGATTTCTTAAACCCCTNTACGAAAAGCAGCAAGACCAAACAACCAATCAGCGTTCCCACTCAAGAAGACGAGAAGCAAAGCTATCTACCAATCAACGACATCGGTAATAGGCTGCGTGGCAGGCAGACCGGCTATAAATAGCGCTTCACTTCGCATCTTAATCATGCACACCTCAACTCCTGAGGAGAAAACATCTTCCATATGGTGCTGAAGAAGGGTTCTTAGACCCGAAATCGCGATAAAGCAAACATGACAAGCTACGGCGAAGTCATAAAAGTGATTACAAAAGAGAATAAGACACTCTTAAGACAAAGAGAAAATATCTTTAAGAAGATAATAAACGCTGAACGAGATATCACTTTTAACGAGATATATATATATATATATATATATGTATATATATATATATATATGTGTGTGTATGTAGACACACACACACACACATTGAATTTGTACTAAGATTACGGTAATATTCCATTCCATTATTTCTTTTCCTCCATGAGTCCAGAGCTGATCTCCTCCCCCCCCACCCCCTACCCCCCTCCAACCCCTGCCCCTTCAAGCCCCCTCCCCCTTCAGCCCCCCTGATTGGCTCTGCCCCGCGTGAGTCACGGCCTCAGCCAATCAGGTGGAGGCAGGAGCTGGCCTCGCTACGCATCCTCCTGCAGATTGGAACCCGCGGTGCCACCAGATTGGAGTCAAGACGACTGTCTATAGCATAAGGCTGTGTAGAGCATGTAACATAAATATGATATTGAACCTTATAGACACTCTTATAGCACCTTATAAGGACATGTTGCTTTTGACGGACATCCTTAATATTGCTACCCATGGTGTTTTGAGTTTCTTCTTCAGATTAAGAGAAACATGTTCCTCAAAGTCAAAGATGGGAACAAGAATGAACCCGCGAAGGGTTGCGGGAAACTCCGCAAGAATCCAAAGCAAGTGAGGAGAGTGTTTAAGAAAGCTGTTCCCTTGTTGAATAAATTGCCGAACGAGCACTACGACTACGCGCGGCCCAAGCGCCACGGCGTGTGCGTGCCCGTGGCCAGCCGCCGCAGGGAGCGCTGGGCTGGGGAGCGCTACCTCCAGGCGGCACCAGTGGCGGCAGCTGCTGGCCTTCGAGATCTCCGATGCAAGGCGATGCGGAAAGATGGACGACGTCAAGACTAAGGACTTCGTCCAGCAAGTCATCTACTCGTACAAGACGAGCAAGAAACAAACAGAGAAGACTGCCAACTAGTCCAACAGTCCTTCCTCGACGTCACGATTCCGCGCCGTCTTGCAGAGCGCCGCCGAGTGTGCGCCAAGAGACTCTTCTGCGCTGTTTGCCGGCCACGCGTTTCCCGCAGCCCTGCAGTGCACCAACGGTGCGTGCACACGCACAAACCCGTAGGCTTTCGTCCCAGAAAATGGTAAGCAGTGCGACCACTGCGGCGGCCATGCCATCAGCGCGGGTCATCCTCCTGCCCCTAAGGCCGAGGATGAAGGCAGTGGCTGTGACGCCTTGCAGCCCAGCCCTCACCCTCACCACGACCACCTCGACCGCTATTACCTCCACTATGATGAAGAAATGGCCCAATGCCCACCCGAGCCCGCAGTCATGAGTACCCGCACCGCGCAGTATATGCCCAAGATCATAAGCCTTCAGCGTTCCACCAACATGCTGAGGATGGATGAGTGTACAGGATCAGTCTCCTCTTACTGAAGATCCTAATCAGTCTCCTCTTACACAACATCATCATGCAATACACGCGTGCCTACACAGGCTGCGGAGGGCAGCGGCGTCCACCTCCCAGGGGAACCACAAGCATGGTCTAAAAAGCTATTTACAAGTGCTATAGAAAGACAGCTGCGAATGGCAAGTGCTGCAGCGGTGTGAGGTGGACAGCTGTGCCGACGCGGCCATTGTCGCCGCAGCCACAACCCACATCCCGTCCACCAGCCACAAACCCGTCCACCAAACACGCCCCGCTGTGAGGCGATGCAGCAAGGGCCTTGTCATAATAGACTACAAATGTCACAATCATTAACGTTGTTCTACTTCAGGTCCAATTTTTTACTTTCTGTCTCTTTCATTATAATACTGTTACTATTGATATTGATATTGTCATCATCATACTCTACTTATACCATATATATAACTGCGAGACCTTTGTCTTTCTGTCCGTTTGTCTGTCTGTCATTAGGGTGTGATTTGTAGAGTGGCGCTTGTGATTAGAGGATCATACCACCTCCATCTACCTCAATGACATTGCTGATAGACTTGCTAAGGAGGCAACAAGCAAAAGCTTTATTGATTCTGAAAGTTGGTGCGAGTTTAAGAAGGATCAAAGGAGTGAAAAGGAATATAAGACAAAAACGAGGCATGGAATATTTACAGAAAATTATCGATGAAAAAGAAAATCATCACGAACTAGTAATCTCCCTTTTCTCCTCTCTCTTCCTCACCTTTCCATACGTCCTCCTTCATTATTTCATCAGCCATTCCATCTTTTTCTTCATTTGCCGCTACCCTGCACCTCCCTTCTCTCCCCTTCCCTGCATCTCGCCCCCTCCACCACCCCTCCCCCCTGAGCCACGAGGCATAGGGGGTAGGGAGTAGGAGTAGCATAATTAGTGTGAGGGAGCAGCGTAACGAAGCCAGTGTAATACGATAACAATATGTAATTGTCCTCATTTACCTGTGAGGCGGCCGGATTGGAGCGCAGTGGGCTGCAGACTAGGAGGAGGAAGGAAAAGATAGAAGGTAGGGGTGAGATGCAAAGATTTCTCGCTTCATCCTTCTCTCCTTTTTTTTATTCGTCTGTTCCTTTTCTTCCTTTTTCTCCTCCTTATACAATAACTTCATTTAAAAACAGACTTGACGCGTACTGTAAAGCAAATGGGTTTTGATATTGTGAATTATACTATAACGTCCTCCGGATCGATTAGTGTTAGTGGTAGTTGTAGTTAGCATACTTCATATCCTATCATTTTTCACTACGAAACTTTCATGTTCCTATCTTCTTTACGGACATGGTATCCTTTTCCAACTGTCCTCTTACATGTAGTTTGTTAGTTAGTAGTATGTAGTTCAACAGATACCCTCGTTATAGACCAATAGGTCTCCTGGTATCTGTTCTTCCTATGTATTCCTCCTCCTCCTCCTCTTCCTCTTCGTCCTCCTCCTCCTCTTCCTCCTCCTCAAGCTATTCACGTTCTTCTTTGATGCCAACAGAGATTCCTCTTCCCAGCCACGCCAGACCAAGGAACACACTTCGATAGCGCCTCCTCCTCCTCCTCCTCCTCCTCCTCCTCCTCCTCCCTGGAGGAGGAGGAGGAGGAGGAATATTGGCCTGGATTTGGCCCTGAATTTGGCACTAGCGATCATGGAATTGTGTCCTTTGATATAAATCTCGAAGTGTACAGAGAAAGCGTTAGCGACGAACAAATTTTCCTGTATAAACAAGGTGACTTTGACAGACTTAGGACGATTTTGTCAGAAACAGATGGGAGCGTACTATCAAATCAATCGAATATAGACGAATCATGGAGGATATTTAACAATATCTTGAATATTGCTGTAAAGTCATGTGTTCCAATCGGTAAAAGACGTCTATGTAAAAATAAAAATTAACCCAAGTGGTGGAACAGACAAATCGAATCTGGGGTTTTACAGAAAAAACAGGCCTACCGTAAATACATGTCATCTCAAAACGAAAATGATAAAATAAAGTTCGAAAGACTAAAAAAAAAGTTGATAAAGAAAAGTAAGAAAGATCTTGAATAATATATTGCAAGTATCAGTAAATCAAACCCCAAAGAATTTTTCAGTTACGTGCGCAAGAAGAAAGTTATCACAGCGAACATAGGTCCACTTGCACTTGAAAACGGTAAACTTACTAATAATGAAATTGAGATGGCTAATGTATTAAATGATTACTTTGCTTCTGTTTTTACAGTTGAAGATATAAATGGACTGGTAGAAGCGGGCTGCGATCAAAGTAACGTAATTCCGTTGATCAGTTGTGAATTCCTTGAGGACACAATAATTAAAGCAATACATAAACTTAAGGTTAACAAATCACCCGGGCCAGACTGAATTGCACCGCAAGTTTTAAAGGAAGCGAAACACCAGATTTGCAAACCTCTTTCAATACTTTTTAACAAATCTCTAAATTCCGGCAAAGTCCCCTGCGATTGGAAACTTGCAAATGTCACTCCAAAACAGAAAAAAGGTGATTTGACACAACCGAACAACTACAGACCGATCAGCCTCACATCCGTAGTCTGTTATTTAATGGAAACAGTAATACGAGACAATGTGGTAAAATTTTTAGAAGAAAATAATCTGATCAAACACTCCCAGCACGGCTTTCGTAATAAACGTTCTTGCCTTACAAATCTGCTAGACTTTTTTAATGATGTATACAGCACGTTCGACGAGACGAAAGCAGTAGATGTGATTTATCTAGACTTTCAAAAAGCGTTTGACAAAGTCCCCCATAAGCGTTTACTTAAAAAATTAAAGTCTCACGGCATAATTGGAAATAGCTTAAATTGGCTTGAAGACTGGCTTTCTGCGAGAAAACAGCGCGTCGTAATTAATGGAAAAGCATTTAGCTGGCAAGATGTTTTAAGTGGCGTACAGCATGGATCTGTACTAGGTCCTGTACTTTTCTTAATATATGTAAACGATATTGACGAAGGCCTCACCTGTAAGATATCAAAGTTTGCGGACGATACTAAAATAACGAATAAAGTAATCACAACTGCCGATAAGATGCAATTGCAATCTGACCTTGATCGCTTAGTTAGTTGGGCAAAGAAGTGGCAGATGAAATTTAATACCGATATATGTAAGGTTTTGTGTATAGGAAGTAATAACGATCAAATTAACTACTCAATGGACGGACATGAACTTTCCAATGTTACCGAAGAAAAAGACTTGGGGATTATTATAAGCAACGACCTCAAGCCCAGTAAACATTGTTCAGAAGTTGTTCAGAGGGCTAACAAATTAACTGGTTTCATAGGAAGAACTTTTTAATATAAGTCTGAAAAAGTCATTCCTACACTTTTCAATGCGAGCGTACGTCCTCATCTTGAATATTGCGTTCAGTCTGGTCACCCTACTATAGAAAAGATATAATCAAACTGGAGAGAGTACAAAGAAAAGTTACATAAATGATTCCGCGCTTGCGAAACAAGCCATACGAAGAGCGATTGAAGGAACTTAACTTGTTCAGTTTGTCAAAGCGTAGATTGCGAGGAGACTTAATGGAATTGTTTAAAATGTTCCATGGCCTCGATAATGTTAACATAAACGACTATTTGAATATTGATTGGACAAGCACTACTCGTAGTAATGGATACAAGATCATTGGTAAGCGATTTCGGTCACATGAAGCGAAGCACTTTTTCTTAAATACAGTTGTCAATATATGGAGCTCTCTTCCAGCACAAGTAGTTAATAGTAACACGGTTGAGGCATTTACAAACTAGATAAATACTTAGCATCAACTGCCCAACTCGATTACTTCGGCCCTACGTAAACTCTTTTACTTTGTAGCGTTAGCTTTAGTTTAGAGTATGTCTCCCCTTCAATCTTTCCTATAAAATTCCATGGCATTTTTTTCTATACTGCATGGTGATTTTTCTCACTTTTTTCCTGCCGGCCTCGGCCGGAGGGAGAGGTGGGTGGGGAGGAGCCTTCAACTTTACTATTCTTTTACCTCTAACATGTAGAAACTATAGTGGTAGAAAGTAGTCACACAGACAGCCTCGTTTGGCCCAGTAGGGCTGTTGCTGTCGGTTCTTCCTTTGTATTCCTTTGTATTCCTCCTCCTCCTCCTCCTCCTCTCCTCCTCCTCCTCCTCCTCCTTCACTCAGCATTACACACGAAGACTACAACAGAAGCGTCGCGTGAGAGACACAGAAAGACGCCAGAAGAAGCGAAATGGATCACAAAGATAAATAAGTGTTTCTTTAATTATTCCTTTGGTTCAGATCACAGGAAATACAAAGACATGTAGACGTAAGTTAGCACAAACGAACATCTTTCTTTCTTTTTTTTTTTCTTTCTCTTTCCTCTGTTTCCTCCTGAATTTGGCAGTGAGTTCTTAAAGCGCGCTTTTCTTTTTTCAGATTTTTTTCCTTTTCCTTCTCTATTTCTGTTTATTATATTTTTTCTATTATCTTTTTATCTTTTTTTTATATATCTTTCTTTCGTTCTCTCTCTCTCTCTCTCTCTCTCTCTCTCTCTCTCTCTCTCGTCTTTCTATCTTTCTTTCTCGTTTCTCTGTGTCCTCCTGAATTTGGCAGTGGGTTCTAAATACCTTCACTCCTTTTTTTCGATTTCTGTACTTTTTCTTCTTTATATATATTCTAATTATCTTTATATCTTTCCCCACGTCTTTCTATCTTTATTTCTCTTGTCCCTGTTTCCTACCGAATTTGGCAGCAAGCTATAAATGCGTCCTTCCCTTTTTTTTTTCTTTTCCTTATTTATTTCTGCTTATTCTATATTTTTCTATGTCTTGTCTACGTCTTTCTTTCTTTCTTTCTTTCTCTTTTGCCTGTTTTCTCCTGAATTTGGCAGCGGGTTTTAAATGCGCTCCTTCCTTTTTTTATTTACTTTTCTTTTCCTTATTTATTTCTGCTTATTCTATATTTTTCTGTCTTGTCGACGTCTTTCTTTCTTTCTTTCTTTCTTTCTCCTTCTCTGTGTCCTCCTGAATCTGGCAGCGGGCTCTAAATGCGTCCTTTCCTTTTTTTCGATTTTCTTTTTCTTTCCTTTTCCTCCTTCCTTCTTTCAGTGTAAAGTTGGAGTCGGGAAGAGGAGCTCGGCCGCGACTCTCTATCTCTCCCTCCTCGCTACGCTTTCCAGCCTTTTGTTTTTAATTTATTTACATCTATTACTGTTTGACATATTAAAAATAAATAAAAAGGCTTCCGAGCGTATTCCGAAAATGAACCACTAACTTTAGCTGCTGATTTGCATGATTTCTTGGAGTGATTTTCAATACATTTTCTCTCTGTCTCTGTTTTTTTTCTCTGTTTCTGCTTGTGTTTTTTTCATTCTCTCTCTCTCTCTCTCTCTCTCTCTCTCCTCTCTCTCTCTCTCTCTCTCTCCCCTCCTCTCTCTCTCTCTCTCTCTCTCTCTCTCTCTCTCTCTCTCTCTCTCTCTCTCTCTCTCTCTCTCTCTTCTCTCTCTCTCTCTCTCTCTCCTCTTCTCTCTCTCTCTCTCTCTCTCTCTCTCTCTCTCTCTCTCTCTCTCTCTCTCTTTTCATTGGCAGCGAGCGAAGCGAGCTGCTACTTACCATAAGACCCATTCGCGTAAGGGGAGTGGAACCATTCGTAAGCAAAAAAGTGAATAACTACTCCTAAATATTGTCGGATTGAGCTGAAATTTGACATGCAAGTAGTGCTGTCAAAATCAATGGGGGTCTGTGCAACAAACTTTTTGCGTAGAACAAGCCCTTAATGAGTAATTAGCGTAATGATTTAATTAGTGCTAAATAAACTTCGGTTTTACAATAACTTCTGTTGCTTGTTGTACACTTCTGTAACTTCTGTAGACTAGGTATTTTAAAAGCACTTTGAGCTCACTGCCATGTTCTAGCCGCAAGAACTGAACCAAAAGCAAAGGGGCCAGAGGCTGGACGCCTATACTTGATTATAGTAATAATAATAATGATAACAGTAATAACAATAACAATAAATCTGATAATAATAATAATAATAATGTAAAGAAGGACACAAATACAAAAAACACCACACACACACACACACACACACACACACCACACACACACAGCACACCCAAAACACAAAACACCCACACAACACACCCACACCACACCACACACACCACCAAAACAGAGGACACAACCCACACACACACAGAGGGGGGGACCACCACACACAACACCATACACACAACACCACACAGGGACCACCACACACACAACACACACACAGGAAAGAGTCACGGGTAAAATATTGACAAGTAATCGCTGTAATATTCCCACGAGAAATAACCCGATAAAGAAAAATGACATAACAGCGGAAGTTCAGAGAAGATAAAGGGGAAGGGGGGGGGACGAGGAAAGAGGAGGTGAGGGGGGGAGGGGGGCAAGGGGGGATAAAAAGGTTCTTGATTTCCTTATTATATCAGCTCTTTGGAGAGGGCCAAGGACCTGAATATTGCACACAAGAACCCAGAATGCGGCCTGTTGTGTTGCTGTAAATCGCTAACATTCCAACTGCTATTTATAACCGGAGGAAAATTATGTCATTACTCTAGGAGACTTTGAGATTTAGCGGACGGGGTGGGGAAAAGTGGGGGGGAGGGGGGGGGGGGGGGGGAAGGGGGAGGAGGAGGAGGAGGAGGAGAATACATTAAGGAATTTACATAGGAATAACAGGCCACCAGGAAGGACTAAGGGTCTATGCGAGGGGTATCTTGCTTGAACTACTTACAACTAACTTATTTCAAACTCACATAAAGAAAATAGTTGGAAAAATTGATTACCATGTCCAAAAGAAGATAGGAACATGGAAGTTTCGTAAGTGAAGAATGATCCGATATGAAATATACTAACTTACAAAACTACTACTACCACTACAAACTAATCGATCCGGGGGACTAAAATATGAATTCGCAAGGGCACTATCAATACCCATTTACTTTACAGTGCCCGTAAATTTCTGTTTTTAAATGTTAGTATTGTGCGGGCTTAAGTTGGGGGGGGGGGGTGGTGTTGGTGGGTGGGACTATATTTTCTGGTATCTTGTTCCATCGTTCAACGACTCTAACATTTGAATAATTTTTACGGGAGATCTGTGATGCAAACGTTACCGTTTAGTTTTAAACCATATTTTCTTGTTGTCACTTGAGTTGAAAAGCTCGAATAGGTTCGCTGATTAATGACATCAAAAACCTTTTAGGATCTTAAAGGTTTCTATTCAAGTCACCACGGATTCTACGAGACTTTAAGGAAAAACCATAATTAAGTTTCCGCAGTCTCTCGTCATAAGATGAATTCGCAGAAGGCTGGAAATTTGTTTTGGTTGCTTTCTTTGCACTGATCCAATTTTGGCTTGATCTTTTTATGAAACAGGGCGCCGAATTGACAACGGTATATTCTAAGTGTGGCGTAAACAAGGATTGTGTATAATTGGTCATTACTTCGGTTGTTTGATGGTTCAAAAGTTGCGTTTAATGAAGCCCCGCATCATATTCGCCTTTTTTACTGGCCAGCTAAGGCAAATGCGGACTGGTTTAAGTCGTTACTGAATGATGGACACCTAAATCTTGTTCTGCTTTACTTCAGGTTAGCGAATTTATTTTGCATTTGCTAGTTATATTTGAGGGTTATTCATTGCCTATATGCATACTTTACATTTATCGGAATGAATTAATAGCCATTTATACATTCAAATCTGATAAGTTTTGTCGAGATTCCACGTTGTATGAGTTCCGCAGTTTCTCAAGTATATGCTGTACCGCCTAATTTGGTGTTCATCTGCAACTTTTGAATTTCCGTTACCAAGTCCGCAGTCCAGATCATTTTTTTTTTTTGGGGTGGGGGAAAAAAATAAAAAAAAAAATATCTCAGAAAAAGAGTAGGAACCCATACCGAAGCCCTGGAGGCCACCCCACCTAGTAACATCTAACCAATTCAGGATGCCTCCGCCATTTATTACTACCCGTGTTTACGATTTGAAAGCAGTGCCAAATCATAAACATAAGTTTGCTCTCCTTAGCCCATGTGCCCTAGCTTGGTAAAAAGTCGCTTATGGGGAACTGTATTCGAAGGTTTCTGAAAATCAAGGGATCCATCCGAGGGAATTTTTGCGTCCCCAGTTTGAAATAGACAATTAAAAAAATTCGAAATAAGATTGTTAAGCAGGGATCTCTTATTCCCCCCCCCGAAATCCATGCTGGGAGTATAGTATTGAGGTTATTTTAATTCGAGAAAAGAACTATTTTATCCCGCAATATTTTCTCAAATAGTTTAACAAAACACAGGACGTTAGACTAATTGGGCGATAATTACGTGCGAGGGCGCTACTACCTTCTTGAATACGGTGTAAACATTAGCTAATTTCCACATAACTGGAACATTTTTTGTCCATTAGCGAATTATTGAGTATAAATCCGTTAATGGAAGCGAGAGGTGACTATGACTTCGCTAAGTAGTCGCGGCGAGATTTTCGTTCCCACCCCCACTGATTGTGCTGGGTCAAGTTTCTGCAAATACTTTGCTATTTGTCTAACTGTTTTATCTACTCCTATTACCGAATCTATCACTATCGAGACCGCATACATGTTACTGGTTCTGGTAATGAGCTTCGTCTTCTTTAATAAATGCTTGCAATTGAAGTAATCAATTGAGTAGAACGCTATTACTCTTATTATCATTTACCAAGATTTTTCTTTTATCTTTCATTGGCCAATACTTGTTTTTTGACGTTTTTCGTACTCGAACGTATTGAAAGAACTTTTGGGCTTGATCTGGATTCCTTTGCAAATGTTCTCATACTCGCCGCATCTTTAGGACTTAATTAGTCGTTTTTGCAACGACGAATCGCAGTCCGAATTGATCGCTGAAACTTGTATGCTCGGGCGCTTTCTGCCAAGGATTTGTTGGAATCTCATTTGTCATCCAACTGGGTTTGTATGTTATTCAAACGTTTCTTACCATAAGATAGGAAAACATGCTGTTTCCACCACTGTTGGAGTTTATTTGTGAAACATTACTCATGTTTTCGGTCGTTAATTACCAATTAGTAGGTCAATCCAATCAAAAAACTTCCGCGTTAGTAATGCGATCTTCGTGAATCGGCTTTTATTATTAATTTTGGGACTAGAAACCGATTTTCTGTGCTGTTTACAGTGCAAAAATTGATGCCGCTATGATAAACCTGTGACATGTTTGCCAAAGCTTCACCTATATCGCAGTAATCAACCAAGGTCAATGTCGGTAGTGAAAAACTAAAATTCTAGGATACTATTATCCCTTGTAGGCTCACGGGACCACCTGATGTAAATTATACCTTCGTTACCATATCAAGGCAATCGCATACCCTATTCTATCAGCAGAATTATTTTCCAGGTTATACGAGGTAGGTTAAAATCTTTCCACACATTTATTGTACGCTTATTATTGTTCACAACTGGACTTATATCGTCATACAGGAGGCCAATCTACTTCCGGATTAGATTTGGGAGGACGACAATATTGATCACCAATAGTTAGCGATTTACCGTTTTTTAGCTTAATCTTTTGCGTAGGACTGGAGTCATAATGATCTTTGTTTACATTTATCGATTTCGATTGCTTGCAAAGTTTCTTTAATGTAAAGAATGACACCTCAACCTGCTTTATTGCGTGCGAACCAATTTAGGGGAATCTCTTAAGCCTGGAATGGCTATTTCAGCTAAATAACATGTTTATCTTTGTGGAAACCAACTCTCAGAGATACTGCGAGATCTGGCGTAACCGGCAACAACGCATGCTAATAATTATTACGGCTTTAAAATAATACTTCTGGCATTTGTTTGTAGAGTAATTGTGTAAGTTCCTTAATAGTTTGGTACACCTTGCGTGAGGGATTTACCGGCTGGGGCGTTTAGGGTCCAACTGTTACAGAGCGCTTGATTAAGTTCCTTTGATTACGGTATTTTGGCGAAACGGGACGTGACCCAGTGTGCTGTGGGTCTAAGAAGGGGTAAAGGTTGATGCTGCTAACTGCCGTCCGCTTCGTCGTTTTTTGATCGTAAGAAGAACTTTAATCCATTTAGGCAGACGTCCTATCGTGCATGGCCAACGGGGCTGAGGGTTGGAGGGTGGAGTCCTTCATCCCCAAAACAGGATAGAAATCCTCAACCCAGGATTGGGATTCCTCGTAGAAATTATCCCAGAAAGTTTGCGAAGTCTTACATTCTAATGTGCACAAAATAGACCTTTAGTCGGTTACTTTGCGCTGAAAAGCTTTTCGTAAAAAGCGTCGGTCTACTCCTAGGTTTTCTGGGGAGAATTCCTGAAATAAATTATCTGAATAGTTTTCGTCTGAATTTCTGGATTAAACTTAAGTAACTTGTCCAGTAATTTCTTCCAATCCGTTTACTGTTACACACGTCGTTTGTTCCTGCATGAATGACATAGAGAGTGTTATCGTTAGTGTTCTGGGGGGATCGTCACGAAGGCTGCAGTGCATTTCGTCGAGTCTGGACCTGGGAAAACACGAAGCGCTACCCTTTATGTCACTTTGTGACCCTACCCAAAACTCCACCCGTGTCCTCGGAGAAATTGAGTCCCCGATCAATCTAGTCTCGTTGTTACGTCTTCTTCATTTCGCAAGAACCTGAAATTTGTTTTGAGGTTGTGGATCGTTAGGGGCGCCATGACTGCTGCTGGTCATCGCCCCCGATCCTCGCCTTACTGGAAACAAAGGGAGCAGGGGAAGGAGAAGACGAAGGGTCGAGTGGGGGGAGGGAGGGAAGGAGGCTGGCGTGGAGAGTGAGAAAGAGGGAGGAGGAGGAGGAGAAAGAGGAGGGGGGGGAGGGAGGAGGAGGAAGAGGAGGAGGAGGAGGAGAGGAGGGAGGAGGAGGAGGAGGAGGAGGAGGAGGGACGTGGAGGAGGTGGAGGAGGAGGAGGAGGAGGAGGAGGGGGAGGAGGAGGAGGAGGAGGAGGAAGAGTAGGAGGAGTGGGGGGGAGGAGGAGGGAGGAGGGAGGAGGAGGAGGAGATAGGGGGAGGAGGAGGAGGAGGAGGAGAGGAGGAGGAGGAGGAGGAGGAGGAAGGGGAACCCCCCCCTGAGGCGATCGGACATAGAGTCTAATAAATAAATTCAGTTCCAATACAATTTAGCGGGGGGACAGGCTGGCGGTTCCCATCTGTGACGCGCGAGCCACTGGGAGACGGACCAGCTGGTTGAAGGGTGGGGGGAGGCTAAGGGGTAGGGAGGGGGAAGAGGGATTATGGGGGGGAGGGTAAGGGGGATGTAGGGAGGGGAAAAGGAGGGGGGGGTGTCTGTCTCATTCACCGCCTGAGGTGGTGTATATGTGTGTGTGTGTGGTGTGGGTGTGTGTGTTGTGGTGTGTGTGTGTGTGTGTGTGTGACTGTGTGTGTGGTGTGTGGTGTGGTGTTGTGTGTTGGTTGTGTGTGTGTTTTGTGTGTGTGTGTGTGTGTGTGGTAATACGAGGCTACCATTTCAACTCTGATATAATTAGGTTGGCCTATATAAAAACAACCAAAATGGTTTAGTCTATATTAAGTGAAATATTAATGTACGACCTTTGTGATGGACTTTATGTCTGAAACACTTATGGAAATTGGTAGGGTTTGCTCCCATTTTAATTCTTACGCAAAGGGGAATCGTCATTTTTGTTCTCATTATTGGACGTACATCTCCCCTTATTCATTATTTTTTCATTCAAAACTAAACTCGAATTGATTAAAAGGTATAAGAATAACAACCATAAAATAAACATCCAACAAGTATCAAACATTCAAGACTATTAAAGACGAAATTTGTTCACGTTATGGTAATAAACCTGAGCCCAATAATGTTCATGTTGTGTTAAACGGGAGATGAACAGTGTAAGAACAAGAAAAACAAGGGACGTGAGGGTTTGAAAGGGTGAGGGTGAAAGGTGTGTGTGTGTGTGTGTGTGTGTGTGTGTGGTGTGTGTGTGCGCTGCTACTCACGTTCAAAGGAAAGTGTCACGAATTTTATCGCGAAAAGGGACACACTATACCACCCAACACCAACACACACACAAAAACTGTACACACTCCACACCACAAAACACACCTGAAAGCGACACCCACACATGCTGGTCCAAAGAGTCGAAGGTTGTCCATTAGGTTTTCCCTCCTCGAAGAGTGTCATTACAATTCGCTACTCGTTCCACTTTTGGGCATCACGGTACAAAAAAGTCGGTTGACGTCGCCTTATTAATGATGTAAATTATATTAGTCAGCGTATCATGAGCCCGATTTTATTTATTTACCCTCCTGCTACGACGGAATATGATGAAATTTAACTTGTATGTGATGGAAACCGATACTAGATTTAATTTTTTTATTACATCATACATACAGATAATATTATATATATATATATATTATAATATTATATATATAGAGAGAGAGAGAGAGAGAGAGAGAGAGGGACGAGAGAGAGAGAGAGAGAGAGAGAGGAGAGATACGAGAGAGATGAGAGGGAGGAGAGAGAGAGAGAGACGAGAGAGAGAGAGTGAGAGCGGCGAGAGAGAGAGAGAGAGAGAGAGAGAAGAGAGAGAGAGAGAGAGAGAGGAGAGAGAGAGAGGGAGAGAGAGAGAGAGAGAGAGAGAGAGGAGAGAGAGAGGAGGAGAGGGTGAGAGGGGAGAGAGCGAGGAGGAGGAGAGAGAGAGAGAGCGAGAGAGCGAGGAGAGAGAGAAGAGAGAGAGAGAGGAGGAGGATGAGAGAGAGGAAGGAAGAGAGAGAGGAGAGAGAGAGAGAGAGAGAGAGAGGAGAGAGAGAGCAAAGTAAGAAGGTCGGAGAGGATGCAAAGAGAGAGCGAGAGAGGAAAGAGAGAGAGACGGAGAGAGGAGAAGAAGAGCGAGAGAGAGAGAGAGAGAGAGAGAGAGAAGAGAGAGAGAGGAGAGAGAGAGCCGAGGCGAGATAAGACGAGAGAGAGAGGAAATTAGAGGAGAGAGAGAAGGAGAGAGAATCATCAAGCACGAAAAACCCAAGATAAAAACGCATGATGGAGTAAAAAAATTTGGAATCTGAATCTTTCCATCATAAAACTGGTACACTGAGTGAGTGTACGTAGTTCAAAGGCAAGGATGTTTTTCGCCCCGCCTAATGTTCGCAAGAATCAAAACCTTTCATGGAACAGGGACTGACCGATGGCTTTCTGTCTCCACTCCAAAAACCACACACCCACATTCACAACCCACCACCGCACCACACCGCACCACACACCACCATGGGCCACACCCACCACACCCACAAACACGTCAAATACATGCCCACGCCACACCACACCACACCACACAAACCACACCACACACACGTCACATTACATACCACGCCACACACCCAACACCACAACATTACCATTACCCACACCACACGTCACATACATTACCCACGGCTACACACACCACACCACCAAACCACCACACACCACGCCACACACAAAACCCCCACACCACACACACCACGCCACAACACACCACACACACCAACGCCATACACACCACACCACACACACCACGCCACACACAAACCACCACACTTCACCAAGCCTCACAACAGCACATCACCACACAACCACACCCACACACCACACACATACCCCGACCACCAACCCACTAGCCAAAACCTCCGTTGGACTTTCGTCCCTCACACCCCTTTTTAAAACCCCTAACCACATCCCGTACACCCTTTCTTTAAAAACCCTTACACTCCTTTTATTTCCCGGTGTACAAACCATTCCACATCCCCACCCACCTTTTTCTCAAACCCGTTCATAACCATTCCTTTTCCCTCCATCACTGCACAACCCTTCCATCTTCTTCTCCCCTCATTACCACCTTCCTTCCCTCTAAAAACCTCATCTTTCAAACCCCTACAACTCTTTATTTCCCCACTCCACACTCTTTTCTCAAAACTCCCCTCATACTTCCTTTCCTCGTCCCCATCCCCACAACCTTTCCTCTAAACCCCATCACACCCCTTTATATCCACCCTCACACCCCTTTATTAACTCCATTCCACCCACCCCCCCTTTTCCTCCCCCTCTCCTCAGCAACCCTCCCTCACATGAATAAGAACCCCTCCAATAATCTCTTATTACCTCGTTTCCGCTTTGTTTTAATCGGAAAAAACTAGTAGATAAATCTAAATGGGAAATATATGGCCATGAGAATAATGAAAAAAAGTAATTAATCAGACGTAAAGTAATTGTATGTGTACCAGCGTAATATTCGGTCAGACCGGTTACGTGATTGATGTGCAGGATAATATTGATGGGATTTAAATGATTGCGATGAGATTAATATTTCCATTATCCTTACCGGCATTTTATCATATTTTTCATTATCATTATCATTACTTTTGAACAGCAAATACTACCAATACTACGACTGCTTCTACATTACTAACCTACTTATCACCTACTACACGTACTAACTGGAATGACCTTTTT
>JACEEZ010012903.1:42500-47500 GCA_016584305.1 Chionoecetes opilio
GAGGGAGAGAGAGAGGAGAGAGAGAGACGAGAGAGAGAGAAGGAGAAGAGAGGAAGAGAGAGAGGAGTGAGAGAGAGAGAGAGAGAGAGAGAGAGAGAGGAGGACGAGAGAGAGAGAGAAGGAGAGAGAGAGAGAGAGGAGAGAGAGAGAGAAGGAGAGAGAGGAGAGAGAGAGACGAGAGAGATGGGAGGAGAGGGAGAGGAGAGAGGGAACAGAGAGAGAGAGAGAGACGAGAGACGAGAGAGAGAGAGAGGAGAGAGAGAGGAGGAGAGGAGGAGAGAGAGGAGAAGAGAGAGAGAGAGAGGAGGGAGAGGAGAGAGAGGAAGGAAAGAGAGAGAGAGAGAGAGAGGGAGAGGAAGAGAGAGAGAGAGAGAGAAAGAGATGAGAGAGATGAGAGAGAGAGAGGAGGGAGAGAGAGAGAGAGAGGAGAGAGGAGAGAGAGACGAGGAGGAGAGAGAGAGAGAGAAAGAGAGAGGAGAGAGAGAGAGAGAGAGAGAGAGAGAGAGAGAGAGGGGTAGAGAGAGGAGGAGAGAGAGAGAGGGAGAGAGAGAGAGAGAGAGAGAGAGAGAGAATGAAGATGAGAGAGAGAGAAAGACAGACATGACAGACCAGAAAGTCCAGACAGCCAGACGGGACAGAGGGAAGTACGAAAGGACAAAGGTAGCGAGGCAAGAGGAAGCCGAAAAGGAAAACATTTAGAGAAGGTAGAAATTGGAGACAAACCCCCGCAGATTAAGGAAGAGCCAAGGGACAAGCAGAAGGATGCGAATGCCATCCCACAACACTTTTACCTCACTCTAATTTTTCCTCCTTTCTGCCTCGGAATATTTCTCGGCTGTACTGAAAGGGCAGCCATTTCTATTACTACTCTTATATTGTATTATTTGAAACTCCTACCTCTGCCTCTCTCTACCTTTTACCCACATATAACTCTTAATGATGATAATGATGATAATAATAATGATAGTAATAAATAATTTTAAATCTCGAGTGTTGATTTTACAAAAAAAAATATACATTATTTCATTCTCTTTTTTTTTTTTTTGTCTTATTTTTTTCGATTCAGTGGCTGTGTGTGTGGTGGTCGTTAATGTTGTGTGGTGTGTGTGTGTGTGTGTGTGTGTGTGTGTGTGTGGTGTGTGTGTGTGTGTGTGTGTGTGTGTGTGTGGTGTGTGTGTGTGTGGTGTGTGCGTTGGTGTGTGTGTGTGTGTGTGTGTGTGTGTGTGTGTGGGTTGTGTGTGTGTGTGTGTGTGTTGTGTGTGTGGGTTGTGTGTGTTCGGTGGTGTGTTGTGTGTACGAAAATTCATGTCCGTTTCACTATATAATCAACCATAAGCTCCATATATATTTTTACTACACCTGCCTTTTTAATCTCCAATACTGTTGTGTCACCTGTTACCCTTAACAACTTAAAAAAAAGGATCACAAAAAAACCACGGCGCGATATCGAATGACTGAAACATGATGGTTATTTCAAGTCACACGTCTATAGATATTTTTCAGACGAGGCGTGGCGCAGAGGCCCTCGATGGTGCCAGTAAATAAACACTTACTCCCCTCCTCTTCCCTATCCCATCCTTCTCTTCTTAACCCCTTCTTGCCCAGATCTTTCCTTTGTTATAAAAAATCGTATGTTATCGAACTATATAATTACGGAAAGGAACTGAATATACCAAACTAGTTAGTCGGCAAGGATACTAAACAGGTCATATCTGTAAAATATTGCTTATACTCACTGAAAATAGTCTAATGGTACCCAAATTACAATGAAAATTTCGTTCTGGGTCTCAAGGGGTTTAATATAGTCGTGTATCTCCCTTTAACCTCACATTTTTTTAGGAACCAAACGGAGAGCCTATAGTTTAGCAGAGTAAGCAAAAGGGTTAGTAGTTAGGAAAAGATCTAAGTTAAACAATGAATGAAAACTAAGATTGGTTAAGAGTTATAAATGAAAATAACAATGAAACTGATGAGACGAGAAGTCAAGTGCATCCAATGACATTAAAAGCCTGACAGACTTTTCCTCATCCATTTAATTCAGGAATCTACCACCAGAGGGCAGTGGTCGCTAAAATAGTTGTGGGAATTTATGTCACATACATATATATTATATGAGGTCTTACCTAATCAATCAAACCCATGTCTATCTCCCGACACATTACCCCAGCTAATCAACTATCTAGGATACTTATCGGTGGATAGTGGGTTGAAATGGGCTGTAGGCTTGTATTAATACTGCATGACGTGTGGTCTGAAATGGTAGCGCGTGATCAGACGCCCGTGAATGACTGAGGCGGAGGGCTGGAGGCGGTAGTTGTTATCGAAACGTCAATCGGTTATCACACCAGTAACTTGACGACGCAGCGATATTCAGTGTGTCGAATTTTAACACAGACCTATTGTCTTTACACTATATGTACAAATTAACGTATGTACAAAATCTTTTCTGGTAATCAGAGAAGAGATATTAACTCGATAGAGGTGTGGAGTGAACTGATAGTATATTAGATGTTACTCCGCGAGGGTCTGGAAAAGTACTGATTCTCCGTGTGGGCGGCTGGTGGCGGCCACCACCAATTACACGTGTCACCTTTTAGGTAGGCGGCAGGTGGACCACCTTAATTGGTGCAAATTTAAATGACGGCGACCAATAGCCAGTCGCTCCAATCAAGGTGCTAATTATAAGGTGCAAATGCTTAATATTACTGGGAATGTTAATTTATATTATCCCCAGTACTTACCATTAACTTAAATTACCTTAATTATACCCATTACCATTTAAATTATATATACACATCCCTATATGCCCTGCCCCTATGACGAGCGGAAAATACCTTCCACAAGGGGGGGGGGGGAACAAAACAACCACTCTACCAATTATGAGAGGGTGGTTGATGGATAATTTCCACACTGGGGGCCGGCGCAAACTGATGTTCTGCTTCATGTGACATCACCCCAAGCCACAGAGCGCCGGAACATTTGATTAGTGGTTTAGGCACTTTGGTCTTTAGCTATTATAAAATGAACAGCTCTGATAGAGGTACCAGTGCATATGCTGACATATACTTGATCGGGGGAAGAGTCATCTCCTGATGTTATAGTATCCCCAGTATAGTCATCACCATTGCCCTCAAATGGTTTTAGGAGCTCATTATCAGCGGGAAGTTCAGGGGGACCTAGATAGGAGACTAGTCTACACTCAGATCTATTAAATTTAATGAGAGATTTGAGGTAATATTTGACTGCCTGTCTACCATGATTTATCCAAAATTGACACCTGATATCGGCTAATATTGTAGCCATTCCGCCATGTAATGAGTTCCTCTGATATTCTTCCACCAACAATTTAGTAAGATGATGGCGTTTGGGAATTAGTATGGGATGGCAGGTGGTATTTGGAAGATCAGCTTTCAAATTTCGACCTCGACACCTAATACCCTCATGATCAAGGTACAGAGCTAATAATTTGGTCAATTTGTTCCTATGGGGGCAGACTGAGCCCAATAGCTGATATTCCTCAGGAAATACCTGCTTCTGTATTGTTCTGACCCAAATCTTCAAAGGATCAGAGCTATCCCTTTTAATGGATTGGAAGACTACATTAGTAGTCTTAATTAGTTTGCTCAGTAAGGAAAACCTTTCTATGTCTATCACAGGATCTGGGATCAATTCAGGTTTCCTTATTATATCTTCAGATATGTCTGACTGAGTGGAAACCTGTATAGGATCAATATTCCACTCTTTCAGCCAGGTAGGGCTTTTAAACCATAATCCTGTGTTCAATTTGAGGGTAGAATTTCCTCGTGACACATTATTATTATTATTAGGATTTTCATTAGTGGCAATATATTCATTATGAACTGGAATACCACTTTCCTCTACTACCTCACTAATTGGTGTGGGCAAGAAAGTGGTTCCAATTCTGGTAATTAATAGGGGTTGTGCATGACTAGGAATACTCTCCTGTTGTCGGGCTTGGTGAGTATGTGGGATGGGTCCCATTCTTACCTTACATCAGCGCTGGTGAACATAGAGACGTTATGTATTTTGATGACCTTCCTTAGGTAACGCCCGAAATAATCAGTTCCTATTATTAATTGGAAGGGACCATGAACGTCCTCGAAGGTATTACTAACTAGTTTGACACCATTATCCCTCAGCATTTCAGCTGTGTCCTTTAGTCCATTAACAGTTAAACTAATACCGATATTATTAACTACAGCAGCTACCCTACATTTATATCTTCCTAATTGGACTAGGGGTTGAACTATGTCAAAGGTTTGAGTCTCATTATTGGCGAGAAAACCTGATATGGCTAAATTCACTTTATTAATTATGGGTAGTTGTAATAATTCAACTATCTCCCTGCTTATGAAGGATCGTTGTGCACCACTGTCAAACATTGTCTTTACATTGACTGAATTACCATTATGGCACACCTTCAATTCGGCAGTTGGAACAGCTGCTGAACTACTCTTATTAGTGACTGCCATTTTAACTACTGTAGGGTCTGAATTATTATCACTGTCGGGACAAAGAGCGATGTTATGAATAGATTGTTTACATTTCCTACAAGTTCTAAAGCTTATAGGGCATGCATTTGAAGCATGTTTACCACGGAGACAGGTTAGGCAATTACCAAGGTGCATTAACCTTTCAACTCTCGTGTAACTATCTGAATAGATATTACATGTGGAGGGTGGATGCTCCCCCTCACATAAGACACAATTTATTATTCGTACTTCAATATTAGTAGTCCGGGATGTAGGGATTGTATCTATTATTTGAGTAGGTCTAAGTGGTTTACTGGTAGGCTGAGAAGTTTGAATCTGAATTACAGGCTGTTTGATTTGCGTAACAGGCGCAGGATAAATACCCACTAACGATTGATCTTTAAACTCTGAGGGTGGCTGATATAGCTGATTACCCTCAGGCATAATAATCGTGATCTCCCTGTGGGGGGGGGGTTCTTGCTTAATACCTTTCAAACGTTGGGTTAA
>JACEEZ010012904.1:0-32500 GCA_016584305.1 Chionoecetes opilio
CAACAAAAAAGGGCTTATTTGCAAAGGAAATATACGAGTTTACTTTATCATGGCTTTATAATGGGGATTTTTGGCAAAAGAGCATTCGATCACAGGTGTCTACAACATCTACTAAATACGCAAAGGAATGCTTAAAGGCAGGTGAGGGTAATTACCCCATGTATGCAAAGAGAAGGTAATTTAACCATGCACCTGCCTTGAAGCATTCCTTTGCAGATTAGTAGAATGTTGTAGGAACCTGTGATCGAGTTTCATTTTCCCAACAATCCTCATTATAAGCATGATATGTAAAACGTATATTCATTTGCATAAGCTTGTTGACCATGACAACCTTAATTGTAGCGTTGTGGGAAATAGAAAATAAGTCGAGCCGACACCCCGACACCGACATTCTGCCCCGCGTGTAGTCCCAGCGGTCACGGGATGTCAGATCGAGCTCACAAAGGTAGTCTATTGGCAAGTACAGTTGAACCTCTCTAACTCGACCATATGAGGGTGAGGCTGGACTGAGTTATCAATGTTACCCAAATTTATGGCAAATCAATGCATGATTTATAACATAGGTGATGATGGAGGGTTCTGATGGCGCAACATGTGCAGCATGTAAGAGGAGTGGCGCTGCTGGAAAGCCTTGCGAAGCCTTGATTCGCCATAGTGGTGAAGACAATTCACTTATTCCCTCATATCGCCTACATATTTTGCTTTTGCCTATGCCTCTATTCTGAGAAGGGTATTGTATGGTTTAGGCATCGCCTAGAACAATATGATTGTTATCTGGGTAGAAAAAGTAGTGGTAATAAAAAACCAAGACGACGGCAATTTATTATTTTTTAAAGGGTGGATTGGGAGCTGTTTCCTGCTGTGACCACCATTGCCTTGTGTAAAAAAAATTGTTACTTTTTTGTTTGATTTTACTAGTCTTCATTTTTGCATTGTGTTTAGTGTTCCACTTTGTGAGCGACATACTGTGATTAGGGTGCCAATAAAAATCAAAAGTTTGAATTTTTTTCCTACTTTGGTTTTAATGGTGCACTATGAAAAGAAAACCATCGTATGCAAAGTTTGACCTCAATCGGTTGATATTTAGGGGTGACGGATACAATTTTGTTTTTTCCCCTTATGCACTGGCCTATTAAGGAGGGGATGTCATCTCTTGAAGCGGACAAGCCGGACATCCCTTCCCCAGCAGGGCTGCTGGTCCCCCTCTTGGTGAGTATTAGCCCCTCGGTGGGGGGGTATCTTTGGGGAGCCACCCCACTCATTGTGGCCGGCTTGGGCCCGGGGAAGGAAGCCTTCGAGGCCCCGGGTGTTGATGGCGATGGGCCTCCACAAACTTGGAGGAGAACTGGCGCTTTTTCCTCGTCTTGTCAGCCGGGGGTTTTGAAGGACGGATGAAGCGCCAACTCCTCGCTCGGCTGTGTCGTTGACGACGCGAAGTCCCTCGATTCGGCGGCAGGCCTCGAGTACGATTCCTCTTCCTGCCACTTCCGGGGGTTGGCGGACAGGAAGTCGGTCTTGATATCAAGAGCTTCGAAGAGGCGGAAGGAATTTTTCGTGGCGAAGGAGGGCAGTGTTGCCGCAGGAACTGTGATGATGGGAGGTTTATTCGCTTGGGGGGTTCCTCGGCTCTTTCATCGTAGAGAATGGCCTGTACAATTGCTTGTTTGTCAGAGACAGGGAGACGTGAGTCGAACAGTGACAGGCCAATGAGATCTTCGCTCAAGTACCAGAAATGGCGGCTCAGAGTGGTGAAGCAGGCCTTCCGAATACATTCGTCGTGGTACTGAAGGATGTCCTTAGCGAATCCAAGATCGTTGGCGGGAGCGTAGGATGGAACCGTCGATGTCGAACCATCGCAGGACTTTAGATCTCGGTTTGCGAACGATGAGAACCGCTGGAGGGCTGACATTTGAGGTTGTGAGGGACTCCAGTCAGCTGCTCCAGAAACAAAGATCATTTTCAGAGCGTAAATGAACGCGCCATCCAACGCGCCGATGAAGCGCTCCGGGGCTACGGATCGAGGTCTTCGGAAGAGTGCCGCCGAGGAAAAGGATGCTCAGCTCAGCGAGTTCCTTATAGTCGTCACGGGGCTGCTTTGTCTGAAGCAGACGTTTCAACCTTGAAGGGAGATCGTCCCTTTGGGACCGGGAGTCTCCGGCAGATCTTCGTTGGTGGGAGGGTTTATTCCCGACTGGTTGATGTAAGACCAGTAGTCCTTGATGCGAGAGAAAAATGGTGATCTCAGTACCAGAAGATGCCCCCAAACACGTAGAAAAGGCTTCTCAAGACAAGTTCGTGGACGTGATGACGGCAAGCAAGTGAAACGAGGGGTCGGCCGATCTTCTGTTGCAAGATGGTGCATGCCCCCATTGATGGCTCCAGTGTTGGCACTGGTTGTGTGGGAAGCACATCGCCACGACTCGTTCCTGGACCCCCCAGTCTTCTAGAGCCTCGAACACAGCTGTAGCGGCGGCATCACCGTTCCGGGGTGCAGTTTCGGGACTCCTAGGAGCTTCTCCACTCCTTCTCCTGTGACGAGGATGGCGAATCTTTCGGCGCGAGTGCCATCGTCCTGAGGAAGGTTCTTCCCGTCCCAATGAACGGTAAGAGGGTAAGAGGACTGAAAGTCTCTTTGATGTCCTTCGCCCAAAGTGGACCTGTACTTCGCTCTTGCCTGTCGAATGGATCGGGATTCAGCACAAGTCTTGTGGATCGTGGGGCCCAAGCTACTTGCCGTAGCCGCCACAATTCGAAGGGGTTGGGGGGCTACTGACCCCAGTTTCTGTCAAGGGCTCCCACGAGATCGGGGGATAGGACGGACTCGTGCCCGTGTCCTCAATCGTTTTGGGGGAGAAGCGACCCCGGCGTCGGAAGAAGAAGTCGATGTGTTGGCAGCGTTGGCTGGACTTGATGACTCAGACGATGACGACTCCAGCTCCACCATCTCTTCTCCTTTTTGGCATCTGTTGACGGGTACGTGAGAGAGAGCTTTCACGTCAGCAAACCGATTCTTTCAGCTTCTTGTCCAGACCAGCCATCGAACCCCGCCTCCCTTCTCCCCCTGGGCAAGAAGGAATTTCCTTGTCTTCAGGAATGGGAAACAGAGTGAGGGCGTCGGAGTGGGCGATCTCCAAAAGGTCTGGGAGACCTTTCTTGGAAGGTCTTCGTTTTTCGGCAGGCGTGACTCCAGTTATTCTTGCTTTTGCTCAGGATCTTCCACTCGTCGAAAAGTCCAGTAATCTTCCTCCTCACGCTAGTTTCTGTGATGGTGGGGATCCTAGCTCGTGTCCAGAAGTCGAGACCTCCTTTGCAGCCTCAGCTGCACTCTGCTGCACCGTCTTTTTCTCTCCTTGTGTGGTAGAAAAAAAAAAAGTCGTAAAAAAGTCTCCACGGCTGGAAGTTTTGCTCCTGTGATAGTAGGAACACTATGGCCAAGAAGCCAAACTTAAGTTTGCTTTCTCATGGTCTGACCTGAGGGCGAAAAGAGGAAATGTTCAAGATCGATCCGCCACCTCTAAATATTTAACCCATTAGCCTGAACTTTGCACCCCGACAGTTTCTAAGTACAAGCAGAAACCACAAAGTACGGAAAAAATATTTACTTGAAAAATACCCCTATGCGCTATGGCACCCTAACTGTGATATTTCAAATAAAACCAGAGCAATTTTTTGTCAAAAACAACTACAAAAAACACAAAGACAAAACTGAACAGCCCACTGTATAAAACAAATATATCTCCAGATGTATAACACCACAAATTATCACTATGCTCCCAAAATGCATTTATGCTAATACAGTAAAAGGCCTTATAACTCGGCACGATAGGGGCTCTGGCCCTTGGCGAGTTATTCAATGGCCGAGTTAATGCAATGTCCCCTCTGATAGGGGTTATATATAAAATATAATAATATATAATATATATATATTATATAATATATATATAACACACAAACTCGATTTCCGGATATGGTTTGCCGGGGCAAAAATCCGAGGTCCGGGGAAGTCAGTCCGGACTTTTTTTTTTTTTTTTTTTTTTTAATTTTTTTTTATGTGGAAATGCCTGGTCCTATTCGAAAATTGAACCAATTTGTCCGGCGGTCGGCGAGCGCCCCTGTCACCCCTGGTCAGGTGTCCGCGCCTCCCCCCAGGTGGCAGCATGCTCAGCGGCGTATGTTTTACTTTGGGCAAAACAAACTTTACGGTTCCCGTACAGCCTCCATCAGTCATGACTCCACTGCCCAGGGAAGAACATTTCTGAGACTATTGAACACTTTCTCCTCCCGCCAGGTTGGCAGCATGCCCAGCGGTCGTATGTTTACATTGGGCACACACTCCAGGGTTTCAACTGCACAGCCTTGTTAGTCCCCTGCCCCCACTGCCCCGGTGCAGGAAGTTTTTGAGACTATGAACACTTTCTGCTGCCTCCCGCCGGGTGGCAGCATGCTCAGGGACGTAAAAGTCCGCAGCGGGGGGTAGTTGATATTGGGGGTTTGCCGGACAGAAAATTTACTAGAGTAGGATAAACGTACGGGGGTGGGTAATGGCATCGGATTTTTTTTTTTTTTTTTTTTTACTTGCAATTCCGGATTTTTCCCGGTTCCCGGACCAGTGCTCCCCCCTATTAGCCCGGGAAATCGAGGTTTGTGTGTGTATATATATATAATATATATATAATATATATATATTATATATATAATATACAGGAGAACCTCTTTTAACCGGCATTTAAAAAAAACGGCAGCCTCAAAACAACGGCACAAATCGACCCAGGCTTTTTTTTTTTTTTTTTTTTTTTCACTGATAAAACTCTGGAACTCTCTTCCTGTTTCTGTTTTTCCACTTCCTATGACTTACATTTTTTAAAAAGAAGAGTAAACAAGACCCCTCCCGAACTAAATTGGCTCACCCATTTTTTTTTTATTTTTGACTGTCTTTTTTATAGGGACTGGCAAACTAAGCGGCCTTTGTGTTACCCATTTTTGTTGTGCCCTTGGCCAGTTCAAAAGAGATTTTGGGGGATTCCATAAGAGTAACTCTAAAAAAACAACGGCAAAATGGGGTTATCCGGCATGCGCTCCCCCCCCCCCCCGAGGGTGCCGGATAAACGAGGTTCTCCGGGTTATATATTAGATATATATATATATATATATTTTAATATATATATATATATATTAATATATATTATATATATTTAAAAAAAAAAAAAAAAAAAAAATACAGTACTGTAAAAGCATTAAAACTACACTTCCCAGTGAACGGGTAGCAGCAGGCATGTAATCCAAGGAGAGGGGAGCCTTGTTGTAACATGTAGAAGATTGTTAGGGGGACTCAGTCGCATTTAACACGGGTATCACTTAAAATAAAACTCTGTACTGTATTGCATACAGTGCTGTACCTGTACAACTTAATTTTACATCATTTGAGCACTAATTACTGCAACACTATGCCCTGTCCTTTAAAACCTACCTTCGACTGCGAGTGCATGGGAGGACACAGGGGCGGCATGAGCCTCTAATCACGGGCGTCACTATAAGAAATCCTGCTGCGCCACCCACGGGCGAGGGCCAAAAAAGTGACCCTCCGGGGCCTACCATCCCACCCCGGAGCTCACTGCCTACACGCGCTATAGGCATAGGTGTAAAAAAAAAAAAAAAAAAAAATAAAGTGCCGAGTTATAAAGGGTTTTTACTGTATACTGTAGTAAATTCTGATATGTTTATTAATCAAAAATAACGTCATTCCAGCTATACAAGCTATTTAGCCCACCATCTGACACCCACCTTGGTGGCGGCATACATGGCAAAGTAAGGCCAGGGACACAGGGCACTCATGGAGCTAAATGTTGATGATGGCCCCGCATTCCGGCCATCATCGCGGCAGCACCACCTTTGTCAGGCCAACACGGAGACAATGTTCACATGGACAAACCTCCACATGGCTTCCTCCGTCACACCAGCATACTTTGTAGGTAGTCCCAAGTAGCCCACATTATTTACGAAATAGAGTATTATAACATATTAAAACATCATGTTCCTGCAGTGGACACAGCAAGGGGCTCAAGAACCATAAGTAAAATGAACATAAACTTTGGTATTCATGGTATGCAAACATTTTGTTGTAATATCTGAAATGTTTCATGTGAACAAAAAAAAACACTAACAAGTTCCCCTTTCAGAAAGGAAATATTCATTAATCCATATAACCTAACTTAATCCTCTATTTCAATATAAAAGTGCATCTTACCAAGGATGCCAATGCCCTTTACCCTTCAGTCCTTCAGCAATTCCCTCATATATTCATGTCCATTAGCAAAGTCTGCCTGAATGATGTGGGTGTCCACACCAAACCCCTTTCCCCTGCAACATTGTGAAGAGGGGTGATACACGTGAGAACTGATGCAAGGACTGTTGAGGAGCCACATATCATCTATATACAAAGACTTCACTGCTTCCCCTTATTTCCCTCTACTAGGTAAATATTTCATTTAGATTTCACAACAGAAAAGGTATAACTAAATTGGAAATTATGTTTATAATAATCATGTATATAGTAATTTGACTCCCATCATCCAAAGTGTTTTGTTACAGGTTGAAGTTCCCAAACTCGGCATCCAAGACTCGGCAACACCCAAAACTCGGCTATGGTTCCGGATTTTCCAAAACACGGCAGAAACCCCCAAACCCTTCGCGTAGTTGCCGGGTCGGCCACTAGGTGCCACCACACTAGGCGCTTGGTTTCTCCCGCCGATTGTTTGCTGTTATTGTTCAGTGGTGTTGTGACTGTAGAGTTGTTTTACACTGTTATTTGTGTATTCTACAGGTCATTTCATTACTTCATTAGAATCCAAATATTTTTTTCCTGTGATTTTTTTCATGTGATTTTCATGCTTTTTTTCCCTTAATATATTACGTTCAAAAAGTCGGAAAATTCCATTACTCGGCTCGGCGCTGGGCCCGAGGTTGCCGAGTTTGGGAACTTCAACCTGTACCAGGGATACTTCTTACATGGATTTTAGTTCTCTATTACACTAGTAGACCTCACCTAGACTATGCGGTTCAGTTATGGTCTCCGTTTTACAGGATGGATATAGCCTTGTTAGAATCAGTCAGAGAAGGATGACCAAAATTATTCTTGTGGACGCGTAACTTAAGTTATGAGTAAAGATTGAAGCTATTAAATTTACACTCGCTCAAGAGGCGTAGAGTAAGGGCGCCTGGATAGAAGTTATTAAGGGATAAAGGGATAAAAATAAAGGCAATGTAGGAAAAGTTCTTACAGGTAGTAATCAGGGAGAACAAGAAGTAACAGATTCAAGCTGGAAAAGCGTAGATTTAAAAAGGAAATTGGGAGAAAAACTGGTTCACAAATAGGGTGGTAAATGATTGGAATGGACTCAGTCGTCAGGGGGTCAATGCGGAGTCTATTGGGGTCTTTAAAAGGAGCTGGATAAATTATGGATGGGGAAGAGAGGTGGATGTAGGTAGAGTTAAGTAACAGGAAACTAGCTGTGTAGGTCTCACGGCCTCTTGTAGCTTCCTTATTTTTTATGTTCTTATGTGTAGTTAAAAGAGGATGGTCGTTAAATCAGCGGTTCCTCCTGCTTGCCCCTTTATATATGGGGGGCAATTGATGCTCTTTCCACACTTGAGGGTACTTTGCCTTCATTTAGGGAACATGTAAAAGACTGTGTACTTTGCCACCAATTGCTCCCTACATTCCTTCAAAATCCATTTTGAAACTCCATCCGACCTGGTGCTGGTATTTACTTTTTGGGTTTCAATAATATCATAATTTCCTGCAAAATTTCCCGGCAAAGGGACCCTAAAGACATAAACAATATAATAATTGGGGCATAATTTTGTGGGGGACACATAAAGAGAGAGAGAGAGGGCGAGGGGGGGGGAGACAAGAATCTGAAAGGATGTTTTGGGTTGCATGGTAGGTGCAAGTTGAAAACGACTCTTTCTGTCGCCATCCCTTCAATGGAGTTCCAAGAAAATGAATCAGCAAAAAGAAACACCCCTGGTATAGATCTGTTTCCATTTCAGAAAAAAATATCATTGTAAAAAACATGAAGACATGACTCACTGATTTCCGTTCCACCTTCAGTTTTTCCAGTGTTCGGGAAATAAGCACAATGTTCATGCCTTTCTGTGCCACTGCACTGCATATTCCTTGCCGAGCCATCAGTGCTGCCTGTTACAACTGTAAAGGAAGGTTAACTCTGAATCATGCTTTATAAACATAAACATATATGTGTACATAGATACATTTTCTGCCTGAGAGCATTACTGAGAAAGGGATCACTACATTTTTTTTCAATGGTGAAACAGAAAACGAGAAAAGAAACAAACTGATATCAATTAAGGAATTTAAAGTTGATACACATATTGTATATATCAGAAAAATGCTGGTTTGATATGACAACACTTCATTTTCCCCCGCATGATGTGACCTGTGCTTCTGTACTATTTACCCGAGAGAAACCTACTCCTATCCAAATTCCAACAAGTTAAAAGCAAAATATTGAGCCATGGATAATTAGTCATCCCTTTTTCCCTAAAGTGAAGTGAATAAAAAAGGTGCATATACCAGCTAGGAGACACTCATGGAATCAGTGTTGAATCAAGTTAGGCTCAGTTGCGTGGGTGAAACAAACAAAATTAAGCCTCTATAAATCTTGATTTTGCAAGAAATCTTAATCTTTTTTTTGATTTAACACACTCAAATCTATTAAAGGGTCCTCATTTACATATGAGCCATCCCACTATAACTATATCCAACCGAGCGATGCAAAGCCAGAAAAGAGTAATGTGGCATCTCGAGGGAGGTCACAAGGGAGGAGCAGAGAGGACTTTCATGACACTGCAGACCTAGAAGGTCAAGTTACTAAGTAGTGGGAAAGTTTAATATACAAGGAAACATGTTAGTAAGCCTCACAGTTCAGTACTGAGTAATTAATGTAAAAATATGAATGGTCCGAATCGAACACGTTCCAGATTCCCCTTTTAACCAGGGTTATGTCCATCAAAAAATAAGGGGTCCGAGCCCTGAAAGGGAACACTTTATCCAAATCGGAAAGAAGAGGTCCAATTGGAGTGGTTACAGTATATAAAATGAATTATTGTTTCCTTAAGTTAGTCTTGAAAATACAGGTGCATCTTATACAAAGGTGCGCTACACAATGAAAAATACTGTATGTATACCATACATCAAAAATAAAAAATATAGGGGCCTAACATGGGAAACATAAGTGCTGCCCGCATGGCTAGTAAAGTTTTATGTACTAAATTTGTTGTGGGGCTCCTGGGTATAGGTAGCACATACATCTTTGCAAGGCTGTGTACAGTTTTCAGTATCAACAAGAATAAAGTTGGCCTTACATAATTTCAAGTTAAATAGAAAACCTAGTGATAATTATGGTCAATTTCCAGGAGCTCCTGTTACGATAAATTTAAAAACGAACACAATACCCAGCCTTATCTAATGTTTGCTGTCATGTCAGATGCTGCTACCTGCCCCAAACCCAAAATAGCAGCAACAAGTCTCAAAAAGTTGGCCCTCTGGGTATTTGAAAATTCTTCACAGAAATTCGTCTAAAATAGTAATGAAAATTGTATCATGATTTTCGGATATGTGATGGTCTACTTGAGTATTTTATTGTCACAATTTTATACACACACATAGACAAGGAAAGAAGTATCATAAACAATCTTTGACTAAGCTAGGCGGTTACTATTTTCACTTTCAATTTTTAATTAGACAATACATCAGTTTAAAACAAAAGGAAGACTCACCTGCCAAATTCCCTCCATATTCTGTGGCAAGTCACCTCTTCCTAATAGGGGCCCAAAGGAGCACACGGGGCAATGGGGGGCACCAGGCACCACAGGAGGTTGAAGATCCCCTTTGGGCCCCAAAGAAACCCCTACCACAGTACAGAGCTGCAGCAGCCAGCTTGCCGCGCCTGCCATGGTGGAAGGAAACACGGTCCCAGGACCTAATCACTCTTTTTAAAATGATGCTCCAATCAGATTAGATAAGGCTGAGGTACTTGAAAAATATATTTGACATGGTAAAACAAATATTCTGTAATAATATTGAATAGGCCTTTTCTCTATTCATTTTGCAGCTAGTGCATGTCTGAATTTGTAAAATAAATTAATACCACCTCATAAGTAGGGGTCTAGAAAAAAGTTGAAAAAAAAAATGTAAATACGTATAAGAATATAAATACACAGATATAATAGGACATTCTGCAGCTAGTCTGCTATCATGAAAAAAATAATAAAAAGAGTGCTCTTTTGATTGAATGAAATGAGCAAAAAGTTTTGAAGTATATTATCATACTTGAACAATGCCGTGCTTACTGATGAAAAACTTACTTTCAATTAGAGACAGACCCTTGAATGAGTGTCTCCCTCACTCCTCACCTGCGTCACTCATGGTGCTGGGGGAGAGGACTTTTTCTATGTTCACACAGGGACTGAAGTGACTTGATGAAGCACTTGGTGTTCGTGTGCTAGAAATCAACAACTGAATTGAATGTATCCACTGTACACAAAATCAGCATCAGCAGCATTAACTGCACGCAGTATGCAAGACTTAAAATGCTAAGCAACTGAATCAAGAGCTGATAAATCATGAGGAAAATTAAAACAAGTGAATCTCAAATTAAAACAACTGAAGTTTTAATTAAAATAAGTGAAGTTTAAATTAAAACAACTGAAGTTTAAATTAAAACAACTGAAGTTTATATTAAAACAACTGAAGTTTAAATTAAAATAACTGAATTTCAAATTAAAATAACTGAACTTCAAATTAAAATAATTGAATTTCAAATACTGTAAAACAAAAAAAATAATTATTACATTTTTGAAATTAATTTGTTTTATTTTGAAGGTCTGTTCTAATTTGAGAGTGAAAAGGTGTATTATGAAACCCCCCAGAAAAGTAACATATTTCTTCCTGCAAACTTTTCTTATCTTTACCAGAGTGCTGCCAGCAAAGGGAAGAGGGAAATAATTATTTATGAAAAGATATAACATTCTTTTAAATATTTTTACACAGCATACTACATAGGTAGATAAAGCAACACAGGAAGAAGTAACGTATAGCTATTCCGTGTATGTTAGTACACATACTGTAGTTATATAAAAAAAATAAAAAAAGTTACATTTTTGGCACTCGATTTTTTTGGGTATTCAAAAAATTTTGCCACTCAAATTTTTTTGGCAGTCAAATTTTTTTGGCAGTCAAAATTTTGTTGGCACTCACATTTTTGGCACTCAAAAAATTTGGCACTAAATTAGTTTTTGGGCACTCAACATATTTTGGCACTCTACTCCAGATTTTTTGAGGAGTGATAGCCTGGGGGCACTACGTATAGTAGTACCCCCAGGCGGTCACTCCTCCCTCACTCACTAGCTATAAAATGCCAAAAATGTTTGAGCACCAAATATGTTTGAGTGCCAAAAAATTTAGTGCCAAAAATATTGGAGTGCCTAAAATTTTTGAGGGCCAAATTTGTTGGAGTGCCAAACATTTTTAGAGCCAATAAACATTGAGTGCCAAATAATTTAGTGCCAAAATCTTTGAGTGCTAAAAATGTTTGAGTGCCAAAAAATTTCGAATGGCAAAAAAAATTGAGTGCCATACAAATTTGAGTGGCAATTTTTTTTTAGTGCCAACAAATTTTCAGTGCCAAAACATTTTGAGTGCCAAAAAATGTTGTGCCAAAAATTTTAGTGCCAACATTTTTAGAGTGCCAACACTTTTTGAGTCAAAAATATTTGAGGGCCAAAATTTTGAGTACCAAAAATGTAACTTTCTTTTAATAACTACAGCATGTGTACTAAACATACACGGACTAGCTATACGTTACTTCATCCTGTGTTGCTTTATCTATGTGGTATGCTGTGTAAAAATATTTAAAAGAATGGTATATCTTTTTATAAATAAAAATTTCCGTCTCTTCCCTTTGCTGGCAGCACTGGTAAAGATAAGAAAAAGTTTGCAGGAAGAAATATATTACTTTTCTGGGGGGTTTCATAATACACTTTTTCAGTCAAATTAGAACAACAGAACTTCAAAATAAAATTAATGAATTTCAAAATATAATAGATGATTTATTCTATTTTATTTGAAATTCAATTATTTTAATTTGAAGTTCATTTATTTTAATTTAAACTTCAGTTATTTTAATTCAAACTTCAGAACTTTGTTTTAATTTAAACTTCAGTTATATTAATTTAAACTTCAGTTGTTTTAATTCAAACTTCAGTTGTTTTGATTTGAGATTCACTTATTTTAATTTGAAGTTCAGTTGTTGTAATTTAAACTTCAGTTGTTTTAATTCAAACTTCAGTTGTTTTAATTTGAGATTCACTTATTTTAATTTGAAGTTCAGTTATATTAATTTAAACTTCAGTTGTTTTAATTCAAACTTCAGTTGTTTTGATTTGAGATTCACTTATTTTAATTTGAAGTTCAGTTGTTGTAATTTAAACTTCAGTTGTTTTAATTCAAACTTCAGTTGTTTTAATTTGAGATTCACTTATTTTAATTTGAAGTTCAGTTGTTGTAATTTAAACTTCAGTTGTTTTAATTCAAACTTCAGTTGTTTTAACTTAAACTTCAGTTGTTTTAATTCAAACTTCAGTTGTTTTAATTCAAACTTCAGTTGTTTTAATTTGAGATTCACTTATTTTAATTTGAAGTTCAGTTGTTGTAATTTAAACTTCAGTTGTTTTAATTCAAACTTCAGTTGTTTTAACTTAAACTTCAGTTGTTTTAATTCAAACTTCAGTTGTTTTAATTCAAACTTCAGTTGTTTTAATTCAAACTTCAGTTGTTTTAATTTGAGATTCACTTATTTTAATTTAAACTTCAGTTGTTTTAATATAAACTTCAGTTATTTTAATTCAAACTTCAGTTGTTTTAACTTAAACTCCAGTTGTTTTAATTTAAACTTCAGTTGTTTTATTTAAACTTCAGTTGTTTTAATTTGAGATTCACTTATTTTAATTTGAAGTTCAGTTGTTTTAATTTGAGAGTGAAAAGGTGTAGTCTATCTCCATTTGAAAAAGCATCAAATAATAAATAACCATATCAAACCATCAACTAACCTAACCAAAGAAAAAATTTGTTTGCACATTTCATTGTTACTTTCACACTCGTTTTGATCTATAGAAACAGTAGAAAGGAGAAAAATACTTAAATCCAGACCCATCATGTTATACATAATAGCCGACCCTCGCCCCCTTGCTCAGGATAAGGCGCGGAGGAGAGCACTATTTCAGGAAACACCAGTATTCTTATCCTTCTTATTTCTAACAAAGCATTTGGGTTTAACTTTTTCCTCCCTAGGAACCCTCTTTGGACCGTAATTACAAGTGCTGTCATCACATCTTACCTCCTAGATCGCTAAATAGTGGCAGCTGCAGAGCGGGTCTTCTACACCTTTTTTGCCTTGCGTTCAAAAAGGTTCAATGCGCTGCACAGTTGCTGTGCGGGAGTCTTGCCTTTTTGCTAACGGCACGCCCTAAACTGGTTCTCATGATCTCATCTGCTTTTCTGTCTATTTCTTATGTCTTATTTTCTTTATTTTTCCCTAATCTACCGGAATTTTTTAATCATTTTTTTGTGCTGTCTGGATATATAATAGTTGACGTACAGCATCATTCCGTTACATACACAACGTACACATCGCAATAAAAAACACAGCCTAACTCACTTGGATAAAATTGCCCATGACATGTTCGATGCCCAAAATTTTTCCCATTTTGGCAGTCTGTTTGGCATTGAAAAAAACACAAATTCTGTAGATGACTGAGATTGCTTCACCGGCAGCCGATCTAAAGGCTGAATTGAGTGCTGTGAAAACAACAACTGTCAACACTTCGTCTACGCTCTACGCCTGCTGTGGACTCGCAGCTTTATACTTCCAAGGCACCCTCGCAGCCCAAAAAACAACAACACAAATAGCAACAACAAATAAGGTTGACAACCAATCATCAAAGATATTAAGAACATAAAAAAGGAAGCTACAAGAGGCCGTGGGACCTACGCGGGTAGATCCTGTTATTTAACACTAGGTACGTACCTACATGATACATCCACCTTTCATCTCCATCCATGATCATGATTCCATGGAATTATCTAGCCTCATTTTAAAGATCCCCCATTGACTCTTTCCATAACTACCGGGCGACTGCTGAGTCCATCCCAATCATGCAATGATTGGGGCCAAAACATATATACCCTATTTTCGAAACCCGATTCTCATATTTCTTTTTAAAATTTCGTTGGTATTATTTTAGGTAAATTTTTACCCCAAGGAAACCCAAATTCCCTACACAATGGGAGTATGGGTTCTGTTCACCTTAAGGATTCTAAGAAACGTTCACTCTATGAGTTTCCGTACAAATCACTACTTTCTGAGATATAATATGTTTTTAGTAGGTAGGAGTGTTTGTATAAGAAATATGAAAATTAAACTAACAAACCCCACCTTTGTCTCACGAACCCAACCTAACCTAACCTAACCCCACGCTTTAACCCCCTAACTAGGGCAAAGTCCTCATTAAAAAGTGTCGAAGCAAGGGAAGAACAGAGGCGATGCAGGTCACAAGAGGAAGAAGAGTAAGGCGCTCGTAAAAAACTTGGTCTCTCGCCCCCTATAAAAACATGCCTATAAGGTATTTTTCAACAAATAATAACTTATTTTACACTATGATCGAAATTCCTACACAATGGGGAGTGGTTTCTGTTTACCTTATTGGATTTAGGAAACATTTCATGAGCTTCCGGCGCAAATCATTACTTTTGGGAGATATACATGTTTATAGGGAGGCGAGAGACAAGTGTTTACGTCCACCACACTTTTCTTCCTCTTGTGACCTGCATCACTTCTGTTTCTTCGCGCACTTTTAGCAGAATTTTTAATGCGATTTGGATTTAGTTAGGAGTTAAAGGTGGGGTTAGGTTAGATTCAATTTTTGGTNCTTAAACCAGACCCATCATGTTATACAATAGCCGACCCTCGCCCCTTGCCTCAGGTAGGCGCGGAGGAGAGCACTATTTCAGAGCACCAGTATTCTTATCCTTCTTATCTTCTAACAAAGCATTAGGGTTTAACTTTTACCTCCCTAGGAACCCTCTTTGGAACCGTAATTACAAGTGCTGTCATCACATCTTACCTCCTAGATCTGCTATAATAGTGGCAGCTGCAGAGCGGGTCTTCTACACCTTCTTTGCCTTGCGTTCAAACGGTTCAATGCGCTGCACAGTTGCTGTGCGGGAGTCTTGCCTTGTTGCTAACGGCACGCCCTAAACTGGTTCTCATGATCTCATCTGCTTTTCTGTCTATTTCTTATGTCTTATTTTTCTTTATTTTTCCCTAATCTACCGGAATTTTTTAATCATTTATTTTGTGCTGTCTGGATATATAATAGTTGACGTACAGCATCATTCCGTTACATACACAACGTACACATTCGCAATAAAAGAACACAGCCTAACTCACTTGGATAAAATTGCCCACTGACATGTTTCGATGCCAAATTTTCCCATTTTGGCAGTCTGTTTGGCATTGAAAAAACACAAATTCTGTAGATGACTGAGATTGCTTCACCGGCAGCCGATCTAAAGGCTGAATTGAGTGCTGTGAAAACAACAACTGTCAACACTTCGTCTACGCTCTACGCCTGCTGTGGACTCGCAGCTCTTATACTTCCCAAGGCATCCTCGCAGCCCTAAAACAACAACATCAAATAGCAACAACAAATAAGGTGACAACCAATCACTCAAAGATATTAAGAACATAAATAAGGAAGCTACAAGAGGCCGTGGGACCTACGCGTGGTAGATCCTGTTACTTAACACTAGGTACGTACCTACATGATACATCCACCTTTCATCTCCATCCATGATCATGATTCCATGGAATTATCTAGCCTCATTTTAAAGATCCCTATTGACTCTGCACTAACTACCTGACGACTGCTGAGTCCATCCCAATCATGCAATGATTGGGCCAATCATATACTACCCTATTTGCGAACCAGATTCTCCATATTTCTTTTTAAAATTTCGTTGGTATTATTTTAGGTAAATTTTTACACAAGGACCGAAATTCCCTACACAATTGGGAGTATGGGTTCTGTTCACCTTAATGGATTCTAAGAAACGTTCACTCTATGAGTTTCCGTCACAAATCACTACTTTCTGAGATATAATATGTTTTTAGTAGGTAGGAGTGTAGTATAAGAAATATGAAAATTAAACTAACCAAACCCCACCTTTTGTCTCACGAACCTAACCTAACCTAACCTAACCCCACGCTTTAACCTCCTAACTAGGGCAAAGTCCTCATTAAAAAGTGTCAGAAGCAAGGGAAGAACAGAGGCGATGCAGGTCACAAGAGGAAGAAGAGTAAGGCGCTCGTAAACACTTGGTCTCTCGCCTCCCTATAAACAACATGCCTATAAGGTATTATTCAACAAATAATAACTTATTTTACACTATGATCGAAATTCCCTACACAATGGGGAGTGGTTTCTGTTTACCTTATTGGATTCTAGGAAACATTATCCATGAGCTTCCGGCGCAAATCATTACTTTTGGAGATATGACATGTTTATAGGGAGGCGAGAGACAAGTGTTTACGTCCACCACACTTTTCTTCCTCTTGTGACCTGCATCACTTCTGTTCTTCCCTTGCCGCAGACACTTTTTTAATGCAGATTTGGATTTAGTTAGGACGTTAAAGCGTGGGATTAGATTAGGTCAGGTTAGATTAGATTAGTGAGTCTAAAGGTGGGGTTAGGTTAGTTTAATTTTCATATGTCATATAAGTACAACACTTTTTCCTATTAAAAACGTCTTATATCTACGAAAGTAGTGATTTGCGACGGAAGTTCATAGGGAAAATGTTTCTTAGGATCTATTAAGGTGAACAGAAACCACATTGCCAATTGCGTAAGGAATTTCGGTCCTAGTGTAAAAATTTACCAAGGTTAGGTTAGGTATAGGTTCGGTTAGGTTCAAATAGTTTTTTTGTCGTTTTTGTTCCAAATCACTAAAAAAAAAAGTGATTTGCCACAGAAACGGTTAGCAGATTAATTCAAAACACATCAAAACTCACCAGAAAAAAACAGTTTCGTCCACCAAAGGAAATTCGGTGTTCATCTGGAAATTTACCTACGTTTTTTCAGTTTGAATCTGTTACTTCTCTCCTCTACCCTGATTACTAACCATAACTTTTCCTACATCTCTTTTATTATATCCCTTTGGCCACTTGTAAACTTCTATCAGATCACCCTTTACTCTATGCCTCTCGAGTGAGTGTAAATTACATTATTATGTTGTACTCCAAATGTACGCAATGCATCACCACCACGTATTACACACACAATGACTTCAATGGAATGTTGGCTTGGAAACAATACTCCCAGCGTGAATCATTAAGGGGACTCTCCAACTCTTACTCTTAAACCAGATTTTTGTTTCAACATCTTAACACAGTTTTGTTATGTTCATTATTAGGATAGTGTAGAGATAATTGAAGGTTTGGTCAAATTTGCATGAATTTTTTTTGAAAAATCAAATGTTCCTCATCACAATAATGTCTATACTCAATCTCTATAACCTCCTTCATTTTATATTCTATGCCTATGACTTTGGTTTATATAATATTCATACCCAAGGCTGTAATTCGTCTATTTCCGATTTACATTCTTATCTATTTTTTATTAATATCTATTTCGTGATTTACAAGAGGGATTGCATATTGACATAAATATTGTTTGATAAAACAAAAACATAGCTACATAAAAAAAAAAAAATTACTTTTCAATTATTTTTATGGTAAAAAAATAAGTTTGTAATACAGCATCCAAATCTTATGGTGTTTCCTACTTATTTTAGGCCTGAGAAGTAAATAATGGTTCATCTTGGCAAGCTTGCACTTGGACCCTCCGTAAAGACATCGAAACAGTTATATAAACACCTACTTAAAGAATGCAAAAAGCTTCCTAAAGAATCCCAGAATTATTATCGCCATTCTGTACGACAGGTAAAGAATAGCAGATCGTTTGTTGTTGTTGTTGTTGTGATGATAAATGTAATGATGCTTAATCCACTTTATATTTCATAAAGTTCAGAAGGATTCTCATTGTATCACATTTCAGGTATGCAGTCAAACTAACTGAACATTTACATGACTTTTGCCTTATGATAGTTTTAAGATAAAAAACAAAAAAGGTTCTTTTACTTCATAAAGACCACTGTAAACTTGCCTTTTCAAAAGGAGAAATTGCAAATGTTCCATTACCTGTCATTAACCCTGAATATGAATAGCTCATTATACTGATCTGATCATGGTCCTGTTTCCGTCCAATGATGTAGCATAAAGACTAACGATTCAAGTTTTTGAAAAAGTATGTACTACAAAATAATCTTCTAATGTAACATACATAAAAAAAAATTATATAGATCACTGTATCTGGCATGAATTTAGCTGGCTTAGGAAGCTGAACAATGCTATGATACATTTCTTTTTCGTGCAGAACAACCATGGTAGTGATTTACAAGAGGGATTGCATATTGACATAGATATTGTTTGATAAAACAAATTGATTATACTAAATTCTGGGATCATAGCATAGCTTCTCACAAAAAGATAGGTGATTTTATGGGACATGAAGGTAGTGCAATAATATAATAACTCAACATCCATTATAACAGATTAAAAAAACCTGTTGTGTTTAAGGATTAATTGATCAGGCAGCAGACTTCTTTTGAATGTGATGAAATATAACTCCTTCCCGAGTATTGCTACTATCTGACTTTCACTCGTACATTTATGTATATTTATATAAGGTATCTTTTGTGCATCTGATGTGGCAATAGCTAATTATTTTGCAACTTTTCTATATTAACTGACTTATTGAATTGAGGAATAAACAAGGAATGTTAGCGACAAGGATGACCTATCATTGTCCATTTCATGTAGCACCTACCTTCCCTGCAGGGCTTCACCCAGCACTCTGACGAAGCTGATCCAGAGCGGGTGAAGCAGATCATTGACAGGGCTGTGGAGGATGGAAAATGGATTGTTGAAAAGGTAATTGTTATAGTTCTTCATTATGAACATACTACAAGTTCAGATGATAGAGTAAATGGACAAGAATGTGTGTTTAGATAGTATAATGCCTAATAATAATCAGATGAATTAATACTTTTCCAGAAAACTGGCACCTGTGCATTCAGTACTCTCAACCAGGTGACTGATAAAAGAAAGTCAAGACAATAAAAATCAAAACTAAAAAGATGCAGGACAAGTACTAATGTTCGCTTCAAAGGGCCAGCCACACACACGCTGCCCTCCTTGTCTCAAAGGCAGTCCTAGTCAACCACCGCTTGTGTTGCCTCTCGTTAGGAGCACATGTTCTGCATCACTTTAATTGTTGCTTACACAACTATCTGGTATAGCATTTGCTTAGTAATACAAGCTACCCTACCATACATAGTAATACTTTTCATTGATTGGTGTCAGAGTCACACTACCAAGTACTTAAAATAAGTATAATACACTAAGTATGTACGTATAATGCCTAGTTTATACATAACGTTTTGCATGGAGGGAGGTGGGCAGTGCATACTGATTAGTATTGTTCATGTTTGTTTATCCTATTTTCCATCAGCAGCAGGCATGGAGCCTTGTTTCAAGGTCTCATAGATAAGAGGATGTATCCTCATTGAAGTCAAGTAAGACTTGTATCTCATTGATGCTGATTTTAAATGAGTCTAATGTGATTTTTCCAGACAAATGTTTGTCAGGAAGAGGATTGTCCTTGCAGATTCTTGACTTTAAAAGTGAAGATTTATAATTTTTTTCCTTTCAGTATTCAGGAAAATAATGATGACACTCAATCCCAAATCCACTTGTAAGTATATTTCCTGTGTTTTGCTTCTCAGCAACTGTGCACATAGGACATTAAATGCTATACTCTACATAGATGTGTACACCTATGCCCTGATTAATGCAGCCTCGTTTAACAAATATTCAGAGTAATGCTTCCCAAAAAACGTAAAAAAAATTTGTTTTAACACTTGAAAAAGTTTTCAAAAAGAAGCGTGGGATCTGTGGTGGGTGGGTGGCTGGGGTTTCCAACACGGCCGTCTGTGTGCTACGAGGCCTGCATGAGGGAGGATGCCATGCTACAAGGCCTGCATGAGGGAGGATGCCATGCTACGAGGCCTGCATGAGGGAGGATGCCATGCTACAAGGCCTGCATGAGGGAGGATGCCATGCTACGAGGCCTGCATGAGGGAGGATGCCATGCTACGAGGCCTGCATGAGGGAGGATGCCATGCTACAAGGCCTGCATGAGGGAGGATGCCATGCTACAAGGCCTGCATGAGGGAGGATGCCATGCTACGAGGCCTGCATGAGGGAGGATGCCATGCTACAAGGCCTGCATGAGGGAGGATGCCATGCTACAAGGCCTGCATGAGGGAGGATGCCATGCTACAAGGCCTGCATGAGGGAGGATGCCATGCTACAAGGCCTGCATGAGGGAGGATGCCATGCTACAAGGCCTGCATGAGGGAGGATGCCATGCTACAAGGCCTGCATGAGGGAGGATGCCATGCTACAAGGCCTGCATGAGGGAGGATGCCATGCTACAAGGCCTGCATGAGGGAGGATGCCATGCTACAAGGCCTGCATGAGGGAGGATGCCATGCTACAAGGCCTGCATGAGGGAGGATGCCATGCTACAAGGCCTGCATGAGGGAGGATGCCATGCTACAAGGCCTGCATGAGGGAGGATGCCATGCTACAAGGCCTGCATGAGGGAGGATGCCATGCTTCGTACTCCTGTAACAGTGAGCTGAGCCGAGTGCCCTCCTCAAAATGCCACGTAATGCACACAAAACGCACACAGCGCTATCACAACACTGTCACTGCAATGCCCGTAGACTCCAGGTGGGCATCACGAAGAACACTGGCAGGCGGGTCGCGCCGGCGTCCCAACAATGGTTAGTCCGAGTCACTGGGTGGTGTGGTGAGAGATGGTGGGTGGAGTGGTAGTGACGGTGGTGATAGTGGTTGAGGGTAGGTGGTGTGGTAGTGATTTTTGGTTGTAAGGTATCTCAACTTATATAATGGCAGTCGATGGGAAAATAGGATTGGTTTTGTGCATTTTTGCTGAACGCACGATTTTCCAGGAACATTACTTATTTGTAATAGGGGCATAGGTGTATTCATGCCATAGATTGATAATGTCATTTATATACTCATGTACTTTCTTACATTAGTTTTTTTATTGTCTATTTCTTCTAGGACATCTGAAATGGATATAGATACAGAAGAAGTGCAAGTGGTGGCAGTCCCAAACCAGTTTTGGGGAGCTGTTAAAATTTTCACAGAGAAACCACACGTCATAAACCGAAGGCTTTGTGGAACTAGCAATCTGTGGATTGGTGTTTGTGAGGAGAACTTTAGCAGGGAAAAGTTAACTAACTCCCTGACTGAAATAATTAATTCTGATGTACAAGATGATGTACAGCCTTCAACAGGAAAGAACTTGAACTACAACATTGATGATGAAGCAGACAATAAGAAAATTAATGACTCTTCGGGTATTTTTAGAGACAAAGTTCTCAATTCCAACGTGATCCAAACAGGTTTGATTAAAAAGAAATTAACAGATTATTGTTTCCAATCACTTTCTTCTTATGCAGAAATTAAATCACATGATACTTGTGATATTTTGGAAAATAATGAAAATGCTGCCAAAATTGAATCCCAGCATGAGCATGTTTCAAACTATCAAGAAAGAAAATGGAGCATCCCTTGGGAACACTTGGCAAAACCTTCACACAGCATTGCAGTCATCCGGAAAGTGCTCCCTAAACAAGTTGACAAATTTGTTCCTGCTATTGAAGTTGTCTTATTAGGTACGTATGTAAATAGCCTTAATGTAGCAGTGTTTGAAGGGTTTTATTGGAATTTACTTTTTTCTCATGATTATTGGGTGCTTATTATCCTATTAGGATTATTGGGATTATTGAGGAAAATTTATTTGGCGCATTGGGCAGCACTGTGATGTGAAAATGGTTGACTGTTGTCATGAATTTCATTCCTCACTGTGGCACTATTTTGTCGGAGTAAGTTCTAAGTAGTAGTACTCTCCTGTGACTGCAGTGGTGCTGTAGTCTTGTAGGCATAGCGCTTAGTATTCATGCCATAACTTTTTCTTGAACGTCCATACCAACAAAGAAGCAATAATGTTCCATGAATTGTGTTTTACAGATGGAGAGAGAAGAAAAGCAACGTACATGACACAGACGGTGGCAGGTCGGCCTTCCATCAACCCTAAAGTCAACTATTCCATTGCCTTAACCACAACAGGAATATGTTTATCATACTTAAAAGGTATGTCAGTGTTGTTTCAACTTAACGAATATATTCAATTTCCCTTTCTATACTTTCAACTAACTTCTTCTCTTGAACTCCATTTGTTCATCCTTCATCAGCACCTTGTTTCTCTTGTGTAACTATTTCTTCTTTGTGTCATAATACACTTTTTAGATGTTTGATAAGTCATATTAGATTGATTGATTTAATGCCAAAAAAAGGGGAATGTGCCAGACATCAGAGGTCATATGGCACTATGGCAAAGCATAAAAGGGGAGGGGTTATAGAAAAATAGTGAAACAGTGAGGGAAGAGGGAAGGAACGGAATGTTACAGCAGGATGGTTAGATCAGATGTAGGATGTGGATTTGTTGGAGGAAGGAGGTGAAATTATTCAGGGAGAAGGAGGGGATTCCGGGAGAATGTCCGCAAGACAGGGAGGTCAGGAAAGGGAGGACAAATGAAGAAAAGAACTGGAACGGGCAGTAGTAAGATGGGGGCAGGATATTAGGACATGTTGGACAGTGAGAGGAGCTTGACAAGGGATAAGTCATGAATTATTTGTCTAATCATCTTTCCTCTCACTGATACCTCTCCTGCAGTCTATTGATTACGTTGCCGCAATATTGCTACAATAATGTAAATGTCTCGGTATTTTTTACCTCCGCCAACGAAGTTGGAGGGGTTATGTTTCACCCCGATCTGTCTGTCTGTTTGTTAGTGTACAGGATTTCTCGAAAAGTTACGAATAGATTTGGACCAAACTCGGTATACCAAGTCTATTTGGTATAAGGAAGGACTGATTTAATTTTGGATGAAATCTATTGACAAGTGCTGCCATGGCAACCAATTGATGAAATATTCGGCCGGAGGTATGCGCTTATACTGAGTGCATATATATATATATATATATATATATATATATATATATATATATATATATATATATATATATATATATATATTTTTTTTTTACTTTTTTTTACTTTTTTATATTCGGGCGGAGGTATGCGCTCTACTGAGTGCCCCCCCCCCCCCCCCCCCTAGTTGTACCTGTTTTGTCCATCTATTGAGAAGAATGAACATTTGTTTATTCTCTTGTACCCAATTTTGGAGTTCCATTGAACTTTTTTTTTTTACACTGTTCACACATCGATGGAAGAACATCAGAATCTCTTTTCCTTCCTTGGAGCGACAGTAGCAAACATTATTTTGTTATATTTTGTCTTTGGTGTACTTGTACTGGTGTGCATGAGGTAGTCTTAGTTTTCTCTCAGCCTTCAGATTAGCATACAAAGGTTTTTATGAGTATGCTATCACTGTCATGTGATATATTTACAATACTTAGTCACAAATTTCACAGATGCATCCACTACAGTATTTCTTTAAGTTGGCCTACATGCACTGAGGAGGCCACGCCCCTTTGTACCTGATTGGGTGAACATAACGTGTCCGAGCTAGTAGACGAGTTGCAGTAAATACATACGATTGGGTTATTTAATGATTAAAGTATTATCTAAATGAAAAGAAATATAATCCATAATATAATTGCGATTTTGATAATTTGCAGGAAAGGTCGCTTTTTCAAGTTTCTTAAGTTAATAAATTTGATAGTTCGCGGGGTTAATCCGTTAATTACGCACCGTGTCACATCGATAATAGCCTTCCCGCGCCCGCCCTCCCACCACTGCTCCGCCTCAGTCTCTTAATAACCACCATAGTGTCTGCATAGTGTGTGTTTTACTTACTGCATTGATGATATTACACTGTACTTCAATTCTAACCGTTTTTTACAGTTTTTTCAAATAATTTATACTGTTGTAAAGATGCAGATAGGATGTGTCTTTAGTTATATAAAGAAATGAGGGGTCCAGGGGTAGTTTTATGGGGGGGGGGAGAGGGGGTTGGCAATTCTTAGCGGATTTTTACCTGTTGCGACCATCTCTCTTACCTAACCCCAGCGAATATCAAGGAACAACTGTATTATGCTATGCCGAAGTGCGTAGTGCAGTGGATGGCGGCATATGATGGGTCCCAGGCTGCCAGTATCTTAGTATGTACTGGATTACATGTATTAAACTGTGTTACTGTACATGTATTAGAAGAGTGTGCATTTTAGGTATTCTAATGTCATATGCCTGTTTGGAATTACAACACATTTTTTTTTTCATTTATCAATAGGAAACAAGCCAGAAGCAGAACCCAGTGTGGAGTGGCTGAAGAAACATGTTCTCCCCAAAGTGGCGAAATGGACCACAGAGGTGTCAGAAGATGGCCTTGTGGATGACCGGGGCTCCCTCCAGCTGATTGATGTGTTGGAGTACAATGAAGTGTACCAAAGACTGAAAATGAAGTATGGGAAGCCACTGGTTAAGGTACAGTTCATGTTGATAAGTGTTCTCACTGTTTTCTCTTCTGAAGTCACTCCTTATGCCTTAAACTCACTTTAGGAAGTTAAGGTAAAGATGAGGGCATAAGCTATGCTGTGTGTGGCCTTCGGTGCTCATCTCCGTGGCATTAGCCCTTTGAGCCTGTGGTGGGTGAGGACCCGTTACCCCGGGACACAGGGCTAGTGTGACATCCGGGTTACCACAGTTACCTTCCCCAGGTTTCCCCAGGTACCCATTTATCAACCCCGAAAGGGAGGAAGAACAGCTGGTTTGGCTGGTCGCTGACTTACTCTGGCCCGGATTCGAATCAGGGCCCGCAGATTCGTAGCCAGGCACCCTACCCACTACACCACGGAGGCGACGAAGGGGGGGAGAAGAAACCACGGAGGTTTAGGAAGGGGTATCAAGACATGTCGGACAGTAAATTGACCCCGTTGTTATTCAATTATATAACTTCGGCATTTAGTGTTTTTGTGATCATTTTATGGCTCATGGATACGTGGAATGAACACTGAATTGTGTCTTAAGTGGTCCAATATTTCAAATTTTCACATTTTACTTTCTTCATCATGGACTTTGGTAATTTCTTTCTAAAGCACTTATAAGATGAGAAACAAAGGATTGAATATTTAAGGGAAAGGTGGGAGAAGAACATGGGACTTCAGGCTGTGTATGAGAGAAAAAAAGAGATTAGAGACACAATAGAGAGAGAGAGAGAGGGAGAGAAGAAAAAAAAATCTTGGTTAACAAAATCTGTAATGTATGTTTGCTTTTCTTCCATCAACAGATGTGGCCAGAAGTGACGGACCCACTCAAGTTTGTGTATGAGGACATATCAATAGCTGCTTACCTGATCCTTCTGTGGAAGCAGGAGAGGCAGAGGAAAGGCCTGTCTTCCCACCAGACCTTCGTTGACCTTGGCTGCGGCAATGGCCTCCTGGTGCACATCCTGGCGGGGGAAGGACATCAAGGACTTGGCATTGATGTCAAGAAACGCAAGATCTGGGATTTATTTCCAAGCCATGTCAAACTAAAGGTATGACTTTATTCATCTTCCTATCAGTTCCACAAGGAGGTAAAGGTTCCAGAGACATGTTGCTCTTAAATTTAACCCTCTTGTGCACAGAACGCACCTATGCGTCAAAATGTCTTCATGCGAAAAAGCTCTTTCCGGGAGGGTAAAACTGGCGATGGACTGGCGGTCCAATCGAGCCAGACAGCCCGGGGCGGTGGCTGTTCCAAGGCCTGTGAAAACATCACTATCCTCCAGACCATTTTGTGCAGCATCACTGCATACATGTAACTACTAGCTGTTTCTATCCAGCTGGATGTTCAAATCCCTGACCTGAGTCGTGAATTGACCAGGCCAACCACATCAATAGACTGCTGTGTACATATAAGATAAGAACTCAGTTATTGAAGTTATTGGTAAAAAGACTAGATTGTCAGAGCCAGTGATCTACAGAATATAAAAAAAAGGTTTTAATAATTACTCAGGTAGTTCATTATCATGTCTTGTAAACTTTTCTGAGGATGCCTCACCTGGTTTTGGTTTTCATTGGTCTTGATTTATGATAATGTGATGTGCATGTATGTGCCTTTGAGATAACAATGTCTTTACTCTGAATCATTGATCTGTTGAATGCATTGTGTTTTTATTGATGCATTTTTCATATTGATATGGTGAAGTGAATATAGTATAATAAATATTCATGAATAATTGTCATGTATGAATATTTCAGTATTTCTGATTAAGACTGATCAATATTTTCTTTGACAGGAAAGTGTCATTGAACCATCGGACAAGAATCTTTTCCCCGACTATGATTGGCTCATCGGAAACCACTCAGATGAATTGACTCCATGGATTCCTGTGATCGCTGCAAAGTCTGCGTATAAATCCAGATTCTTTATAATACCCTGCTGTGCTCATGACTTCAGCCAAAAGTACCGACGGCGACGCACAGGCAGGAGTCAATACGCAGATTACATGGAATACGTGAAGGAAATTGGTGCAGTTTGTGGTTACGAAGTGCAGCAAGACAAGCTAAGAATTCCATCCACCAAGAGGATATGTTTAGTTGGAGATAAAAGAACAGTTCCTGAATCTGACTATTGCAACATTTCTAGCACAATTGATCTATTCATAAAAAAAAGAACTGATACCAATAAGCAGCCATGTGGTGATACAAATGCAAAAGATGATTCTAATTCTGTTATTGGTGAGGACACAGCATTGTCTGAAGGCAAAATGTGGGCAGAAGATTTTAAGGCAAGGAAGAGCGTGCAGGCAGTCAGAAATTGCACTCAGCTGAAGAGAAGTATGAAAGAAGACATCATAACGGCTATTACTAGTGTACTCCTAGAGAAAAAACACTTAGTAGAGGTAAGTCATCATACACAATAGTTGTGGTAAATGTCTTAAATATGAGAGAAATTATATAGGAAAACAGACCACGCAATCCCTAAGGTCCAATCTATAGTCTTTCTAGTTCATTGAGTCAGTTTAGATGTGGCTGGCGGGATTAGCGGATATGCCACATCAGCGCCGCTACCCTCTCTCTCTCTCTCTCATATTTTTAATTATTAACTGTTTCTAAATGAGTTTTAGATACCTTGTGTACATTTGATTATATGACTAGACCATATAATTCTACAAACTATTCGTTTTCCGAGGACAAAACAATGAGCTTGTATACATCCCTATAAGTTGCGGCAGCATTGCTTGTGCGACGTTGTCAGGTAGGGTGAGCAGGTCAGCGCTGAGGCCCTGACCTGCGGGCTGCGATCATTCACTCATTTGAGGTCATCGACCATGGACCCTTAATTCCCGTACATCTCGCTCACGTGTCCTCCACAGCCAAGCCAAAGAAATTATTTACAACGTAAATAAATATTTCTTAGAAGATAAGGTAAATAGAGGTCTTTTAGGAGGGAGGAGGAGAGAGGGAAGGAGGGCGGGTGAGAGAGGAGTATTGTGGGTGGCGGGGGTGAAGTGGCAACATAGCTAGCGGTCATACGCCTCAGGCAGCCACATCTAAACTGACTCGATGAAATAGAGAGAATATAGGTGGTCCCAACATAATATTATGTCTGACTTATGAAAAAATGGACTCGCAAACAGTTTCTCAGAACGTATCCATTTCGTAAGTTGGAAACTTTCTGTACCTTAGTAGACCTCCATCACACAAGTCTTGCAACTTTTCATGTAAAATTAATAAATTTAATTCTTTCATTATATGAAATAAAACTGAGGTTCACATCTTATTCTAGGTTGACGTTGGAAACAACACCTGCGTTACCTGGGACCGCGGCGGCAGCGTGACCCTCGGCGACCTTGCCAAGCGCCTGGACCGTCATCTCCTGGCTGGAATGAAGAAGGAATGTGGAGGATTACAAACTCTGTTGAGAAATCACAGATACATCTTCAAAATATTCAATGGAGAAGTTAGTCTGCAGGTGAGTAGATCTTATATTCAATCTGATCTACAGTAACACCTGTCCCTTGGAACTCCTTCAAGGAGCTGCAGCCACAACAGAGGGCCTCTAGGTGCTCCTGACCCTAATCTTTAGTCTTGGACTCCATCTTTTTCAATCTACTTTCTACTCTTTCTCTCAAGTGTTCCAATGAGTGTCATACTTCACAGAGGGCCTTCCCCTCACATCCGCAGCATCCACTCTACATTCATAAATGCTCCCTCTCATAAAAAAAATTCCCATTCAAAATAACCAAACCACTTCGGGCTGCTGCATTTGAACACCTCCACCATGCTGAACTTATGTCGACACAAGTGTCAGCCCTCACTGAACATGAGTTCCCTGAGCACAAAATCAACAGTTGCATGAATGGGTAGTTGTACATATTTTAAGGGTGGAGGGGGTGGATTTGTATTATGATTTGGGAGCTTTTGGAGGGTGTTTGCATTATTTGTGGTTCTGTGTAATTCACGGGAGGGGGGGGGGGGTCAGTACGTAACCCACACAATATTCGGATCCCCAGTGTAATATATACGGTATGTTATGCATAAGTATTTGAGAAAAAATAATTAGTATCACACAGCTAGATACATACAAACTGTTATTCACTGAAGCACAGCTTTACTTTTCAATCGGTAATTAGTGAGTTTGTTTGTTTGTTAGTTTGTTAGAGTTTGTTAGAGGATAATTCCTCAGAGCCATAGTGATCTACCGCTGCAGCTTAGTGTTGGCCGAAGCCACCACCCCGGGAGGGTGGTCACAAACCCCCGGCTAACACCCAGTACCCATTCACTGCTGGGTGGACAGGGGCTCGGGTTTTAAGAAAGACCACCCATCTATCTTCGTTCCGCCCGGGGATCGAACCCGGGACTTCTCGGTTGTGAGCCGAGCGTGCTAACCACTACACTCCGGAGTACCCATCGCGTAGTGATTTTTTTTTTTTTTTTTAACTGATATCTTTGGAAACTGAGAACAACATTTTCCTCTCAATGTGCTGGAAAGTATTTGCAAAAAATAGGTAAATAATAAGTGCTCTTAGGAACTAATAAATCACGATGCAATGTAATAAAAGCCTATTCATAAAAGTAGTAGTACAGGTTGAAGTTCCCAAACTCGGCAACCTCAGGACCAGCGCCGAGCCGAGTAATGGAATTTTCCGACTTTTAGATCGTAGATATATTAAGGGGAAAAAAAGCATGAAAATCACTGAAAAACTGAGGTTCCGCCATCCAACTTCTTCAAAAGGTCAATTTTCTCAGAAATAGTTAACACATTGTTCTTCCTTTTCTTTTCACTTCCACCAGTAGGTGTTCCTGGACGTTTGGGAGCCATAATACCAATAACAGACCTGTAGAATTACACAAAATAACAGTGTACACAACTCTACAGTCACAACACCACTGAACAATAACAACAAACAAATCGGCGGGAGAAACCAAGCGGCCTAGTGTGGTGGCACCTAGCGGCCGACCCAGCAACTACGCGCCGGGTTTTGGGTGTTCTGCCGTGTTTTGGAAAATCCGGAACCATAGCCAAGTTTTGGGTGTTGCCGAGTCTTGGGATGCCGAGTTTGGGAACTTCAACCTGTACCAACAAAAAATAAAAAATAAACATGTCATACTTACTCAAATCAATAACTACTACAAGAGAAATTCAACTGAGATATTCTGGTGTCATTGTCTATGGAGGTGTCAACATCTACAATTATATTTTAATTATTATGACTACTTAAAAATGGCTTAGCTGTTATATACAGATACTAATACATTTCCAAGTAGCATTCAGTATGTTGTTAGTTGGAAGTATGATCATTCCACTGAGTATTCTGATTTTACAGATTCCCCAACCAGGATGGAAGAAAACTGCGAGCAGCTTGACAAAAACAAAGCTGTGCTGGTTCCACACAAGCCATGGCGGGGGTTGTCCTTTGTCCGCTGATGTGTGTATGTTTGCTCATGGTGAAGATGATGTGCGATGTCAAGAAAATGCCTAAAGTCTATACTTGTATATATATTGTATAATAAATGCATCATGAAGCATGTATGTTTTAATTTGTTTCAGCAGTTTTTCTTATTTATGTTGCAGTAGTTAGAAATCAATGTGTTATTCACCCACATCCATATTTTTTCTTCTTCAACATTTATGCCTATAGCGCCTGTAGGCAGTATGACCTCCAGGGCTCGGATGGTAGGCCCTGGAGGTTCACTTGAGGGCTGTGATGGTTGGCTCTCGCCCGTTGTGACGCAGGTAGGATTTTTATAGTTGGTGCCTGTGATTATTTTTGCCGATGATGCAGTAATCTTTGCTGAGTCGCTGGAGGTCCTGGTGATGGCTCTCGAGGCACTGCACGAGGAGGCAAAGCCTTTGGGACTTGAGGTCTCCTGGCTCAAGACCAAGGTTCAGGTGTTTGGAGGCTTACTAGATGAAACAGTACAGTCTGTTCATGCGTGCAGTGAGGACATTGAGATCTTGGAAAGTTTTACATACCTTGGTAGCGCAGTCCATAATGACGGCGGGTCACGTCAAGAAGTCTTACGGCGGATTGGCGTAGCGCACAGCGTTATGGACTCGCTGAGCACGAGTATTAGACTGTCGGTACCTGTGCAGGAGGACAGATCCGGATCTTCAAGTCGCTTGTGATCCCCGTCTTACTCTATGGTTGTGAGACATAGACACTAAATAGCGACTTGAAGAGAAAAATCGATGCCTTTGGTAATAAGTGTCTTCGAAGAATCATGGGGTTGTAGCCAATATAGTTTAGTCTGCCATTCCTTTTTCTGTTTTCCATTATTCTATATGTTACAGCTATGAATGATGTAAGTATTATGTGCAAGCTTCAAATGATGTTGGTGAATGGAAAGAAAAATAAAATGGGAAAATTTTCTTTATCTGAAGTTAAAGAAAAAAAAAGAAAAAATATATATATCATACCAATTCACAAATTTAGATATTTTGTTTACATAGCTATGTAACTTGTGACATTTATAAACGCAATAAAGAGCCGTGTTTTATATTTGCATTATTTTTGGCATTTGATTTTTTTTTTGTTAAAACTGATCAAACGAAAAAATGGCTTTAAAAAATCTACATTTATTCTTATTTGAAATGATACCTAAATCATTGAACGCGGCCAATTTGTGGTGGAGTTGAAAGAATTTTTTTTTTTTTTTTAACTTATTTTATTTATTTTGAGAAATTGTCCCAAACAATTTTTTTTAGATAACTTATGATAACTTATTTTCAGACCACGAAAATTGTTACTTATCTGCAAATTTGCATCATATAAGTTTGCAAGCATGTTTCTGATGCATTTTGGGTAGTGAAAAAAAAGCGAAAAAAGCTTTAGGTGGTGCTCACATAGCCATCATGGCGAGTGTGTTCTTCAACGACCTTGGCGCGGTGCCAGGATGTAAAACTAGTCCACCTCAAAGCAGAAAAAAAAAAAAAAAGTGGCTGGAGACTGGGAGAGGGTCTCCTCTGCGCCAATTATTGTTCTCCCTCCCAGATGCTTGCTCTGTACCTTCCTTGCCTTATCCGCCCATGTATGGAGTATGCTTCATGTTGGGGAGAATCCACTCATACAGCTCTTCTAAACAGGGTAGTCAAACCTTCAAAAGCATTTCATCTCATCAACTTACCCACCTCTTAACAGATTGTCTTCAATATCTCGAACACCGCCGCAATGTTGCTTCTCTTGCTATCTTATATCGTTATTTTCAAGTTCACTGCTCTTCTAAACTCGCTAACTGCATGCCCCCCTCCCGCGGCCTCGCTGCACAATATTTCCCTTCCATCCCTTTTCTGACCATCTTTCTAATGCAAGTTAACCAGTATCTTCCCTCTTTCATCCTTTTTACTGGTAAACTTTGGAATTCTCTTCCTGTTTCTATTTTTCTACCTACCTGCGACTATTAAATTGCATCAAGAGAAGAGTATCAAGACACCTCCCTAGCTAAATTAAAACACCCCCCTTTTCGAAGTGTCTATACTGCCTGCTATATATAGGGACTGACAATTAGCGGGCTTTTTGTTATTTTTTTTCTTCCGTTTGGCCAGTCCTTTATGATTATAGAACACACACACACACACACCAACGTTCGCCTGAACGGCTGGGTGGGTTAGATCGTCAAGTGCCATTCTATGGTCCGGCGTTCGATCCCCGGCCCTGTTCGTTCCCGGGGATTTTTCCGCTGAAAATTCGGACGGT
>JACEEZ010012904.1:42500-47500 GCA_016584305.1 Chionoecetes opilio
GACGGTGTAGAAAGGTTTTGGTTTTCTTCGGGGATCGAACTCGGGTCACAGAGAACGCCAGTCGGAGACGCTAACCACTCCGCTACCGCCTCCCCTTATTATCTGCAATGCGTATTCCACGAAAGATGTCATTAATCGGAGAGACAGCCATGAAGACACTTTTTTAATGTCTACTGTGCATAATGCGACTAATTACCAGCATCATAGTCAGTTAATGAGTATATACGCAAACAACTGCTTCTGCTAAACACGCACAAATGATAAATTTAAAGGCTATATTTTGTCACATGTAGAGGCAGTAAGATAGCGAAGCCCTCTGGAATGAAGGAATAGGAGAGGGATTGAAACAGTTTTTACTCTTGGAATAAGATGAAGTAGATATCGCCTACTGGCAGATTTTCTGAAACATTTTTTGAAGGGGGGGGGGGGTGGGGGGGGAGTAGGGGTACACCAGGAATATTTTTCGGGGTCCAGATTTTTTTTTTTCGCCACCCAGAGAAGCAAAAGTGGGTGGGTGGACAACTCTGCGGTGACGCCTTGCCACGTTTCACTAACTATGAAGATTTTTATGCGATATATTTTGTTACTGTTATTATTACCAGTATTATTATGATAATTATCGTTGTCATCATTATTTTTGTTGTTATTATTGTTATTATTAGACTATTATTATTATAATTAATATTAAAATTTTATCAAAATTACCATTATTACTATAATCATTATAATTAAGTATTATTATTATCATTATTATTATTATTATTATTATTATCATTGTTATACGGCCAGAGCGTTATTTATTTTGATAAAGATCTGGCTCGCTTTCTCGCTCCCAGTGCGGTCGCACCCTAATTAATATAGTAATTATTATTATTGCTTGCCCTAAGAGATTATTATTATCTGAATCAGACTTTCTGATTCAGGATTATTTTGAAATATCTTGATTGAAGAGGTGGAGTGGGGGGGGGCACGGAGGGGTTGAAGAAGTGAAGGGGGGGCATGGAGGCAAGGACCAACTATACTACAGGGGTCGTGGTGGTAAAAGGGTTAAGAAACACTGCTCTGGTCACTGTCCAGCTGAGACATCAACATACTTGGATCTCATGTAGACAATGCGAACCTATACACCAGTAGCGAGGTTATTGGCGAAACAAATTGCCACCACGTCAAAATGATAATATGAGTGAGTGGGGCTCGAACCCATGGACACTATACACGCGAACCCAAGTAGCCAACACTATAACATAAGAAACATAAGGAAGCTACAAGAGGCCGCGAGACCTACACGTGGTAGTTCCTGTTACTTAACACTACCTACATCCACCTTTCATCCCCATCCTTGAAATTATCTAGCCAGCTCCCTCATGATTCCGCTAACTATGACTGACTAACCGCTGACTAACTACCTGTCTACTGAGTCCATTCCAACCATTTACCACCCTATTTGTGATCCAGTTTTTCCCTATTTATTTTTTAGATTACGCTTTTCCAGCTTGAATTCGTTAACTTCTTGTTACTGAATTAATTGGTCAACGGAGGACTCGTGAGGTGCCTTGGGTGAGTGACCTGATACACCAAAAGTCTATTGACGAGATAAAATTGTAAAAAGCGAGAAACAACCTGGAATTCCATCCTCTGATTATGATGCTCTGTTTTGTAATTCGTTCCATATATGTAATAACAGCCGCATTGTATGAAAATGAAATAATATATAGACTAAATAAAAAATAAATGCAAAATAAAATCATATATAAATTGAAATAAATGAAAAATAAAAGTCTATAATTAAAAAATTAAAAATATGTATAAATAAAAATAAATGAAAAATAGAATAATATATAAATAAAAATAATTGAAAAATATAATGATATCTATTAAGCTTAAGGTATAGAATATGCGCTTCTGGGAGTAAAAAGATGTAAAGTGACAAACATCGCCAAACAGGACAAAATAACTGTAGAGGCAGCAGCAGCAGAGGACGGCCCAAGGATAGCTGCAGAGATTCTTGGGACAGCCTGTGTATTACTGTGCCAAGGTCGCTGCGTCCTCGCCTCCCCGGCCCACGCAACCCATGATAGACTACAGAATTATGTCACGCCAATGTCGCTTGCAGAATGTCAGTGCAGGGTAGAGCTCTTACTCCTATATATTTAGCGCCGCAACCAAGGGGGTTGGCGCCCCTCCTAGAAGTTTTCTCAGCCCCCTCCCCCCGCAAAATAACGTCTAAAAAAGCTGAAATATTTCCACAGTAATAATGACGAATTTTACACAGGTCCACTCCATAGTGTTTGGTCCGCCCCTCCTACTCCATCACTGTTTGCCCTTTACACATTCCTAGTTCCGAGAGAGAGAGAGAGAGAGAGAGAGAGAGAGAGAGAGAGAGAGAGAGAGAGAGAGAGAGAGAGAGAGAGAGAGAGAGAGAGAGAGAGAGAGAGAGAGAGAGAGAGAGAGAGAGAGAGAGAGAGAGAGAGAGAGAGAGAGAGAGAGAGAGAGAGAGAGAGAGAGAGAGAGAGAGAGAGAGAAAAAATATAGAAACAATGACACACACACGCACATACGCACACAAGAAACACGATGACAGACATATTCATATAATGAATAATAACAAATCTAGATTCCTTGTAAGCTTTAAAAGCACTTCATCCGTACGAATTCGCAGGATAAAAAATGCAATTAAGTCAACTAAATAATATCAGAAGATGTATAACAAATATTTCCATATTATTCTTAGTTACGAAAAAGAGGCTCTGGCTGCATCGATAAATTTTTTTCATCTAGATATATTATATATTAACTTTTTCCACGTGTCGGCAGCGTATACGCACGCGCATTCGATCTTATCGTCGTCGCCGAGGGAACCTCTGTCACATTGCTCTGGGGTTCCCTCACAGCCTGTCTCCTGCCCGGGACCGTTGTCAACCAGGGAGGGGCTGTTAATTTTTTTCCTCGAGATTTATTATATGTTAACTTTTTTCCACGCGTCGGCAGCGTATACGTAGTAAGTACGCGCCTCTTTCAAAGCAGCAAATATCCGCGTGTTAGTTCGCACCTTCCCCTCAAGCGTCGTGTTAGTAGTGTTATAAGTCCAGGTACAGCCAGGCCTGGTACATCAGCAGCAGGACAGTCACCACGCTGGCGCAGTCCCCGACGATGTCCCAACAGTCCCGATGCTCCTCGTCCATCGGAGGACACTCGCTCGCGATGTCCCAGGCGTCGGGCACATCCTCGCTGCCCGGGTTGTCCTCTTGCGCGCAGAAGTATTCGTTATCGCTATCGTAGTTGTCTTCGGGGTCGGAGAAATGTTCGTTTTCGGTTTCGCTATCGTTTTCGCGGGCGGAATAATATTCCTCGTCGGTTTTGCTATCGTCTTCGCGGACGGAGTAATATTCCTCGTCGGTCTCGCACTCGTCCTCGCTGTCGATGTTCTAGCAATCAGCGAGGTCGGGGAAGTATTCGATCTTAGCATCCCAATCGTCCTCGAGGGCGGAGTAATAGTCGTCCTCGGTGTCGGACTCGTCCTCGCTGTCGATGTTCCAGCAATCAGCGAGGTCGGGGAAGTATTCGATCTTTTCCTCGTCGCCGAGGGAACCTCCGTCACATTGTTCTGGGGTTCCCTCACAGCCTGTCTCCTGCCCGGGACCGTTGTCTACCAGGCAGGGGCTGTCCACCTTCACCTCGCCACCACCGAGGCGCCGGCCATTGCAGAACACCGCCGTGAAGGCCTGTCCTGCTCCTGCGCCGCCCCCGAGGCTCAAGAAGAGGACGACGCTGTCCTCAATTCTTGTCAGCCGGAGACCCTGCAGAAGGTCAGCGAGGCACATCTCCTGGGTGACGACGGGGCTGCCGTCCGCCAGGCAGGTCACCCTCACGGGGGTGCTCCCTTCCTTCTTGCTCAGGCGTCCCATCTTCACGACGGCCGCTTGGGCGGCCGTCGTGCAGTCGTGCCGTCGTGCAGCTGCAGTCCCCCCTTTTATTTTATCACGAGCCGCCACTGGGTATAGGCAATATTTTATAGGTAAGGGTGTCATGACTTTCTCTAAGTACTTATTCACATATGCTAATGTTCCACAGTAGTCACATATTAGTGTCAGCAGTGACTAGCCAACGATTAACCCCTAGAGGCCCAGAAAGTAATTTCAATTGTAATTTGGCTACCATTATATGATTTTAATGAATATGAGCAATATTTTATAGATGTGACCTGTTTAGTATCCTTGTCCACTAGCTAATTAGATATACTGATGTTATTTACTGTAGTTTTATGGCTAACACCAGACGATTATATATATCAAAGGAAAGATCTGGGCGTGAAGGGGTAAAGAAGTCAATGACATCTAAGCCAGACAGCCAACGTTAGAGAAACATTTGATCTTAGTGTGAGTGGTATTCGGTTCAGATTTATCTAGCGGGTGCTATTAGCAAGAATTAATTTCATAGGTACTCTAGCCAAGAAAGGAAAATATCACAAGCATACAACATTCTCAACACCTAACAAAATCCTAGCTGGTCTGAGAAGACTTAACCCTTGAGACCTAGAACGTAATTTTCATTGTAGTTTGGCTACGATTAGACGATTTTTAGTGAATATATGCAACATTTTATACATATGACCTGTTTAGTATCCTTGTCGACTAACTTATTTGGTATATTTGGTATATTGGGGAGGCGGTAGCGGAGTGGTTAGCGTCTCCGACTGGCGTTCTCGGTGACCCGAGTTCGATCCCTGAAGAAACCCAAAACCTTTCTGCACCGTCGAGTGGCCTAAGAACACCCACATGCCCTGCTCATCAACTCTACCTTCGATTGCTAGTGCATCGGAGGACACAGGGGGGCGGCATGAGCCTCTAGTCACAGGCGTCACTATAACAATCCTGCCTGCGCCACCACGGCGAGGACCAACCATCACCACAGCCCTCAAGTGAACCTTCAGAGCCTACCATCCGAGCCCTGGGTCACCACTGCCTACAGGCGCTATAGGCACAAATGTAAAAAAAAAAAAA
>JACEEZ010012904.1:55000-67500 GCA_016584305.1 Chionoecetes opilio
TTGCTTTCACCGTTCATCCCATCAATATTCTGGAAACACTTCTCACATAACACATATCCGCTCTATGGATTCTATATCTTTTCCCTTTATTCCATGGACACGTCTCGCTCGCGTACATCAACTTCGACCCTAAACTTTGACACTATTATGTTACAACGTAGTGCCATCTTTGTCTCTCTGCTAACTGTCTCACGTTTAATTATACGCTCCAGAAATCCTGACCCTTCTCCTCTATCATATACAGTAAGACACCCTCGCCCCTCTTATGTCCTTCTTCTTCCCTCCTTAATCTTCCTTAACAATGCTTCGTTTCTCAAGGCTATTTTCATGTTCCATACCTTTCCATCAATATGACCAGCCTTCAAATATATTCGGAGCAGAAAAAACCCCAGTCAAATCATTATTTTCGTGCAGACAAAATTAATAAAAGATTGTTTGAAACGCATACATGAGGCGTCTTTCCTTCATTCACATGTGGAATGTAATAATTTCGTACCTTCCTTTCTACAATCACAAGATATGCCGTAATATGAGAGCTCTATTTACACGGCGAGATGCAGCAAAAAAATTAATCCATCTTCTGAAACTGAGTCACTTTATATTTTTATTCCCGGAAATATGTTTTTATTACATTTTCTCTTTTCAAAAAGTATTTACACCACGATATACTAACATGTCACCAAGTGTAGCTCTTCTTATGACTTCTGGCAGCTGACCAATCTGGCAAACTCCATGACTGTCTCGCCCCTGTCATAACACACTGCATCATACAAGTTATTGTAAACTTTCTTTGAGAGAGAGAGAGAGAGAGAGAGAGAGAGAGAGAGAGAGAGAGAGAGAGAGAGAGAGAGAGAGAGAGAGAGAGAGAGAGAGAGAGAGAGAGAGAGAGAGAGAGAGAGAGAGAGAGAGAGAGAGAGAGAGAGAGAGAGAGAGAGAGAGAGAGAGAGAGAGAGAGAGAGAGAGAGAGAGAGAGAGAGAGAGTTTCTCTACTAGGGAAGGGAGAGTCTGAGCCTATTTGTCGAGACACTCCCGAGTTCCCTCTGCACGGGTTCATATTCGAGCCCCGCCGAACAAATCGAAAATTCAAAGATGACCATCCCGGAGAGAGACTCACCATACAAACAGACATACAGAGATAAACAGATAGACAGAGGCAGACGGACAAACAGGTATATAGACAAAATCATAAGCTATAATTCATCAGCTAAATACAGTTTCGCAAACAACAACAAGAAAAAGAACAGTCGTGTTGCGACGTGACATTTTTAACCCAAGAATGCGCGGGAAGGAAAATACACAAAGGAAGACAGACTGCTGCGATGGATATTATGTGTTGAAAGGAACGAAATGAGATGGTTTCATTGCGATGTAATAATGCACTTCTTGTTTCAGTCGTTTTAATTATTTTTTCCTCTTTTGCACTGAAGGACAGGTATCACTTATATAAAAAGAGAATCAGATTGTGAGGATCGCTTATATTGACAAAGACTGTATAATTAGTCAAGAATCACCACCAGCACGGCAGGACGCGTCACTCCAGACACGACGACGACGGCTTACACGAACACTTAGAAACTATCAATAAATATAATTCATCATCTTTAACGTCGCGGCAAAGGACCGGGCTCGTGACTGACGGCCGGTGAACGCACGTCAGGTGGCCGGTGAACACACGTCAGGTGGCCGGTGCTGACGCGGTAGGATATGCATGCTCCCCCCTCTCTCTCTTACTCCTGCCCAGACATCTCAGCGATAAAAGGGAACTTACAAGTTTCCTAATATTCTCCAAGGCAACATGACCTGTCACTGCTCTGGAAACTCTACTAGAATTATTGAGGTAAAAAAATCACCACTAATTGTTGTTGAATACATAAGAAAATAAGACAAATAAATGGATGCACCAATGATATATAGTGACCACTTTCATTTCAACATAATTATTTCATAGTTAATCATGCATCTGAATAAAAGATGATTGATAAATATAATTATCATTACTACAAAATACCAAAAAATAAAAAGTAGACTATCCTCTACTAGTAGTATCACCTACTGCCCTAACGGGGTTCGAACCCGTGACTTCTGCTTTCCAGAGCAGCCGTGTTATCACTACACCATAGGGCCAACATCAAAGGTAATGTGCTATTGAAGTTATTTCCGCATATTATTATTTTTTATTTTTTTTACGTTGGCGCCTAAGGTAATTGTGGACGCCGCTGAGCCACGCAGGAAACCCCGGGACAAGATTAATAGACTAGCTATCATTAAAAGTCTACAGATCTTGCCCTGGGAGACCATTTTCAATACCAACTAGGTATCTGGAGAGTCTGTGTCATTTTGTGTCTTCATCTGTGTCATATTATGGCTATAAATGAACAAATTACAAAAATATCAACCGAGTGGCGACCTACACTAAGATCGCCAGCTAGTGTTTATGTTCTGAGTGTCCTCCCGCCGTATTCGTCGCCCGAAGAAAAAAAACGAGTAGGGAAATTTGAAACCGTCTATACTTGCAGATACAAAGCATAAAACAACACTGAAACAGGGTAGATTATACAGTCATGATATAAACTATTGTGTATCATCTTCAGTGGCACATACAGATCACTAGTGATGCCATAATTCGTAATATATGGCACCTGGCGACATAAGTGCAGGTGGCGACTATAGTGTCATCTACGGTACATCCAAACATCTCTAAACATCTTTTACTTTACCTCGAATTTCCCTGAATTCCCCTCAAGTGGCGGCTTAAAGTGTTGGGTGAAAACACTAGCTGGCGACCTTAGTGTAGCCGTTACCAAGGTCGCCACACGGCTCATCGTTTGTAATTTGTTCATTTATAGCAATAATATGACACAGATGAAGACACAAAATGACACAGACTCTCTAGATAGCCCCTTTTAACTTTCCTGAAATTATGGATGAAGAAATGTAAGTATGAACGCCACCAAACGTCTGTAAATCGAAACGAAACATTGCCCTGGCGACATTAGTGTTATTGACGGTAATCTGTGCCATACCCATAATATCTATAATGTCAATAATAATAATATTGAATCCATATTTCTTAATGAACTAATTGAATTTTTTACAGATTTAAGTTAAAATTGTGGTATCGAGTTTACATTTTTGTTTTCATCACATACCTACCGTAGATAACACTATAGTCGCCAAGACAACGTTTTTTTTCGATGTACAGACGTCTGGTGGCGTTAATACATTTCAACATTCATGATTTCAGGAAAGTTAGAAGGAGCTATCTGGAGAGTCTGTGTTATTTTGTGTCTTCATCTGTGTCATAGTATGGCTATAAATGAAAATGTTACCTACATATCAACCGAGTGGTGACCTACACTAAGATCGCCAGCTAGTGTTTATGTTCTGAGCGTCCTCCCGCCGTCGTCGTCGCCCGATAAAAAAACGAGTAGGGAAATTTGAAACCGTATGAGATACAAAGCATAAAACAACGCTGAAACAGGGTAGATTATACAGTCATGATATAAACTACTGTGTAACATCTTCAGTGGCACATAAATATCAGTAGTGATGCTATAATTCGTAATATATGGCGGCTGGCGACATTAGTGCAGATGGCGACTATAATGTTATCTACGGTAAGGTGGTTCCACGCCCTACCACGAGCACAAGGTTACCCTCCTCAGACACCCTCCGGGGCTGGCTTACCGGCACGTCACAAGGGCACCACGAGGAACCCTTGGGTTTATTATTGACCAATCTCAGTAAAAAGGGTTTGGTTCAAAGAGTATGTCATTTTTTTCTCTCTTTCGCATGGTAGAAAGTTCTAGAAACATCAATTTGCAGAATACTCGTACTGTACATACATACCTTGCTGTTTGAACTAAGGACAAAAAAATTACCTAAAATGTTCAAGATGTCGGGATGGTAAAAGTACAGAACTGGGATGGAAGAAATATAGATTACCCATTCCTGCACTCCACTAACACACAGTTGTCCTCATGCTTCAGTCAGTAGTGGAATGCAGGAATGATTAATACGCATATATTTCATGCATCCCAATTCCTGCTTCTGTCCTTTTTTTCTTCCTTACACCCCGAACATTTTATAATCAATATTTGTGTCACTAGTTTCTGTTATTTTGTTCACGCATTTATGTTTGGCGGTTTGAAAGCTGGCAAGTCCACTGCGTAGGTTTCAATCGTTGCTTCGGTCGGCTAATTCCGTTGCGTGCTTAGTTCATAGCCTTCCATTCTTCGCATGACATTTTAAGACAATTTTTTAAGTCATTAGGATCAGAGGAACATTATGGTGTCTTATTTAACCTTGTCTGTGTCGGGGTTCGAGAGTTACAGGGACTGGAGGAGAAAGATCACGATTTTCGATTTTTTTCGATCGACGTTTTCTCCCCTTTAGTAAAATTAAACTGAAATTAGAGGGTACCTTTGTATTAAGGAAAGATAGGGCTCTTTATACATATACTTTTTGCTAGGTTTTAACTTTGCTTTAAGTGTTTACTGCCGTACTTAAGTAAAGGCAAAACAATATAACCACCTCCATCCCTACATAGGGTTGCTGATAAAGAAAACATACAATCATGCGAAACACTTCAAACATGACTAAAACACTTGCATGTGAGTAATTTGTTTTACTTATTTACGTATAACAGAAATATTACTTAATCATGTACCATAATTCACATATCATTATGATTAAACTATATGTATCATCTTATTTTCCACTTTTAAACCCAAAGACGTAAATTTTCCATCACGGCCTTCTATCATCTGCAATAAGGCAGCTGATTTGTGGCTGAAATTGCTGCATTTTCTCGTGTAACGATATGATGACTCCGTTATTATGCCGTGACGCTGCAGCCGTGATTGCCGGTGCTACATGGCAGTCAACCTCACTGTCCAAAGGCAAGCGTATCAAAGTGTATCAAAGTGTATACAGCTTACGTAGTCACGGAAAACACAGATACACAGCTTCATTTCACACTTGAGAGGATATTGTACCTCATTAGTACAGATAAACCTCCTTATGTATATTTCTTGATTGCATTTTTATCTTTTTTTGCCATGATCAATTTTCAGATACCTTTAATGGACTGATAAATGACTGCTGTAAATTTGTGCGACCTTTCTGCATCATTGAGTGGCCTGTCATCCCCGGAGCAGTCCGTCTGTCCTGCAGATTCTTGGGTTACAATACCAGGCAGGAAGATGTGATTTTATAGCATCTGATATATATTTTTTGATTAAATGACACAATACAGAAAACACACACACACACGCACGCACGCACACACACACACAAACACACACACACACACACACACACACACACACACACACACACACACAACACACACACACACACACACACACACACACACACACACACACACACACACACACACACACACACACGCGCACCCACACACACACACATAGGGTACTCCGTAGTGTAGGGGAAGCACGCTCGGTTCACAACCGAGAAGTCCCGGGTTCGATCCCCGGGCGGAGCGGAAACAGATGGGCTGTTTCCTTAAAAACCCGAGCCCCTGTCCACCCAGCAGTGAATGGGTACCGGGTGTTAGCCGGGGTTTGTGACCTGCTCTCCGGGGTGCTGGCTTCGGCCAAAACTAAGCACTAAGGATGAATGATAAAAAATGTTGATATGGAGACGGGGCCATACGAGCGTTGCTCAGGCCCTGTAAAATTACAACTAGATGAATACAACTAGATGAATACACATACACACACACACATTCACACACATACATACACACACGCACACGCACACACACACACACACGCACACACACACACACACACCAAAATAGACCAGTAAGCCAAGGTTTTAAAGCTACTGAGGCAGATAAAGGTTAGAAATATGCTGCAAAAAAGGTGAAAAAATGCGTAATTCTGGAGAAGGATATCAAAGTTTGCAGCAGACACCATTAATAATATCATTTAAATTGCTTTGAAAATTGAAGCACATCACTGATTAACAACAAGAGAATCTAATCTAATCTAATAATAATAATAGAATCTAAGTACTTTTCCGACACGATTATATCAACGTGTATTATTCAAGGCGAGACACCGGGGATTATAAGAGGTCGAAACACTATAATCTTATAAACAATTACGTCCAGTGGAAATGTTCAAGGGGGGGGGGGGAGAGAGAGAGAGAGAGAGAGAGGAGAGAGAGAAGAGAGAGAGAGAGAGAGAGAGAGAGAGAGAGAGAGAGAAGAGAGAGAGAGAGAGAGAGAGAGAGAGAGAGAGAGAGAGAGCTGGCTATTTTAGTATAAGTGACTCCGTGTTTAAGGAGATTGCTTTCTTCATGAACAATAGACGTGAAGGCTGCGCAGGAACCAAGGCGAGGTGGTCGTTGGCATGACTGACGAGCATGTGGTGGTGAAAAAAAATCTAAATGAGCGCGAAATCACAATGGTGGCACCTGTGGACTAGTTATGCGCCTAATGATGGTTGTGATGGATACTAATAGTGTTGTCCTTGTTGTGTGGGCGTGTTGGCTCATGAGGCGAACAAGCGCACCACTGCAGCTCAAATGAAAATATCAAATTATTAACGTTTCTTTATTATTATTATTATTACTATTCCCAGTACTAACATTACGGTTATTGTTATCATCACTTCTCTAATTACTTGAAATTATTAAGTATGTCAATATATTTCAATAGTCCACCTTAGTCCACGAGAGACAACGAAATCATCATAGCATGAGGTCCATAAAAGAGCTTCGGCTTATTGGACCGTGGCTTATATGACTGTATGATTGATTATGAACATTATTGTATTACACCAAGCCGAATAAACTATCAAGTATCAAGTATCATTCGCCAAGTTATGGTAATCATGTGTTTCACTCGCATAGAACTGCAGTCAGAACGTCACCATCAGGGAGAGCAGTATGAGTAAAACCTCGACCAGAGATCCCTTCAGTGTGTGGCGTGATCCGTTTGGAGTCATATTCAGAAGCCAAATAGAGGAAAGCACAAATAGAAAATTATGAAACGAATGAACTGGTTGAATGGTGCTGGTTGTGGTGGTGGTGGGGTAGTGGTGGTGGTGGAGTGGTGGTGGGGCTGGTGGTGCTAGTGCCGGTGTACTGTGCATGGTGGCTGGTGGGGTGGCGGTAGGGTTATGCTGGTGGTGTAGTGGTGGGGTGGTGGGGTGAGGTGGTGGGTCGCAGTAACAGTAGCGAAAGTCTCGAAAGAATGAAACGTTTCTCCACAGCTTATGGTTTTCCAATGACTTTGTCCAGTTTGATGAGTCACGAGATGGGTTACATTACCTGAACGTGACGGGCTACAAAGAACCGCAGACTATCCAAAATATATTCGTAGTTTTACAGTTCCATATAAAAGAAAGCGAAGCAGATAGAACAGAATCTAATGATATAATAAAACCAACGATTATGCGTTATGACAAAAGGAACAAGTTGTACATAAAAGTTCAGAAGTCGAGGCTGACACGACCCAGATACGGTAAGGAAAGTCATGAAGTACCAACCATAAACCACATTAGACCCACACGAGGAACAGGTTTGAAAGGTCTTGGTTTCGGGGACATTCTGACAAATTGCCTTTACGTGAATGGAAGAAAACAACAACAACTTCGATGATAAATTTAGACAGGTCGTGGAGACCATGTGTCATAAGAGGTGAGGCTGGTGGTGGTGGTGGTTAGGAGGAGGAGGAGGAGGAGTAGGAAAAGGAGGAGGAGGAGGAGACACGCCCTAGTATACGGGGAAGTTTATGTAATAAGCAGTCGCAAGAAGCCTAGGAAATCCTAAGATGACCTGAGACCTCTGTAATGATGACTTTTTCTTCGGTCGACGAGTGATGTGATGGTTCAGTCAAGTGTGTGAGTGACAGAGTGACAGATGAGTCTCTAATGTGCCGGGAAAACAACCCTAATGACAGGGCGGTGTTGTGGCGACCTTGCTGACTCCTCGCTGTCCTTCGCCGCACCACTAGTACCAAGGTGTTATGCCTGCCGATACAGTGCACTCAAGCCTCCTCTGAATGATTACTTTTGATCGCCAGGATGGGGCAGGGGAGGCGAGGGGCGTTGCTAAGACATCTGTGAGACACCCTTAGAGTGTTGGTGAGATGGATCAGGTGGTGGTGGTGGTGGTGGTGGTGGGGTGGGGTGATGGTGGTGGGGTTGTTGGGGATGATGGTGCTGGTGGTGGGGCTGATGGGGCTGGTAGGTGGCGATGGTGGGGTGGTGCTGGTTGTGGTGGTGGTGGGGTAGTGGTGGTGGTGGAGTGGTGGTGGGGTAGTGGTGGTGGTGGGGCTGATGGTGCTAGTGCCGGTGTACTGTGCATGGTGGCTGGTGGGGTGGCGGTAGGGTTATGATGGTGGTGTAGTGGTGGGGTGGTGGGGTGAGGTGGTGGGTCGCAGTAACAGTAGCCGGGATTGAGCCCATATTTAGTGTCGCCTCCTACCCCAGAACGCACATTGTTGGCACGCCCACCCGCCGAGGCGTGGCCACCGTCCCCCTGTGACCAGAGGGTCGAGGGGCCGGCGAAGCACTCCTGCGCTGGCCGTCCCCTCTCACCCTGTCCATTATTACACCGCCCCCTGCCTCGCCCGCCCCCTCCCTCCACCCCCTGCCTCCACCCCCTGCCTCCGACCCCTGCTTCCACCCCTTCACCGCCCCCTGCCTCCACCCCTTCACCGCCCCCTGCCTCCACCCCCTGCCTCGCTCCACACCGAACAGTAACCGAACACGAGGCGACTTTTCATCCCTCGTGTTCCTTCAACACCCGGCTCTCAGTGCTGGAGGCAAGGACATCCCATCGCCACTCACCACAGCCAGCATGCATAACGAGGATGTAAGGAAGCAATACTACCCCGGAATTTCCTACACACAAACATACACACAAACATCATCTCGACGAAGCTCAGTAGCGCCTGCGATGCCCTTGTGGCGACCAGAGTTGCTCCACATCCCAAGGTCAACTACTTTATACCCAGTCATGAGTGTGTCGGTGCGGCGCGTTCATCCTGCCGTACTGAAGGGGTTGCGATAAGGCTATCTCTTGGAGCGACACCTGACGAGAGCAACAGATAGGCTTGGCACTCGCGGTAGGGGAGGGGAAGCGTGGCCACCAGGGTGAATGGAAGACTTGGGTTGGCTGAGCGTCGTGTGAATGGTGGCGTGAGAGTGAGAGTGATTGAGTGGCAGGGTAGCGTGAGAGTGAGAGTGATTGAGTGGCAGGGTAGCGTGAGAGTGAGAGTGATTGAGTGGCAGGGTAGCGTGAGAGTGAGAGTGATTGAGTGGCAGGGTAGCGTGAGAGTGAGAGTGATTGAGTGGCAGGGAGATACGGTTATGAGTGTGCATGTGTTTGATGACAACGGAGAAGAAAGAAGTAACAGGTAAGGATGTTGATGTGTGTGTGTGTGTGTGTGTGTGTGTGTGTGTGTGTGTGTGTGTGTGTGTGTGTGTGTGTGTGTGTGTGTGTGTGTGTGTGTGTGTGTGTGTGTGTGTGTATGTGTGAGCGCTAAAGCAGCTTTTATATTATTCACAACAAACACTTAAGAGTTCACATGAAGCGAGAAAAAGAAAAAGAAACAGATGACAAGAGAACAAAACTTGTCATCACAACAACAAACAAAGTCCTACAAAATGGTTTCATTATCTTTCCATTGACCACCAACAAGATTCACAAAACTTGATCGCTAATAAAATCAAACGAAACTTAATAAAAACAAACAAAAAAACGCTCCTGTACTATTCTCTTTTTATTTTCATGACATATTCCAAGATAAATAGTCTTTTAATAGTATAGTATGTCTATTAATCTTGACATATACTAAGAGCGCAGGAGCTATAAGGGACGTAAACCTATATTACTTATCTTCATACAAGGCCACGGGAAAAGGCTGCAAGGGGTTAGACAACAAAATTTACGATGGATTTCAATAGAGCAAGTGACAGGCGTAAAGACAGAGGCACAATTAGACATCTTAAGTGACTTTATTTTTTTTTCCTATAGTCTATGACCACTATAGACAAATAGGTGTTGGATCTCTCTCTCTCTCTCTCTCTCTCTCTCTCTCTCTCTCTCTCTCTCTCTCTCTCTCTCTAGCCCGTCAGGGTGGCAAGGTTGGTAGAGACGTGAGCTCGCAATGTGCAGCGTCCCTGTGCATTCGGTCAGCGGTTCGAGTCCGCCTAGTTCGTGCTGACGTGGCGGCGCTTTGTATAGTCAATAACCTTGTAGTTGGTACTTGCAAAGTGTCTAGATAGGATGAAAATCTTATCTTATCTTATCTCTCTCTCTCTCTCTCTCTCTCTCTCTCTCTCTCTCTCTCTCTCTCTCTCTCTCTCTCTCTCTCTCTCTCTCTCTCTCTCTCTCTCTCTCTCTCTCTCTCTGAATAAATAAATTAATATAACCAAAATCATAACAAAAAGAGTAGAAGTGAAAGAGAGGAATACTTAAGGCAGTGAAAGAGGATGGAAAATGAGGAGGAGGAATGGAGGAGGAGGAGGAGGACAGAGGAGGAGGAGGAGGAGGAGGAGAGGAGGAGGAGGAGTGTGGTAAAGGTGAATGCCGGTGTGGTTAAAAAGGAGAGGAAATGTGTAATGGGAAGAGTACCAGAAGCGGTCACCCCTAATCTACACACACACACACACACACACACACACACACACACACACCACACACACACACACACACACACACACAACACACACAACACCAGGTAAATATAAAACATTCCGCTCTTGTGGTCTCCCAAACGTATGGCAAGAGAGGAGAGAGAAGAGAGAGAGAGAGAGAGAGAGAGAGAGAGAGAGAGAGAGAGAGAGAGAGAGAGAGAAGAGAGAGGAGAAGAGAGAGAGAGAGAGAGGAGAGAGAGAGAGGAGAGAGAGAGAGAGAGAGAGAGAGACAAAGGTGAGTGGATTTTTGATACGGTGGAGTTGGCAGGTTGAAAGATAGAGAGAAAAAAAGAGAGAAAGAGGGGGGGTAAGGGTAGCACGGACATATAAAGGGGAGAAGATCAAGTGTGGGAAGATAGATATAGAGAGGATGAAGGAGAAGGAGAAGATATATAGACAAAGAATGAGAAGAAGAAGAAGTATTTTTTTCCTCTATTCTGGCAATTCCCTGTTTCATTGTTCTCTTGTTTTCCCTCCTGTGTGGAATGACGAAATATGTCCACCAACCACTCGTCCTTTCTGGGTAATCTACACGCCACCTTCCCACCTCTTTTTCCACCTCCTTTTCCACCTCCCTTCCTACTACCTCCCTTTCCACCTCCCTTCCTACCTCCCTTTCCACCTCCCCTTCCACCTCCCTTCCACCTCCCTCCCCGCCCCGTCCTCTGTGCTGGCGAGGGTTTACGGGCACTTCAAACACCTGTGGGAGGGGGTAAAGGAGGAGGAGGAGGAGGAGGAGGAGGAGGAGGAGGAGGAGCAGGAGCAGGAGGAGGAGGAGGAGGAGGAGGAGGAGGAGGAGGAGGAGGAGGAGGAGGAGGAGGAGGAGGAAAAGAGGGTGGGGGATGGTGGGGAAGAGAACGTCCGTAGCACCAAATTCGTGACACACTTGTTGCATCGTCCCTTCCCCCCCACCCTTTCCTCCCCTCTCTTCCTCTCTCCCTTCCCCCCTTCCCTCGCTGCGATATCCAGGTGGGGTCTTTCATAATGCGTCCCTTGCATCCACTCCTACACCCACGGTTGATCCACTTATACATTTTTTCCCCTCTCCATCTCCTCGTTCGCCTCTGTGCCCGCCTGTGGACACCCACCACCATCATCACCATCACCATTATCACTCCCACGATAACTCCCACTCCCACCATTCACAAGTGAAGTATATAGCTGTCTGGAAAAGAAGTTTCATGTTGTAGGAATATTTTTAGACTTGTCCAAAGCCTTCGACGCACTTAACCATAGAATATTATTAGATAAACTTTAAAATTTGGGAATAAGAGGTTTACCACTAGAACTATTCACTAACTACTTGACAGACAGGAAACAAGGAATCTACGCTGAAAAGTATCAATAGGGGAGTGCCTCAGGGATACATTTTGAGGCCTTTACTATTCTTGGTATCTCTCTCTCTCTCTCTCCTCTCTCTCCTCTCTCTCTCTCTCTCCTCCTCTCTCCTCTTCTCTCCTCCTCTCTCCTCCGTCTCTCTCTCTCTCTCTCTCTCTCTCTCTCTCTCTCTCTCTGAATAAATAAATGAATATAACCAAAATCATAACAAAAAGAGTAGAAGTGAAAGAGAGGAATAATTAAGGCAGTGAAGGAGGATGGAAAATGAGGAGGAGGAGGAGGAGGAGGAGGAGGAGGAGGAGGATTTTTACAAAGGATTACAAAGGAAACACAAACAGCAACAGACCGATAGGCCCTTACAAGGCTGTTTGCTTTAACTACACTACACTAACTAGATAATAAGAGAGAAAGGATAGGAAAGTAGAAGGCTCCTCCCCACCCACCCATCCCTCCAGCCGAAGCTGGCCGGAAATGAAGTGATAC
>JACEEZ010012904.1:72500-75000 GCA_016584305.1 Chionoecetes opilio
GTCTGCACTTACACGCTATGGGACCTTGGTGTGTGTGTGGGTGTGTGTGTGTGTGTGTGGAAGAGGGGAGAGAGAGAGGAGGACGAGAGAGGAGAGAGGAGAGAGAGAGAGAGAAGAGAGAGAGAGAGAGAGAGAGGAGAGAAGAGAGAGAGAAAATTGAGAGAGAGAGAGAGGGAGAGGAGAGAGAGGAGGAGAGAAGAGGAGAGATGAGGAAACGGGAGAGGAGAGAGGAGAGGGGAAGAGAGAGAGAGATAAGGTGTAAGCTTCTTATTTTTTGTCTACATGGAACGGTGATGTCTAATATCATAAACTCCTCATCCAACAAAAACCATAGGGTAGCCAGCGGCATTCTCAGGTGACAATGACAACTCTATCTGACCGTCCACTTCTCTCCTTCAGGCGGGGACACGAGGCTTCCACGCGGGCCTACAAGCGGCGTGAGGTCAGCCTACAAGTACGTAAGACCTGTAGCTTATGTCTGGTGACGAGGCTGACGCGTGACTCGCCCAGGGAAATATGGGTGGTATGCCGCTGACAGAGGGAGGGACGGGAGGCACCTTGGGAGACAGGAGAGCCGGCCATACCACCACATTCACCGCCGCTCCATCACAACCCATGCGCGTCCGATCCCTAGCTTGAGGGCGTGGGCAGACACTGGAGAAGGCGTGTGGGCGTCAGGTTTAGTGAAAGTGGGTGGGGGCAGGCGGGTGGTGTCACCTGTTGGCCGGCGGGCGGGGCGGCTCCGCGTTAGGCTAGTAGAGCAGGTGAGTGTGTGGGCAGCAGCCTCCGCCGGTCCGCCCTGCCCCGCTATACACACCGCCTTAGCTACCTACCTCCTAGCCCTTCCTCCACCGTGCTCCTTCCTGCCTCTCCCTCTCCCCTTCACCACGTTTTCTTTGACATGGCTATTCCTTTCTTCATTGCAAGGTCCTTCTACACTCGTCGCTTGCCAGCCTGCGCTTCATCTCGTCGACTGCTGTTTCTCCTTGGTCGGAGCATCAAGTCCTCTCAGTGTTTTGCGTCAGACTCCGTTGAGAAGCTCCTCTAAAATAACCAGGGCCAAAAGAGTGCTCCGGTCGCTTGCTTCTTAGATTTCTTTCCACCAAGCCTCTTATGCAGCCTTTCAACGCCTCATTGGCCGCTACTCCTCACTATGAAATATGTATCAGCCGCTCGTCTCCACCCTGACATATTTATACTTCAGTTTGTGGGAATAAAAATAACATCAGCTTGATTAATAATGACGAGTGGCATCAGACGAGGATGAGAAAAAGTGACGAGATTAAATGACGAGGTGCCAATACGTATACAAAAAGATCTCGCGTGTTGACATAATAACCATAGGTACATGGAAACACATAGGAATAGATGGATAACTAGATAAATGAAAGAGAAATAAAGAGAGAGAGAGAGAGGGGAGAAAAGAGAGAGAGAGAGAGAGGAGAGGGAGAGAGGAGAGAAGGAGATGAGAGAGAGAGAGAGAGAGAGAGAGCGAGCGAGCGAGCGAGCGAAGCGAGAGAGAGAGAGAGAGAGAGAGAGAGAGAAGCGAGCGAGCGAGCGACGGCGAGAGAGAGAGAGAGAGAGAGAGAGAGAGAGAGAGAGAGAGAGAGAGAGAGGAGAGAGAGAGAGAGAGGAGAGAGAGGAGAGAGAGAGAGAGAGAGAGGAGAGAGAGGGGGGAGAGAGAAGAGAGAGAGAGAGAGAGAGAGAGGAGAGGAGAGAGAGAGAGAGATGAGGAGAGGAGAGAAGAAGAGAGAGGGGAGAGAGGAGAGAGAGAGAGTGAGTCAGGTGTGTATAGAAGGGCGGGCGGGGCGGGGTAGGGGAGGGTAGTGCCATTCTTGGTGAGTGTTGGGGGGGAGGGAGGGAGGAAAGGTGCAGGCAGCGGGGCAGGTAAAATGGGGAGGAGAGGGGGAGATGTTGCGTCCTCTCCCCTCCATCCCCTGGCTAACCCCCTCAACCCTCCGCTATTCCCTCCCTTCATTCTTCCCTTCACCTCCCACTCTCTCCCCTTCGCCTTCCCGGGGACCCTCTGAGCTAAAAACGCTCCACCATGGTGTAGAGTGTCACAAACCTACCTCCCTCCCTTCCTCCCTCTTCTCCCTCCTCAAAGTATCCACGTGGTCATCCCGATACCCCCCTTCCTCCTCCTCCTCCTCCTCCTCCTCTCCTCCTCCTCCTCCTCCTTTTCCTCCTCCCCCCTCCCTCCTCCTCCTTCCTCTCCTCCTCCTTCCTCTCTCTTCAATAATTTCCTCCCTTTCCCTTCCTCCTCCTCCTCTCCATAATCCTCGTCCCCGCCTCCCACCTGATCTAACTTTTTTTTCTTTCTGGTTACTCCTCCCTTCAGTGCACCTGTCGCTCTTTTCTCTAGCCCTCCGCCCCTCACACGCACCTTGCCTGCTTGATCCCCTTCCTCTCTAACCTCTCACTACCCAAGTTCTATAGACTTTTAAATAGATAGTATGATAGATAGATAGTATGTTTATTAATCTTGTCGCTACCTTGC
>JACEEZ010012904.1:80000-82500 GCA_016584305.1 Chionoecetes opilio
AGAAACGAAATCATGGGAGGAGCAGAACGGCGAGCGTCTCCAAGATTGCGCTAACCCACTAAACTTACACAAAAGAGAAAAGCATGACAAAAATGTGGCCACTGTTATACCCTGCGCCCCCTCAACCCGTCCCGAGGCATCCCAACCCTTCCCTTGGTAATCCCCCGCCACTTAACAATTTCAGTGTAAGTGGCCTCCCCTCCCACTACCGCGAAACAAAACAACTCGGGAATTCTAGAAACGCCGCAAAAACTCCGTAGCGAGGGGACGCTGGGCGCCACCTACGTGCCAGACCGCCCGCGGCTCCCACTGGATGGCACCAATACGCCCCGGGCAGCCAATCATACCTCGCCCTCCCCTCCTCCTTTGCCCCATCACCACGGGTCCTCGCCTCTTTATAGGTCTATTAGCAGCAAAAAAAAAGGTATGCAAGAGAATTAGAGGGCGCCTCATGGATAAAGGAAAAGTTGCGGGTCTTGCCTATTTAGTTTCCTCAAGACATTACGCGTTAACATTCATCAAGGGTCAACATCTCTCTCTCTCTCTCTCTCTCTCTCTCTCTCTCTCTCTCTCTCTCTCTCTCTCCTCTCTCTCTCTCTCTCTCTCTCCTCTCTCTCTTCTCTCTCTCTATATATATATATATATATATATATATATATATATATCTTGACCTTGACACAATCATTAAGGGTATTTTGGGTACAGGTCATCGTTTTTTTCTTCTCTCTCTCCCTCTCTCTCTATTTAATGTTTTTAGCATAAACATTATCCTGATGACGGTTTACAACAGTCTCAGTTCAGGTTTGGTGATGCTAACCTTCGTGTGTATGTCGCAGCGCAGGTGTGTGTGCGGCGATGGTTCCTGCTCCTCAAGTTCAATCATTTAAACAAGATCAATAGATTTTAATAGTAGTATAGTATGATAGTATGTCTATTAATCTTGGTGCTCCTGTCCTCCTGGTGTACCTAAAGGGCGATAGGATTGTTTCACTGGGGATCGTCAGCTCAAGGTTACGACGCCGACAATGCCATGGCTCCGAGTTTCCCGCTGGACGCCTTGAAGTTAAGCTCGAGGCTGGCATGAGGCATTATGCCCTTGGAATCTGTCTCATCCGTGTTTACCTTCCCACCAGGAGGCCTTTATCAGTGACCTGCTCATGTCACGCCCACCAGTCCTGTCTCTGATATGACGCCCACCCTCATATGGCCACATCTCCACCGCCTCAGCTACGCCCCAACACCTCCTCCGCCCAACAGTGTATACAATGTCTCCGCCCCCCACTGTTCCTCCTCCCACTCACACTTGTCACTTAGTCTGCCCTGCATGCCAGCAACCCTATCTCCCCCGCCTTTGTGCTGTGCCTCCCCCAGCGCTCACTCCACCCTATACACGACGAAGGGGTGACTAGGGCTCCTCTGGAAGTCCGTCACACAAAACCGACATCATCAGTATTATGATGGCTTACTATGAAAGAAAACGAGGCAATGAGGGGTATGGGAGCCCTCGACGGCTTTGACGAGGCTGAACTGGGTCGCGATGAATGAGTTTCCGTGGAAGAGGGAGAAAGAGGTCTTCAGTTATAAAGACGAGCTTGAAGGTAGAGGCCGTTGAGGGTGTTTAGAGGCGTATGAATCAAGTTTCTGAAGTGGAAGAAGGATGAACGTGACCCAAGGATTCCTCTTGGTCTTGTGGCTGCCTTTACAACAAACTGAATAAATTATGAAAGTCGAGGATCATTCTTAGGTATATATATGAGTGTGTGTGTCAGACTGTCATTCACCCACGGTTTTACCCCTGGAAGCTGGACTCGAGATCGTCAGCCTTTACACTCCAGGAAAGAACTTTGAGCTCATTGTGACCGATCTTTGAGTTATGCTGGGACCTCACGCACCACACACACCCCATCCCCTTGCTCAAGGAGGAAAATAACTACCCGCATTTCTCAGTGAAAAATCCCCGTGAGCGAGCATGAATCGAACGCACAATCACAGAATAATCAGGGACACTATTAGACCACTGAGCCTCGCAGGCGGTGTGTGTGTGTGTGTGTGTGTGTGTGTGTGTGTGTGTGTGTGTGTGTGTGTGTGTGTGTGTGTGTGTATAATATATATATGTGTGTGTGTGTGTGTGTGTGTGTGTGTGTGTGCGTGTATATATGTGTGTGCGTGTGTGTGTGTGTGTGTGTGTATGTGTGTGTGTGTGTGTGTGTGGTGTTTTGGGTGTGTGTGTGTGTGTGTGTTTTGTGTGTGTGTGTGTGTGTGTTTCTTATAAATATTATATATTATATATATATATATATATATATATATATATATATTATATATATATATATATATATATAAAATATATATATATATATATATACATCCGTATATATGTGCTATTTAATTTATTATGACTACATGAAATACTTTCAAAGAAATGTGACTCCCCACAGATGTCTATCAATGTTGTAATGTCATAAAGGAAAACCAAAACTAATCTGAAAGGCACAGCAAA
>JACEEZ010012904.1:87500-116845 GCA_016584305.1 Chionoecetes opilio
GAATTCTTATTATAAACCACTAATTGCACTAGTCTCGTTTCAGAGTCCCGGTCGAGCATGACGTTATATTTCAAGGCCGGAGGGCAGCAGTTACTCATCTATACACTAGTAAGCCAAGGTAAAACATCACATACATACGCATAAAACTGATACGTATACAGAACAAAACATTGAACACGCATGTTTTGAGAAGCTGAGGAAGTCGACTTGATGTATACACGCCTATGAATACGTAATGTGCATAGCTGTGATAATTAACATAGTTCTTACAAAGCATTTTTAACCCCTTGAGACCCAGAACGTAATTTTCATAGAAATTTGGGTACCATTAGATGATTTTTAGTGAATATAAGCAATGTTTTATAGATATGACCTGTTTAGTATCCTTGTCGACTAGCTAATTTGGTATATTCAGTTACTTTTCGTAATTTTATGGCTCAACAACAGACGATTTTTTATAGCAAAGGAAAGATCTGGGTGTGAAGGGGTTAAGACAGGAAAAGTAGCAGTTGTTGTTATGAGGGTAAATTAAGGTGAAAGGTTACTCATGTCAGGATGGGGTGCGGTGAAGGATACTCTACTCGTCTTGTATCTTGTATCTTAGTAACCAGGGTAGAGCAAGAAGTAACGGATTCAAACTGGAAAAGCGTAGATTTAAAAAAGAAAAAGAAAAAACTGGTGATAATTAACCCCTTGAGACCCAGAACGTAATTTTCCTTGTAATTTGACCACCATAAGACGATTTTTAGTGCATATAAGCAATATTTTATAGATATGCCCTGTTTAGTATCCTTGTCCACTAACTAATTTGGTATATTAAGTTAGTTTTCGTAATATTATGGCTAACAACAGACGAATTTATATAGCAAAGGAAAGATCTGGGTGTGAAGGGGTTAAAACGGGTTAGTGACAGGTGGAAGACTTGTAGCTATCAAATTATATACCCTCATTTATCATTGACAGAAAAAAAACCGGTTTTGTCATAATTATAATCTGTGTTGAAGTAAACGTAACTGTCCGCAGCACACTTCTGCTACTATCATGATAAAGGGTTAGTGACGGAGGGGTGATTGGTGAGGCAACCCGCCACCCACTTTTTAACCCCTTCACATCCAGATTCCTTTGCTATAAAAAATCGTATGTTGTCGAGGCATAAAATTACGAAAAGTAACTGAATATGCCGAATTAATTAGTCGACAAGGATATTAAACAGGTCATATCTATAAAACATTGCTTATATTCACCAAATTTCGTCTAATGGTAGCCAAATTACAATGGAAATTACGTTCTGGGTCTCAAGGGGTTAATGCTGAAAGTATGTGTGGTCTATCTACGGGCCCCACGACCTGTATGAGTGGATCCTCCCTAAAAATGAGAGACATATTCCATACATGGGCGGATAAGGCCCCTGCACAGAGTAAGCAACTGGGAGGGAGAAAAAATGGACGCAGACGCCACAAGACACCTAACTTCTGAGAAGCTGATTTAGCAAGAGATGAGATGTGAAAATTCCAGTGGAGATATTTAGTATAGGATAGTCCAAGAATGTTCATTGTTGAAGAAGGAGACAGTTGAGTGTCACTGAAGAAGAGGGGACATCCAAACACATCAGAGGGCATGGACGCCTCTTGAACATACCATCATTATAAACAATGGCACAAATATCAACACGAAGGAGGTTAATAAATTATATGTAAACTTCAGGGAAAATATAAATACCATTATGACAAAAAATCAAAACATAAACGAAACCCCCCACCGACAGTCATCAATTACACACAAGTGAGGCCAAGCCAAGCAGGGCCACGTCTTCCCCTACACACAAGCCTCACAGGCCAAACAACACAACCCACAACACCTCACAGACAACACATCTCAAACACAAACATCAGGAACTGACTTGAAAACAAGAAACGCCCAATATATATACATTCCTATAGATAATCTATTTTCGGGTTGTTTGGTCTGCCCCAACCACATACCCACACCACACAACCACACCCACACAACCACACACCCACACAACCACACACCCACACAACCACACACCCACACAACCACACTCACACAACAAACAAACATAAGAGCAAAGGACAAAAGATGCTCCGCTAACCACACACTCAAACCTAAGAATATAAATTCATATGCTCATATACATCAGAGATTGCGGTAGCAGTCCCTATGTAGGGATGGGGGTGGTTTAAATGTTTTGACTACTGTATATATAGTATGGCAGCAGAGGCACCTAAAACAAAGGTAAAACCCAGCAAAAAAGATGTGTACAGATAGCGTATCTATCTTGAGGACAAAGCTACCCTCTGATTTCACCTTATGTTTACTGAAGCTGAAAAAACGCCCATCGAATATATATAATATATATATATATATATATATATATATATATATATATATATATATATATATATATATATATATATATATATAATATATATATATATATACATAATATTATTACACATATGCATATATTTATAGTATATATATGTATATACCAAAGCCGAGAGAGAGCCTTGAGATCCTCCCTTAGCCTTGGTATATACCATCACACCAGCGCCATGCTTTGGTGTTGTGGAGGCATGTCTGCGTGACGGATCCCTGCACGTCACGAGGTGTGTGCACGCGGGGGTGGCGCGGCGGCCTCTGTGCCTCAGGAACACCAACGCAGCTCACACAAATAATTACATTTCCAAGAAGTTAGTTATAAATATCTACTGCAGTGAGTTCTGCTGGTGTAAATATAGCTGGCGTTCAACACAGCAGTGCGTGACGCAAGGCTGCACCACAAACCAGCCTCATGTGTAATGCCTCAACCCTGGCTGGCTGAGACATGCAGGCCACCAAGGGGGCGCAACGAGGCTACATGCATTCAGAGGTAAACAATAACAGTCATGTCTCTAGGTGGGGACTATAGCGGCCTCCACTCAGGGACGTAGCTAGACATTTTGGGGCCCGGGGGGCTTACTTCCTGGAGGGGCCCCTTCTTAAGTTTGCAGGTGTTTGGGGGGAGGGGGGGAGGCGAGTGAAGCGAGCCCAACCAGCTGGGGGGTTTCGGGGAAATGTTTTGGAAAATGAACATATTTTGGTGCATTTTGACACTTTCTGAGACTTCTTTCAATGCCCATGAATCCTTTTTAAACCGAATTATTTTCAGCACTGATTGAGTGCTGAATTATTTTCAGCACTGCAGATCAGCACTGATTGAGTGATGCATTTGGGGGCCCCCCTCTCTTGGGGGTCCGGGGGTGATTTCAAACAGCCCCTTCGCCGCCCCCCTTAGCTACGCCACTGGGTATATAGTGACCACTTTCATTTCAACATAATTATTTCATAGTTAATCATGCATCTGATAAAAAGATGATTGATCAATATAATTACCATTACTACAAAATACAAAAAATTAAAAAGTAGACTATCCTCTACTAGTAGTTTCACCTACTGCCCTAACGGGGTTCGAACCCGTGACTTCTGCTTTCAAGAGCAGCCGTGTTACCACTACACCATAGGGCCAACATCAAAGGTAATGTGCTATTGAAACTATTTCCGCATATTTTTTTTTTTTTTTCTTTTCTTTTTTACGTTGGCGCCTAATGTAATTGTGGACGCCGATGAGCCACGCAGGAAACCCCGAGATAAGATTAATAGACTAGCTATCATTAAAAGTCTACAGATCTTGCCATGGGAGACCATTTTCAATACCAACTAGGTATCTGGAGAGTCTGTGTCATTTTATGTCTTCATCTGTGTCATAGATGATGTTTTATGGCTATAAATGAACAAATTACAAAAATATCAACCGAGTGGCGACCTACACTAAGATCGCCAGCTAGTGTTTATGTTCTGAGTTCACCGTAGTCGTCGCCCCCAAAAAAAACGAATAGGGAAATTTAAAAACGTTTATACTTGCAGATACAAAGCATAAAACAACACTGAAACAGGGTAGATTATACAGTCATGATATAAACTACTGTGTATCATCTTCAGTGGCACATACAGATCACTAGTGATGCCATAATTCGTAATATATGGCGGCTGGCGACATTAGTGTAGGTGGCGACTATAGTGTTATCTATATACGGTATATCCAAACATCTCTAAACATCTTTTACTTTAACTCGAATTTCCCTGAATTCCCCACGAGTGGCGGCTTAAAGTGTTGTGGTGAAAACACTAGCTGGCGACCTTAGTGTAGCCGTTACCAAGGTCGCCACACGGCTCATTGTTTGTAATTTGTTCATTTATAGCAATAATATGACACAGATGAAGACACAAAATGACACAGACTCTCTAGATAGCCCCTTTTAACTTTCCTGATATCATGGATGAAGAAATGTAAGTATGAACGCCACCAAACGTCTGTAAATCGAAAAGAAACATTGCCCTGGCGACTTTAGTGTTATTGACGGTAATCTGTGCTATACCCATAATATCTATAATGTCAATAATAATAATATTGAATTCATATTTCTTAATGAACTAATTGAACTTTTTTACAGATTTAAGTTAAAATTGTGGTATCGAGTTTACACTTTTTGTTTTCATCACATACCTACCGTAGATAACACTATAGTCGCCAGGACAACGTTTTTTTTTCGATGTACAGACGTCTGGTGGCGTTAATACATCTCAACATTCATGATTTCAGGAAAGTTAGAAGGAGCTATCTGGAGAGTCTGTGTCATTTTGTGTCTTCATCTGTGTCATATTATGGCTATAAATGAAAAAATTACCAACATATCAACCGAGTGGTGACCTACACTAAGATCACCAGCTAGTGTTTATGTTCTGAGTGTCCTCCCGCCGTCGTCGTCGCCCGAAAAAAAAACGAGTAGGGAAATTTGAAACCGTATTATACTTGCAGATACAAAGCATAAAACAACACTGAAACAGGGTAGATTATACAGTCATGATATAAACTACTGTGTATCATCTTCAGTGGCACACAAATATCAGTAGTGATGCTATAATTCATCATATATGGCGACTGGCGACATTAATGCAGGTGGCGACTATAGTGTTATCTACGGTAAGGTGGTTCCACGCCCTACCACGAGCTCAAGGTACCGCTCCGCAGACACCCTCCGGGGCCGGCTTACCGGCACGTCACAAGGGCACCACGAGGAACCCTTGGGTATATAGTGACCACTTTCATTCCAACATAATTATTTCATAGTTAATCATGCATCTGATAAAAAGATGATTGATCAATATAATTACCATTACTACAAAATACAAAAAATGAAAAAGTAGACTATCCTCTACTAGTAGTTTCACCTACTGCCCTAACGGGGTTCGAACCCGTGACTTCTGCTTTCCAGAGCAGCCGTGTTACCACTACACCATAGGGCCAACATCAAAGCTATTGAAACTATTTCCGCATATTTTTTTTTTTTTTTCTTTTTTTTTTACGTTGGCGCCTAATGTAATTGTGGACGCCGATGAGCCACGCAGGAAACCCCGAGACAAGATTAATAGACTAGCTATCATTAAAAGTCTACAGATCTTGCCCTGGGAGACCATTTTCAATACCAACTAGGTATCTGGAGAGTCTGTGTCATTTTATGTGTTCATCTGTGTCATAGATGATGTTTTATGGCTATAAATGAACAAATTACAAAAATATCAACCGAGTGGCGACCTACACTAAGATCGCCAGCTAGTGTTTATGTTCTGAGTTCACCGTAGTTGTCGCCCGAAAAAAAAACGAATAGGGAAATTTGAAAACGTTTATACTTGCAGATACAAAGCATAAAACAACACTGAAACAGGGTAGATTATACAGTCATGATATAAACTACTGTGTATCATCTTCAGTGGCACATACAGATCACTAGTGATGCCATAATTCATAATATATGGCGGCTGGCGACATTAGTGTAGGTGGCGACTATAGTGTTATCTATATACGGTATATCCAAACATCTCTAAACATCTTTTACTTTAACTCGAATTTCCCTGAATTCCCCACGAGTGGCGGCTTAAAGTGTTGGGTGAAAACACTAGCTGGCGACCTTAGTGTAGCCGTTACCAAGGTCGCCACTCGGCTCATTGTTTGTAATTTGTTCATTTATAGCAATAATATGACACAGATGAAGACACAAAATGACACAGACTCTCTAGATAGCCCCTTTTAACTTTCCTGAAATCATGGATGAAGAAATGTAAGTATGAACGCCACCAAACGTCTGTAAATCGAAAAGAAACATTGCCCTGGCGACTTTAGTGTTATTGACGGTAATCTGTGCTATACCCATAATATCTATAATGTCAATAATAATAATATTGAATTCATATTTCTTAATTAGCTAATTGAACTTTTTTACAGATTTAAGTTAAAATTGTGGTATCGAGTTTACACTTTTTGTTTTCATCACATACCTACCGTAGATAACACTATAGTCGCCAGGACAACGTTTTTTTTTCGATGTACAGACGTCTGGTGGCGTTAATACATCTCAACATTCATGATTTCAGGAAAGTTAGAAGGAGCTATCTGGAGAGTCTGTGTCATTTTGTGTCTTCATCTGTGTCATATTATGGCTATAAATGAAAAAATTACCAACATATCAACCGAGTGGTGACCTACACTAAGATCACCAGCTAGTTTTTATGTTCTGAGTGTCCACCCGCCGTCGTCGTCGCCCGAAAAAAAAACGAGTAGGGAAATTTGAAACCGTATTATACTTGCAGATACAAAGCATAAAACAACACTGAAACAGGGTAGATTATACAGTCATGATATAAACTACTGTGTATCATCTTCAGTGGCACACAAATATCAGTAGTGATGCTATCATTCATCATATATGGCGACTGGCGACATTAATGCAGGTGGCGACTATAGTGTTATCTACGGTAAGGTGGTTCCACGCCCTACCACGAGCTCAAGGTACCGCTCCGCAGACACCCTCCGGGGCCGGCTTACCGGCACGTCACAAGGGCACCACGAGGAACCCTTGGGTATATAGTGACCACTTTCATTCCAACATAATTATTTCATAGTTAATCATGCATCTGATAAAAAGATGATTGATCAATATAATTACCATTACTACAAAATACAAAAAATGAAAAAGTAGACTATCCTCTACTAGTAGTTTCACCTACTGCCCTAACGGGGTTCGAACCCGTGACTTCTGCTTTCCAGAGCAGCCGTGTTACCACTACACCATAGGGCCAACATCAAAGCTATTGAAACTATTTCCGCATTTTTTTTTTTTTTTCTTTTTTTTTACGTTGGCGCCTAATGTAATTGTGGACGCCGATGAGCCACGCAGGAAACCCCGAGACAAGATTAATAGACTAGCTATCATTAAAAGTCTACAGATCTTGCCCTGGGAGACCATTTTCAATACCAACTAGGTATCTGGAGAGTCTGTGTCATTTTATGTCTTCATCTGTGTCATAGATGATGTTTTATGGCTATAAATGAACAAATTACAAAAAATACCAACCGAGTGGCGACCTACACTAAGATCGCCAGCTAGTTTTTATGTTCTGAGTTCACCGTAGTCGTCGCCCCCAAAAAAAACGAATAGGGAAATTTAAAAACGTTTATACTTGCAGATACAAAGCATAAAACAACACTGAAACAGGGTAGATTATACAGTCATGATATAAACTACTGTGTATCATCTTCAGTGGCACATACAAATCACTAGTGATGCCATAATTCGTAATATATGGCGGCTGGCGACATTAGTGTAGGTGGCGACTATAGTGTTATCTATATACGGTATATCCAAACATCTCTAAACATCTTTTACTTTAACTCGAATTTCCCTGAATTCCCCACGAGTGGCGGCTTAAAGTGTTGGGTGAAAACACTAGCTGGCGACCTTAGTGTAGCCGTTACCAAGGTCGCCACACGGCTCATTGTTTGTAATTTGTTCATTTATAGTAATAATATGACACAGATCAAGACACAAAATGACACAGACTCTCTAGATAGCCCCTTTTAACTTTCCTGATATCATGGATGATGAAATGTAAGTATGAACGCCACCAAACGTCTGTAAATCGAAAAGAAACATTGCCCTGGCGACTTTAGTGTTATTGACGGTAATCTGTGCCATACCCATAATATCTATAATGTCAATAATAATAATATTGAATTCATATTTCTTAATGAACTAATTGAACTTTTTTACAGATTTAAGTTAAAATTGTGGTATCGAGTTTACACTTTTTGTTTTCATCACATACCTACCGTAGATAACACTATAGTCGCCAGGACAACGTTTTTTTTTCGATGTACAGACGTCTGGTGGCGTTAATACATCTCAACATTCATGATTTCAGGAAAGTTAGAAGGAGCTATCTGGAGAGTCTGTGTTATTTTGTGTCTTCATCTGTGTCATATTATGGCTATAAATGAAAAAATTACCAACATATCAACCGAGTGGTGACCTACACTAAGATCACCAGCTAGTTTTTATGTTCTGAGTGTCCACCCGCCGTCGTCGTCGCCCGAAAAAAAAACGAGTAGGGAAATTTGAAACCGTATTATACTTGCAGATACAAAGCATAAAATAACACTGAAACAGGGTAGATTATACAGTCATGATATAAACTACTGTGTATCATCTTCAGTGGCACACAAATATCAGTAGTGATGCTATCATTCATCATATATGGCGACTGGCGACATTAATGCAGGTGGCGACTATAGTGTTATCTACGGTAAGGTGGTTCCACGCCCTACCACGAGCTCAAGGTACCGCTCCGCAGACACCCTCCGGGGCCGGCTTACCGGCACGTCACAAGGGCACCACGAGGAACCCTTGGGTATATAGTGACCACTTTCATTCCAACATAATTATTTCATAGTTAATCATGCATCTGATAAAAAGATGATTCATCAATATAATTACCATTACTACAAAATACAAAAAATGAAAAAGTAGACTATCCTCTACTAGTAGTTTCACCTACTGCCCTAACGGGGTTCGAACCCGTGACTTCTGCTTTCCAGAGCAGCCGTGTTACCACTACACCATAGGGCCAACATCAAAGGGAATGGGCTATTGAAACTATTTCCGCATATTTTTTTTTTTTTTTCTTTTTTTTTTTACGTTGGCGCCTAATGTAATTGTGGACGCCGATGAGCCACGCAGGAAACCCCGAGATAAGATTAATAGACTAGCTATCATTAAAAGTCTACAGATCTTGCCCTGGGAGACCATTTTCAATACCAACTAGGTATCTGGAGAGTCTGTGTCATTTTATGTCTTCATCTGTGTCATAGATGATGTTTTATGGCTATAAATGAACAAATTACAAAAATATCAACCGAGTGGCGACCTACACTAAGATCGCCAGCTAGTGTTTATGTTCTGAGTTCACCGTAGTCGTCGCCCCCAAAAAAAACGAATAGGGAAATTTAAAAACGTTTATACTTGCAGATACAAAGCATAAAACAACACTGAAACAGGGTAGATTATACAGTCATGATATAAACTACTGTGTATCATCTTCAGTGGCACATACAAATCACTAGTGATGCCATAATTCGTAATATATGGCGGCTGGCGACATTAGTGTAGGTGGCGACTATAGTGTTATCTATATACGGTATATCCAAACATCTCTAAACATCTTTTACTTTAACTCGAATTTCCCTGAATTCCCCACGAGTGGCGGCTTAAAGTGTTGGGTGAAAACACTAGCTGGCGACCTTAGTGTAGCCGTTACCAAGGTCGCCACACGGCTCATTGTTTGTAATTTGTTCATTTATAGCAATAATATGACACAGATCAAGACACAAAATGACACAGACTCTCTAGATAGCCCCTTTTAACTTTCCTGAAATCATGGATGATGAAATGTAAGTATGAACGCCACCAAACGTCTGTAAATCGAAAAGAAACATTGCCCTGGCGACTTTAGTGTTATTGACGGTAATCTGTGCCATACCCATAATATCTATAATGTCAATAATAATAATATTGAATTCATATTTCTTAATGAACTAATTGAATTTTTTTACAGATTTAAGTTAAAATTGTGGTATCGAGTTTACACTTTTTGTTTTCATCACATACCTACCGTAGATAACACTATAGTCGCCAGGACAATGTTTTTTTTCGATGTACAGACGTCTGGTGGCGTTAATACATCTCAACATTCATGATTTCAGGAAAGTTAGAAGGGGCTACCTGGAGAGTCTGTGTCATTTTGTGTCTTCATCTGTGTCATAGTATGGCTATAAATGAAAATATTACCTACATATCAACCGAGTGGTGACCTACACTAAGATCGCCAGCTAGTATTTATGTTCTGAGTGTCCTCCCGCCGTCGTCGTCGCCCGAAAAAAAAACGAGTAGAGAAATTTGAAACCGTATATAGGCTACTTAGATACAAAGCATAAAACAACGCTGAAACAGGGTATAGACTATACAGTCATGATGTGAACTACTGTGTAACATCTTCAGTGGCACATAAATATCAGTAGTGATGCTATAACTCGTCATATATGGCGGCTGGCGACATTAGTGCAGGTGGCGACTATAGTGTTATCTACGGTAAGGTGGTTCCACGTCTTACCACGAGCTCAAGGTTCCCCTCCGCAGACACCCTCCGGGGCTGGCTTACCGGCACGTCACAAGGGCACCACGAGGAACCCTTGGGTATATACAGGGGCGTAGCTAGACATTTGGGGGCCCAGGGGGCTTACTTCCTGAAGGGGCCCCCCTCTAAAGTTTGCAGGTGTTTGGGGGGGGGGGGGAGGCGAGTGAAGCGAGCCCAACCAGCTGGGGGGTTTCGGGGAAATGTTTTGGAAAATGAACATATTTTGGTGCATTTTGACACTTTCTGAGACTTCTTTCAATGCCCATGAATCCTTTTTAATCCGGACTATTTACAGCACTGATTGAGTGCTGAATTATTTTCAGCACTGCAGATCAGCACTGATTGAGTGATGCATTTGGGGGCCCCCCGCTCTTGGGGGCCCGGGGGGCGATTTCAAACAGCCCCGCTCCCCCCCCCCCCCCCCCTTTAGCTACGCCACTGCCTCCACTATAAAACTGAATGACACTTGGTGGATTCTTAACGCCCTTATCCGATGCACATCCTTCCTTCTGGTGGGTGTATATCATAAGCCACCCTGTGTAGTACAATGCAGAGGCTAGCGTGCATGGCTGTGATCCCTGGAAACATGATTGTGCCAGGGCGGTCAGCACGCAGCCCACGCAGCAGTTCGTCCCTATAACACAAGTGGATAAGTGAATAGTTAAACAGCAGAAACGAGTACAACAAGTATTTATAGTCAAACTCGGCGTGGTGTCCTGCTGGCGTGAGGGACTCCTTATCACCACACATCCATGTGGACCAAACTTTTTTTTTTTTTACGTTGCAGTCTATACGGCCTGTAGACTAATATCTTCCTTCTTTTTGGTTTTATCTTCTTTCCTTGAGGGCTCAGGTGGTTGGCCCTGCATATTCCCGAGGGCTGTGATGGTTGGGCCTCGTCCGTGGTGGCGCAGGCTGGATTTTGATAGCTAAGAGTATGTGCCCTTGTTACTAAAATTACAAGTGTTCCAATAGACAAAACTAATGATCATCACACAAACACTGTCCAGGGCATAGTCTGATGACCGTCTTTGCTCCTATTATTAATTACAAAGTGGTTACAAAGTGAGGTGTAAATTAATCACAAAGTAGTTGCAAAGTGAATTATTTCCGTTCGAACCCTCCGCGAGGCAGAGCGACGCAAGCCCACGGGAAAACCCCGACCTGGCTGTGTACCATCACCGACCCTGCTGCCCAACCTGCCTCTTGTTACGCTTTGTGTGGATGTCTTGTCATGAAGAGGAGGAGGAGGAGGAGGAGGAGGAAGAAGAGATAGAGGAATACATAGGAATACATAGGAAGAACAGATACCAGGAAACCTATTAGTCTATAACGAGGGTATCTGCTGAACTACATATTTCCAACTATCAACCTACATGTAAGAGAACAGTTAGAAAAGGATACCATACCCCTAAAGGGGATAGGAACATGGAAGTCTCGTAGTGAAGAATGAGAGGATATGAAGTATGCTAACTGATGTTACCACTAACACTAATCGTTCCGGGGGACGTTATAATATAATTCACAGGGCAATATCAAAACCCATTTACTTTACAGTGCGCGTCTAGTCTGTTTTTAAATTAAGCTATTGTGCTGACTTCGACAATGTTTGCTGGTAATTTGTTCCATCGATTAACAACTTTGACATTGAAATCATTTTTTCGGAGATCTGTGACAAAGCGCTGACTATTCAGTTTTAGACCGCCGTTTCTTGTTGTTAGGAAGGAAGAAGAGGAGGAGGAGAAGGAGGAGGAGGAGGAGGAGGAGGAGGAGGAGGAGGAGGAGGAGGAGGAGGAGGAGGAGGAGGAGGAGGAGGAGGAGGAGGAGGAGGAGGAGGAGGAGGAACATAGATATAAAAGGAGAAAAGACACTAAACACACCTGCAGCCATTCTGTTCTCACGGTGTTTTCTGTTCTCCATCCACCTGACGAGACATTTGTGAATACCGTGATACCGAATCCCGTGACGCAATACATTAATCTAAATTTTCATAATAATCTAATATTTCTTAAAATGAAGGTACAAATTGTCAAGTGATTCCCTGGCGACATCAACAAGAAAAAAAGTTAGAGTAGGACGTCAAATTCTTTAATAAATATCACCGAGTCATTAATTATGCAACTAATATCAAGGCGGTTTACAATCTTGTCTCTAATCATAACCTCAGAAAACCGTGAGCCTCACAACGTAATTTCCATTGTAATTTGGGTGCCATTAGACGATTCTAGTGAATATAAGCAATATTTTATAGATATGACCTGTTTAGTATCCTTGCCCACTAACTACATTTGCATATTAAGTAAGTTACTTTTCGTAATTTTATGACTAACAACAGACAATTTTATATAGCAAAGGAAAGATCTGGGCGTGAAGGGGTGAAGGTAATCTGGCTATAATAACCTGCCATTCTTTTTGTCACTCTTCCTGACGATTTGAGGGTGGCGTGAAAATACTTCTAATTATCATCAACGAAACACTGTTCTTACTGCCAAGATAATGATGGCTTGATTACAGCACCGACATCACTAACACGACTACAGCTGTCCTTTATGATTATGTAACTCATGGGTATTACCTGAGAGAGAGAGAGAGAGAGAGAGAGAGAGAGAGAGAGAGAGAGAGAGAGAGAAGAGAGAGAGAGAGAGAGAGAGAGAGAGAGAGAGAGAGAGAGAGAGAGAGAGAGAGAGAGAGAGAGAGAGAGAGAGAGAGAGAGAGAGAGAGAGAGAGAGAGAGAGAGAGAGAGAGAGAGAGAGAGAGAGAGAGAGAGAGAGAGAGAGAGAGAGAGAGAGAGGAGAGAGAGAGAGAGAGAGAGAGAGAGAGAGACGCACAGTGACATATGCGGCATGAAGGAGAGGGAAGGAGTGTGGGCGGAGTGGGTCAGGAGCCTGTGGGCGGGGGTGGTGGGCGGCCAAGGCGAGAGAGTGTGGAGAGAAAGGGCAAGGCGCCGCATTTGGCCAGATGGGGACAGAGGCGGGTTGGGGAGAGGGGGAGGGAGGGGGAGAGGGGGAGGGAAGGGGAGGGAGGGGGAGAGGGGGAGGGAGGGGGAGGGATGTAGGGGGAGGGGGTGAGGGGGAGAGAGGGGGTGGGAGGTAGGGGGAGGGCGAGAGGGGGAGGGAGGGATGGAGGGGGAATGGGGGAGGGAGGGGGAGGGATGTAGGGGAGGGGAAGGACGCCAGGCACTGGAAGACACCCCTCCACCTTCCTCCCCCCCAACCCACCATCACTTTCCTCCACCATTCACCCCTCACGCCCACCTTACCCCACGCCCATGCAACGGCCCCGCGTCCTTAAGGCGTCGACCTCTAAGAGAACAACAACAGGAGGAGGAAAAAGATGGAGAAGGGGAACGTAAAGAAAGAAGGTGAAAATTGTGAATGGAAATGGCATAAACTTCACGATTCCTATCTACCGTCAATAACACTATAGTCGCCACGGTGCACAAATGTCGCCATATGCCATATATTACGAATTTTAGCATCACCACAGACTTGTAAGTGTCACTGAAGACAGGTACATAACATAAACTACTGTGCATGCCTCTTCCGTGACACATACAAGTCTGTAGTGATGCTTTAGTGGTGAAATTCGTAATATATGGCGCCTGGCGACATTAGTGCACCGTGGCGACTATAGTGTTATTGACGCTAGGCATTTCACTCGTACCAACAGCGAGGTTATTGGTGATTCAAATTGCCACCACGCCAGAAAGAACTCCAGCACCAGTGAGTGAGGTTCGAACCCAAGGACGGTGCACGCGAACCTAAGTCGCTACCACTGAGCCACTATGACTGGGAATGGAAAAGGAAACAGGTAGCAAAAGGGATAAGTGTAGAGAAGAGTTGCAGAAAAGAGTGGAGGGGAGAAATGAAAAGCAGGGCAGATGCGGACATCAACGGAAAGAAAAGGAAAGGTCAGTATAGACAATAAATATTTATTCTTTCTAGTATGTGTGCGCACTTTTGAAAATAAACAGAATAACGTAAAGCTATTTTCTATTAGATTTCATTGCATCATCTACACGTAATACATAAACCGAAGAACTTTTAATATAGGATAAAACTATAAACTGTTTGAACACTCATGGAACACGCTGCTATTATAAAAGATTACCGAGAAAATATATAATATTACGAAAACAAAACAAAGAAAATAAGTCCTTGTCCTGTCACAACAACTAAACACATGTAATCGTCACCCTCCAAGATGAAGACAAGAGCGGCAGTCACTCGGCCCGCACACAGCCGGGATGAGAAATGATACCCCGCGCTATCTAGACGCCATCACGCTCCTGTCCGCTGATAACGCGACTTTTTGTTACGCGATGCTGTCCTCCTGACACCACCTGCCACTTCCTCCTTCTCTTCCTCACCCTTCAAAGACAACCAATATACAAGTTATGTTTCAAGATTTGCTGATAGTGTGTGATAGCACCCGCAGTGTAAGAAGTAGTAGTAGTAGTAGTAATACAGTAGTGACAATAGTGCTAGCAGCAGCAGTGCTTCTATAGGACCGTTACGCTATTCTCCCCAGGAGCTTTCCGCCCCCCCCCCCCCCCTTCCAGGTGCTGAACGGCCACACAGTGTGTGGAGGGGTAACCCTCTCGGCAGGGGGGCTGCCCCTAATATCTGTTTCTGAATTGCTAAAAAAATGAAACGAGTTGGTCAAAATTGTCCTTCCCCCCAATTACATACATAATAGTAGTGATAGCAGTAATAGCATGCTGCAGCTGCAGCAGCAGCCAGTAGAAGGAGTAGTTAGTAGTAGTACAGTAGTAGTTGTAGTAATAACAAGCGAACATACAAGCAAACTGGCAAGTAAAAAAACAAACACACACACACACACACACACACACACACACACACACACACACACGCGCGCGCGCGCGCCAGGGATGCATACCGACGCATAATGGGCAGAGGGATGTAGGTTATTGACGAACACGACAGCGGCTCTTAACGACACGGACGAAGCTATGCGGCGAGAGGTCACAAAGCCGCTCTTATGGCCAAGGCGGGAGTGAGCGGCGGGGATGTCCATGATCGCCTCACTAACACACAGACGAAGTAGCAAACAGTGGTGAGGAAAGTGATGCCAGTCATAACAAAACCTCCCTAGAAACATAAATCACAAATAGAAGAACATTTGGCTAAATTCTGGAAAAGGAAAAGAGGAGATCTGATTAGAATGTATAAGGAATAAAAGACACTAAATGGCGCGAACTCACAAGACTTTCTGGTGCGAGACAAACACTATGATATGATTAGAGATTATGAAATACTGCATTCAGCTTGCAAACAAGATCAAGGATGCTTGGAATGGTATGGACATGGAGGCAATAATTGTGTGGAAACAATTACAATCCATGAATTAAAAAACAGATTAAATAAAAGTTGTTGAGAGCAAAGTCTTGTGTGTGGTGGTGTGTGGTGTGTTGTGTTGTGTGTGTGTGTGTGTGTGTGTGTGTGTGTGTGTGTGTGTGTGTGTGTGTGTGTGTTGTGTGTGTGTGTGTGCGCGCGTGTGTGTGTGTGAGTTTTAGTTTTTTGTGAAGACTGCCCGTGTACTCATTGGTCTGTGTTATTACACCAAGCAGGCAGGTGAGAGGAGGAGGAGGAGGAGGAGGAGGAGGAGGAGGAGGAGGAGGAGGAGGAGGAAGGAGAAGGAGGAGGAGGAGGAGGAAGAGGAGGAGGAGGAGGAGGAGGAGGAGGAGGAGGAGGAGGAGGAGGAGGAGGAGGAGGGAGGAGGAGGAGGAGGAGGGAGAGGAGGAGGAGGAGGAGGAGAGAGGACGTAGATAAAGAGAGACACAAGAATTACCAGCTAACTAAACACCTTCAGTATTCTTCACTATCCTATCGAGATCCTCGATAACAAATATAACAAAAGGAAATAACAAGTGATCATGTTCTTTCCACCCAACAGCCCCTCCCCCCTTCTCCCCCCCGGCACAAAACTGGTCATAAAAAAGGAGAAACAAGACAACGGCTACACCTGTCACGGCGCCCAGGTGTGTACTGGACCCACATGTCACAGCGCCCAGGTGTGTACTGGACCCACATGTCACAGCGCAGAGGAAAGGGAGTTGCTGCGATGCATATTAGGTGAAAGGACAAAGACCCTGCACCTGACATACTCCCTTTAACCCCTTGAGGCCCAGATCTTTCCTTTGCCATATAAAAACGTCTGTTATTAGCCATAAAATCACGAATAGTAACTTAATATACCAAATTTGCTAGTGGACAAGGATAGTCAACTGGTCATATCTATACAATATTGCTTATATTAATTTAAAATCATCAAACGGTAGCTAAATTCCAATGGAAATCTAGTTCTGGGCCTCAAGGAGTTGAAAACAAAAACAAAAACAGGCGGAAAAGTGTGGGAAGGACGAATGCGAATCCACACATCTTGCAAATTACACTAGCGAGCAAGTGACTTTTTTCTCTCCCTCCTCCTCCTCCTCCTCCTCCTACTTCTCCTCCTCCTCCTCTCAGGGCTTGTTTGTTAAAGAGTTTCCATAATGACTTCATCGTTCTGGCGTTGCAACCAATTCCCTGCTGACACGTTTTTCCACCACGCAAGAGTTTAATTCGACGCCTCTGTTTACTTACACATTTACACGGTGATTTTTACTTGATGATGTAGAGTCTGTGTATACGTGTTGAGCCTTTAATACGGGGCAACTTACTGGGTTTGTAGAAGGATAGAGGAGGAGAAGGGATAGCAGGAAAGGATATACAGGTAGAGACATGGGATAGGGAAGAAAGGAATTATTAAGGATGGAGAGAGGAGGAGATAGAGAAGAGAAGGATAGAAGGATAGGAGATAGAGGAGAGAAATGGAGGAGGAGAAGGAAAGGTGGATGCATGGGATGGGGAAGAAAGGAATGATTAAGGGGAAGGAAAGAAAGGAAAAGGTGGGAGGAAAGGTGGAAGGTGGAGGAAGGAGGAAGGTAAGATGCAACATAAATCAGGTGGAGGAGTGTAGGTATCCCCATAATTATCTCAAAAGAGGAAGACGGTTGAGGGAGATGAGGATGAGTGGGAGGCAAGGATGGGGGATGGGGAAGGAAGGATGGAGGCAAGGATGGGGGAGGGAAGGAAGGAAGGGAGGATGGGGGCGAGGGTGTCTAGAACGGGAAAGGAAAGTCTGTGGGAAAGGCAGATGGCTTGCTAAGGAGGGGAGGATTAAGGACAGGAGTGAAAGGAAGACACACACAAGAACTTAGTGAATACATAAGTCAATGAGAAAGATTCCATAATGGGTCTAGGGATCTCTCTCTCTTGCTCTCTCTCTCTCTCTCTCTCTCTCTCTCTCTCTCTCTCTCTCTCTCTCTCTCTCTCTCTCTCTCTCTCTCTCTCTCTGGCCCTATTTCTCCTCTCTCTGCCTTTTCCTTGCCTTGTCTTGCTTTTGGGGTTTTATTTCGCATATATAACACACCCGACCCGCCCTGGGGGACCTTAGTCACCACGGACTCATTATATCACCTTATAGAGAGGTGGGTGGATATATATGTACACAGAGAAACAAGTAGAGAGAGGCAGGTAGATATGGGGAAGTATGGATGGATAGGCCAGTAAATGTTTTCACAAATTGTGGTTCTACTGGTGGTTCACTACACACCACCACGACATCACCAGCGCGCACTATTTACCTATTACCTATTTATCTATTCTCTCTCTCTCTCTCTCTCTCTCTCTCATCTCTCTCTCTCTCTCTCTCTTCTCTCTCTCTCTCTCTCTCTCTCTCTCTCTCTCTCTCTCTCTCTCTCTCTCTCTCTCTCTCTCTCTTCTAGTATATATATATATATATATATATATATATTATATCTATCTATCTAATTACTTATCTCATAGGCTGCCTACACCACGCGTCGAGCGTCTTGCCGCGGGTGACACAGGGCATGGCAGGCTCACCCACACCCGCGTGGTCGGTAAATAGTGCCGCACTGTGATGTGTGTGTGTGTGTGAACCACCAGTAGAACCACAATTTGTGAAAACATTTACTGACCTATCCATCCATACTTCCCCATATCTACCTGCCTCTCTCTAACTTGTTCTCTGTGTACATATATATCCACCCACCTCTCTATAAGGTGATATAATGAGTCCGTGGTGACTAAGGTCCCCCAGGGCGGGTCGGGTAAGGCCTGTGGGGTGGGTGGGAGGCCACTCTGCGTGGGCGAGGAGGTATCTGCCGACGCCCACCCTACGCCTGCCCTCTTAGGGAAGGCTGAGGCTATTTACATAATGACTTTTAATCTGTTTATATTCAGCATTACACTGTTCGTGTTAGACACATGTTTTGCTCTTTAACTGCAAGGTGAGACATACCCCCCCCCCCCAGCGGAGGCCCCCTCACAGCAGGGCCATCGTTGCATCATATGAACTCTGAATAAACTTTAATATGATGAGGATAAGAAGTAAATCATATCCATACTCGGGAGAAGTTTTCCTCTGAATCGTCACGTATGTATATTATGCTTTGGCGGCGACACCAACAAGACCATGCTTGACGCAGGCAGAGTGGCAGCCCTTATACGGCGAGGCCATCCCCGCGGCGGAAGTTGGCTGTAGGTCGTCAACAAGGCGCGGCTGTACTGGCGGTGAGGCTGTACGGCTGTGCGGCTGTACTGGCGGTGAGGCTGTACGGCTGTGCGGCTGTGCGGGCGGGCGGCGGTCTGGGCGGTGGGCGTGGGCGGCGGGCGTGGGCGAAGGGCTGTGTATGGGGAGGGGACTACGATGGGCGAGAATAGTTGGGTATGCCACTCCACCCTGTACTCCACCCACCCACCCACCCACCCACCCACCCAACCCGCCCGCCCGGCCCGCATACCTCCCGCCCACACTCCCGCCCGCCCTGCCACAGTACCGTCGACCTTGCTGCCTGAAGGGAAGGAGGAGGGAGACGGAGGGGGGAGGGGAGGGTACTACTAATGAGCCGTAGCGAGGCGCCTCTCCGACCGCAGGTGAGGTTAGTATTGTGACCACTCACCCAAATAAGGACAGATGAGAAGGACCTCTTGCCCTCCCATCTGTTGCTCAATGAAAGGGAGACACGGCTTTTAGAAGTTAGGAGTTTAGGAGTTAGTACCACGACGACTCATGGGGAGAGAGTACTGCGTGGAACTTAGATTGGCAGATGGGGTGATGACATTCGGGGAGAGAGAGAGAGAGGAGGAAAAGAGAGAGGAGAGAGAGAGAGAGAGAGAGAGAGGAGAGAGAGAGAGAGAGAGGGGAGGAGAGAGAGAAAAGAAGAGAGAGAGAGAGAGAGAGAGAGAGGAGGAGAGAGAGAGAGAGAGAGAGGAGAGAGAGAGAGAGAGAGGAGAGAGAGAGAGAGAAGGAGAGAGAGAGAGAGAGAGAGAGAGAGAGGAGAGAGGAAAAGAGAGAGAGAGAGAGGAAAAGAGAGAGAGAGAGAGAGAGAGAGAGAGAGAGAGAGAGAGGGGAGAGAGAGAGAGAGAGAGAGAGAGAGAGAGAGAGAGAGAGAGAGGGGAAGAGAGAGAGAGAGAGAGAGAGAGAGAAAAGGAAAAGGGGGAAGAGAGGAGAGAGAGAGGGAGAGAGAGAGAGAGAGAGAGAGAGAGTGAGGAGAGAGAGAAGAGAGAGAAGAGAGAGAGGAGAGAGGGGAGAGAGAGAGAGAGAGAGAGAGGGGGAGAGAGAGAGAGAGAGAGAGAGAGAGAGAGAGAGAGAGAGAGAGAGAGAGAGAGAGAGAGAGAGAGAGAGAGAGGAGAGAGAGAGAGAGGAGAGAGAGGGAAGAGGAGGAGAGAGAGGAGATGAGGAGAGGAGAGAGAGAGAGAGAGAGAGAGGGAGAGGAGAGAGAGAGAGAGAGGAGAGGAGAGAGAGAGAGAGAGGAGAGAGAGGAGGAGAGAGGAGGAGGAGAAGGAGAGAGAGAGAGAGAGGGAAGGAGAGAGAGAGAGAGAGAGAGAGAAGGAGAGAGGAGAAGAGAAGAGGAGGAGAGAGGGAAAGGAAAGGAGAGGACAGGAGAGAGAAGGAAAAGGGAGGGAGGAGAGAAGCGAGGAGAGAAGGGAGCGAGCGAGCAATGGGGGGGGGGCGAGAGGAGAAGGGGAGAAGTAGAGAAGGGAGGAGGAGAAAAAAAATAGAGGAGGGGAGAGAGATCGACGGATGGGGNGTTTTTCCGTACTGCGACATCATTTTGGGGCTCTCTAAGGGGCCCCGCGTAATGGTCTGACTCTGCGGCGAATGTTTTGGTTATGTTATCAATTTCAACCACGATTATTCTTTTTGCCTGGCATTATTATATATCGTTGGTTTCGCAAGAGATTATTCTGCATTATGAAATACAAAAATAACAAGAAATGCAAGTAAATCGCTGAGTTTAACGACTTAGAAAAACATTGAGTAAAGAGAAATAAGAAATACTTACGTTCACCACTTCGTAGCTCGATACTTCCTGTGTCAACTTTTTATGGTTTATATGCCAATAAAAGCGGATTTTTATGAGGATTCCAACGCTACCATTAGAATTTTCATATGGCCAGTAGTTCTTGAGAAAATGGAGGAAAACTGAAACACATGTTGGAAGACGGATTAGGCTACAAGTATGGCTTACCCGGCTCGGGACATGTTTTAAAGGGACGGGCAGTCCGCGCTGACAGGCTGCCTGCTGAGAGTGAGCTGTGACACGGGCCCTTATCACTTCAAATCCACTCACACGAGAGAGTTGACAATTAGTTTATTTTATAGGCCTAGCTTGGATCTTTTACGAAGTAAATGTTGACGCGATTCTGATAAAAACTTTATTTTTGGCGAATTTTTAAATGTTTTTTGAGGCAGTTCGCGTCAAAAGCTCAGATGTAGACGGGCCCGTTTTGACGCGATCGCGTCACCGTGCGTGAAAGGGTTAAGACAACTTAAAAACACATTTGTGACATTAATTTTATATTACTATATGATAATAATCCTTGGTCTACCTTAGAAATGTGCCTTGGGAATGGACGAGTGGGAGGTACAATATTTTCCCTTGCACCGTCAACGCAGCACTGATAGAGTGATGCATTTGGGAGCCCCCTCTTTTGGGGGTTCGGGGGGCAATTTCAAACAGCCCCCCATCGACCCCCCCTTAGCTACGCCACTGATGATCTACTCATGTATGGTCCGACAGCTTTAAGGAACTGTTACGTCAAAATGTTTGGGTGGATATATTTCTCCATTGATGCTGAAAGATTATAGATTGTGTGCACACGGGTAGTATGATTTCTTATTCTCCATATTATTTCTCATCTTAATATTATTTCTACTTAATATGAGTGTTAAGCGCATCAACTGGCAACCATCACTAAATTTCATGGTTTGCGCAGGGAAGAGAGTTGAGTTTAGGGGAGGGATCGAGGGGGATTTTCTAAACAGTTACAACATTTGCATTTTCACAATGGTTTTTATCTTGCTGTGCTGGTGTCGTAACGGCTGGCCTCAGCACAGATATTGTTATAAATATTTTGAGCGTCATGTTAGGACGTCACGTAAATATCTAGTGTTGGAAATTTATGCGTGCAGGGAGGGCATTGAGATCTTGGAAAGTTTTACATACCTTGGTAGCGCAGTCCAGAATGATGGCGGGTCACGTCAAGAAGTATTACGGCGGATTAGCCTCGCCCATGGTGTTATGAACTCGGTCAACACGAGTATTTGGCGTTGTCGTTACCTGTGCAGAAGAACAAAGATACGGATCTTCAAGTCGCTTGTGATCACTGTCTTACTCTATGGATGTGAAACATGGACACTAAATAGCGACTTGAAGAGGCGAACCGATGCCTTTGGTAATAAGTGTCTTCGCAGAATCATGGGGTATCGCTGGGATGACTTCGTGTCAAACCAGCGATTGCACCGTGAGACTAAATCGAGGCCTATTACCTGAATAGTCCGCCAGCACCAACTTCGGCTATATGGGCATATTGCACGTTACCCTGAAACCGATCTTTCCCACCGGGTTGTATCTGTAAGAGACAATTCTGCGTGCAGGAGGCCAAGGGGCCCCCACAAGGTTCGTGGCTGGGGCAAGTTGATGTTTCGTGCCGATAGTAGCTTGATATGGGTAGGGAGCCTGCATGGGGACTCGCGTGTGGGTGTGGTGACCCCCAGGAGGCATATTCCTCAACTCTAAACTAGTATATGGTTTCCAAGTGAAAACGCTTGGCTATAGATCCGAAACTAACAATAGGACTTCCTCGAAAATACCCTCCTTGTGATTCTCACACAAAGTTTCCATGACAAACTCAAGATACCTAACCTAACCTAACGTAACCTAACATGATGTGTTCATGAGTAAACTTCTTCTTCATCTTCTTCTTCATCTTTCCCTCCTATGCTTCACCCAGATGGTTCCACAGCTGTCTCATCTACTTCTAAAGCTGAACTCTTCGCTCAAACATTTGCTAAAAATTCCACTCTGGCTGATGAAGGGCTTGTTCCTCCTTCTCCTCCACCCTCTGACTATATTATGCCTGTCATTAAGATCCTTCGGAATGATGTTTTCTTTGCCCTTTTTGGCCTAGATCCTCGGAAGGCTTACGATCCTGACGGAGTCCCTCCTATTGTTCTCAAAAACTGTGCTTCTGTGCTTGCACCTTGCCTGGTCAAACTTTTCCGTCTTTGTCTATCTACTTCCACCTTTCCTTCTTGCTGGAAGTTTGCTCACGTCCAACCTGTTCCTAAGAAGGGTGCCCTTTCTAATCCTTCAAACTCCGTCCAGCTTTGACTTCCTCCTTTGCTAAAGTTTTTAATCATCCCTAATAAAAAGTTTTTAAGCATCTACTGCTACAATTTTTCTATCTGATCGTCAGTACGGTTTCCCCGTAAAGGGGGATCTATGGCGATCTTCTAGTTTCCAAACTGAATCTTGGTCACCTCCTTTGGGGGTTGGGTGAAATTTTTGTTTGCCCTTACATTTAAAAAAAAATTATAGAGTCTGGCACAAACTTAATTTCTAAACTACCCTCTTTGGGTTTTCTATCTTTTCTCTGTCCTTCTTTTAAATTTCCCTTTAAAACCCCCTTTCATGCAGCTACGTAGACGGACATTGTTTTCTCCTAAACATCAATAGTGGTGTCCCCGGGGGTTTGTCCTATCCCCCACTTCTTTCTATTATTTTTAATGATCTTCAAGTTAACTAAAAGCCTACCCACTCTACGTGATGATTCTACCCTGCATTTTTCAACGTCGTTTTTTAGCGTCCAATCAAAGGAACAAATGTTTTCACGGAGGGGCCACCGAGCCCTAACTTTGATTTTTCTAAAATTTTTGATTGGGGCAAAGCAAACTTTTTTTTTCAATGCCTCAAAACCCAATTTTCTTCACCTATCTACTGAAAAAATCCTACCAGATAATTCCCCCCTCTTTTTCAATGACACTAACGTCCCCTTTTTCTACAATGAACATTCTAGACTATCTTATAAAAACTGAAGGGAAAATTTCACATCTCATCTTTTGCTAAAAAGCTTCTAAAAAGTTAGGTGGCTGGGCGTCTGCCCCTTTTTTTTCTCCCCCCCAATTGCTGTCTTACGGGGGCCTTTATCCGCCCAGTATGGAGATGTTAGGGGATGGGGGAGGACCCCTTACCAGCTCTCCAAAAAGGGGTTGATCAAAAGCTTTTCGTTCACAACTCCTCTCCTTGATGACTGTCTTCAATCTTAAATACCGCCGCAAGTTGCTTTTTCTTCTTCTCCCGGTTATTTTCATATCACGCTTTTTTGAACTTGCTAAACTGCATGCCCCCCCCACCCCCGGGGACCGCTGCACAAGCTTTCTACTCTTTCTCATCCCTTTTCCCATTTCCTAATGAAGATTTTAATAGTATTACTTTTCCCCCTTTCACGGGGAAAAATCTGGAACTTTTTCCCTGTTTCTATTTTCCATTTCCTATGAAAAAATCTTTCAAAAAAGAGTAAAAAAGACACCCCCCAACTAATTGGGCCCTCCCCCCTTGTTTTTTTTTTATTCTCTTTGTCTTTTTATAGGGAGGGCAACTAAGCGGCTTGTGTTCCCCATTTTTATTGTGCCTTGGCAGTTTTGTTTTGAAAAAAAAAAAAAAAAAAAAAAAAACGCGCATTGTTCCAGAATAGGGAATATGCCCCTGGGAATTTAGGTGTATATCGAGCGCGAGCTCATTTAACAATACAACAATTTTCAACAACAGCAACCTCAAAAAAAGCAATCAACAACACAGCTTGTTAAAATTCAAATAGCAACGACCAAACCCAAAGTAATAAAACCCTGAAACCCGCCCCGACAAAGCTATCCCCACGCTTTTTACTGGGTGGAAAGCAGGGTGTTAAAGCAGTAAGCCTGCGAGAGGAGCGCGGGTTTTTCCCGGATTCCCAGAAAAACAACATTGTCCTGACCTTTTTTTAAAATGATGTGAAACAAGCAAAAACCCCAAAAAAATATTTCTGCCAAAACCAGGCTCTTCACAAAAGCAATGATTTTTCGAAAAAATATTAAATTTCCTAAACAAGGTGTGGGAGGGGAATAAAAGGTATTTTGGCCGAGTAATACCCTTTCCCTTTTCAGTACAAGTGGTGGAGGCCCCCCACCGGGAAAAGTGAAGGCAAATTTTGAAAGGAAGGCTATTATTTTTTGGGAGGGAAGGCCCGCTGGCGCCGCCCCCAGCGTCTCCCTCCCCCCGGCCCCAACTCTGGATAACTATCTACATCTCCCCCCCCCCCCAAAAGAAAAAGAAAAAACATTACAATGGTCGACTGAACGGGTGGAACAACAGAACAAAAAATAAACATAAATTGCATACAGAGGGAAATTTAGTGGCGAAACCGGCAAAACCCCCCTAGGGGGGGGCGCCGACGGTCTCCCGCGGGGCAGGGGAAATGAGTCCATCCGCCGGGGGTCCCACGGCCACTCCCCGGGGGGTTGAAGGGGGCGTACCGGGGGGTGCGTCTCGGAGGGTCGCACTCGGCGCGTTTGTGGCATCGGTTTCGTAGGATATTCTGCATTTCCCCACCCACCCTAATTGCAACTCCCGTGTGGGCGGGCTTCAACCACCATGCCCATCCTGTTCCCACAGCTTAGAGACAGAGTTTGCACCTCCAACCACCCGTAGGGGGGGCTAGTGACTCAAGTGACTGGCTTTACGTCCCAAAAATTTCCCCGACCCTCAGCCCCCTTTTTCCCCAGCAGTGAGTTTTCCCTGTCGGAAGACCCGTCACCAGTTTTGTCGACTCGGTAGTGCACCCCAGCCACTGGCACGCCGTACGAAGCTGAGTCCCGTGAAGCTGTGCAGTGGACTTGTTAACTCTTAGAGGTGTATTTTAGGTTGGAGCAAACTTTTGCGTTTGTTACGTCCCAAGCTGCCCCGGGCCCGGGTTTGTCCTGAGCAGCCTCGTAGCGGTTTTTTGACGGCAGCGTCAGCCCTGCCTTCGAATGAGGGAGTGTGCTGACGAAGCCTACCCCTACTGAAAAAAATCCAACATTTCGGAACTGGCCCGGTTTTGGCCCCCGGCCTGGCGATTTTTCCCCAAGCACCCCCCCTCCTGAAGTACTCCCGCAGGCGAGTGAGATCCCCAGACGTGGCCCTCATGGGAAATGCGGTTTTGCGACCGTTCTAGCCCTCCAGACGGCCCGTCCGGGGGGGGCCTTATTTTCCAAGGGGGGCTAGACCGGGGTTGGAAGGCCCCGGATGGGCCAGCCCAGCGAGAAGGACCGCCTTGGCCCCGTGTGGGGGGGAACGGTGCATGCGCCCCTACAGTCAGGGGGAAGATGCCAGAACTTTCTCATGCTCGATAAAAGGGAAAGAAAAAAACCATGATGGCGAACCAAGACTAAAGTAATTTCAGAAAAATTTCAATTGCGCAATTTGCTGGAAACAGCATCCGGGAAAAATGTACCGTCAATAACACTATAGGCCACTGCATAATGTCACCAAGCGCCAATATTTCGAATTTAGCTCATACAGAATGGATATGCCTTTAAAACATGTAAGTAGGGTGCCGTAGGTCAAGAAAAATGAAATATAGATTTTTTCGAATTTGGCAGGTGTTTTTTTGAAAATTTAATTTTAAGGGTGATTTTTTCCCTTTTAACTTTTTTGGTTGAGCCCCTTTTTGTATGCAAAAAAAGGACTTTTTTAATTATTATTATATTTTTTTTATATTTTTTTTATATTATTTTTTATTTTAAAGTTGGGGAGGGGGAAAAAGATGATGACAGGGGGAGACAAGAAGAGACGCATAGAATGTGAAAGCAGCAAAGAGGAAAGCAGTTTGGAAGAGGAGGGTAAGCGAAGAAGCAGACCCGAAAATGAAAAGGTCAGACGTCTTTAGTGCGGGCAGAGCCCGGGCCAGGCTGGGGAAATCACCAGGTTTTTGAGGGTGGGACGGAGGAGCGTTCCCCCCCCACCCGAGGAAAGAGGAGGACAACAGGAGGTGCCTACTGGGGAGACGATGCTCAGGGGGAGGCTGGGGTCCCCGGGGACCCTGTGATGCAGACTTGGACAGGGGGCCCCCTCCCCAAGAAAACACAATGCCAGCCGGAAAATGGCGCTGGCAAGCATCCGGTTCGACGTTCCCCCCCACTGCGCTGCTGCCTTTGGGTTCGGATTCCTCCAGGCCTTATCGCGACGGCCACCTCCTCCAGAAGTCCCTACTGGGCTGCGATCCTAAAAGCTGAGGAGGGCAGGAGGATCCATGGATCGGCCCGGGACCTTGACCAGGGAAGCACCAGGGTACCCCAAAAGTTGGTTGGGTTTCATGGGGGGAAGGACAAGACCAGGCGATGGTTTTCCCGACACATGGGGGAAAATGCCCAAGGTTGATCAGGGGAGGAGCATGTTCAGTGACAGAGGAGCCCTCTGGAGGTACCTTTGGGACTTTTTTCCCAGAGGACCCGGGGGCCCCCGAGAAGCCTGCGTTCAAGGTGGCTCAGGCCTCTGTGATTGCTGGTGGGCAGACCCACCCACTCACGATCGAGCAAGGGGACTCAAAAAGGGCCAACACGGGGGGGAAGGGTGGTACTCCCCGCCCCTTTGGGGAAAAAATGGGGACGCAAAAACTCTTCTGGGGGTAATCGTGGCACACAAACGAGTTGCCCCCGGTCCCCCTTTTCACCAGCAATGACGGGCCTACCCCATCTGACATGGGTTCCGGGGGGCCCCAATGTGCAGTTGCTGTCCAGCGTGAATGAGATGAGTACAACAAAAGTTAGAGGAGTGCCAGGCGGTGAAGATCTCACCGAGATACGGAGTAACCTGGTCAAAAATTCCACTGACAGAGGGTTTAAAAGTGGGGCCCGGCTGTGAAGCGGGGCGTTTTTTCCCTCCGAGCTGCAGGAGATCAAGTTGGGAAGGTGTCCCATTTCCAAATGGGGCCCCCACAGCCCAGTCGCCGTGACATTTGGGCCCGAAAGCAGGACTGATGGCAAAGGGAAATGAACCCCCCTGGAAAACCCAGTCAATACGCCGAGGGTTTTTTCAAACTCACTACGACATCAAGGTTTACCACAGATAGGGACGGCCCCAAGACATCCCCACGCAGCTTGGATGGGGGAAGGTTTGCAGCCCCAAAAAGATCCAAACAGCTGTGACCTTCTACGTCGGACAGGAGCTGGTTTTGCACACTCAGAATGTTCCTCCTTTGCTGATGGCGGTCAGAGGAGGAGACCGCAGTTCGCCGTGACCGATTTTTAAGTGAGGGGGCGAGGGGTATGGGGACCAAATGTAAGACCTCGCATCACACCCAAGTGAACTTGTCATCCCCCAGCTTTTCAGACACTGTCAGCTGGCAGCCGGGCCCGGGCAGAGCCCGGGATTCACCCGTTCACGTCCGGGGGGTCAGATCCAGGAGACCCGGTCAAGCGTACGAGGTTCCGGAGTTCTCTATCCCCACTCAGAGCACCGAAAGAGTCGGAAGCAGGGACAGGGCTGCGGCAGCAGGGTGGGGCAGCAGGAAAAGAAAGGGGTTTATCCGGGGCGGCCACCACCGGGGGGACCATCCCTCTTCGGGGTTTAAGAAGGAATGATGGACACTTTCTAGGCCAACGAGAGGGTTTGTGACACTGGATGTAGTGTGTGAAAAACTGATCAGAAAGAGCTTACCCCGCTAGGATTGGAAAAACCATATTGGGGGCATGATGCAATCCAAGGACCCAAACCCGGGCATGCCCCTACTCATTTTTAAACTTTTTCGATAAGGGTGCAAAAAAAATGCCCCATTTTGCATAGTAAGAATTGCCAAATCACAAATGGAATAAAAAAAAACCCCTAGAATTCATTTTACATAGGAAATGGATGCCAAAGTTGGAAAAAGAATTTTTGTTAACGGCGTACCCCAACATTGTAAGTGTTATGTAGTAATGTTAATACGTGCAGTCTCTTCAGTGGCACAACAAGTCGTATGATGGTAAAAAAATTAATATAGCCCCCGCGACATTTTTGCAGGGCACTATAGATAGTGTTATTACGGAAATGAAATGAGATTTTACATTCAATTTTTCATATCTCCCTGCTACTTGACTCCCCTTGGGAGTCAAATAGCGGGATGCTATGAAAAATTTGTCTGAAAAGTACGATATAAATTGAAACCCCAATAGGCAATTTTGGTAGGATTAAATTTACAAAAAACATTTTTCCATTACGATATTTTGAAGGAAGTATAGAAGCGCCCGTCAGAGTAACACGGAAAACATTTAGACCACATTTTTTGGAAAAAAAATTTTTTTTAAACCCCAAAAAAAAATTTTAAAAACTTGGGCCCAAAAAAAGCAATTTTTAAAAGGTTTTAATAAAACGTTTTCCTACCAAGTAA
>JACEEZ010012904.1:118474-169688 GCA_016584305.1 Chionoecetes opilio
CCCTTTTACTCACCACTAAACCTAACCTAAACCTAACCTAATCCCATGCTTTAACCTCCTAACTAAAGCCAAATCTGCATTAAATAAGTGTCCACGGAAAGGGAAGAACAGTGGCGATGCAGGTCACAAGAGGAAGAAGAGTGAGGCGCTCGTAAACACTGTCTCTCTCCTCCCTATAGACATGTCATTATCTTCAAAAGTAATGATTTGAGACGGAAGCCCATAGAGAGAATGTTTCCTAGAATCCAATAAGGTAAACAGAAACCAAACTCCCAATGTGTACCGTAGACAACACTTTAGTTGCAGCTGCAGTAAAGTCGCCAGCCGCCAAATATTACAATTATAGCATCACTACTGCTGTGTATGGGCCACTGAAGATGATACACAGTAGTTATAACATGACTGTATAATCTACTCTGTTTCAGTGTTGTTTTATGCTTTGTATCTGCAAGTATATACGGTTTCAAATTCTCTACTCGTTTTTTTTCCGGGCGACGACTACGATGGAAGGGACACTCAGAACATAGCTTAGTGTTGGTCGCCACATCTGTTGATATTTTTGTAATTTGTTCATTTATAGTTATAATATGACACAGATGAAGACACAAAATGACACAGACTCTCCAGATAGCCCCTTCTAACCTTCCTGAAATCATGGATGTAGAAATGTAAGTATTAACACCACCACACGTCTGTAAATCGAAAAAAAGTTGTCTTGGCGACTTTAGTGTTATCTACGGTAGGGAGTTTCGGTCCAAGTGTAAACTAATACTGAAATAATGCACAACACAAGAAAAATCGTCAAAATCAAAGAGCAGTTCATAGCGGTTGTTTACTAAGTGAGGGCCGCGGCGAGACTGACCGTCACTGACGCGCACAGTTGCCGAGTAGCTTGTTCGGCAACCGAGTTATCGTACGGCAACTGGTGCAATTATGAGTTTGAAATTCTGTCGTTAACCGAATTGTTCGAAAAGGGAGATGTTCGAAACCGAGGTTTGACTGTATATGGGTACGTGACGGCTTATTTTACATATACGCTCATCCCGTACATGTGTACGTGACGGTGCGGAAGGGGTTAAATCACCGCCGCAATGTTGCTTCTCTTGCTATCTTCTACCGTTATTTACATGTTCACTGCTCTTCTGAACTTGCTAACTGTATGCCTCCCCCACTCCCGCGGCCTCGCTGCACAAGACTTTCTACTCATTCTCATCCCTATTCTGTCCATCTTCCTAATGCAAGAGTTAATCAGTATCTTTACTCTTTCATCCCTTTCACTGGTAAACTCTGGAACTCTCTTCCTGTTTCTATTTCTCCACCTTCCTACGACTTAAATCTTTTCAAGAGAAGAGTGACAAGACACATCCGAACTGAATTGGCCCACCCTCCTTTATTTATTCTCTTACTGTCTTCTTTATAGGGACTGGCAACTAAGCGGGTTTTGTGTTAACTCTTTTTGTTGGGGCCCTTGGCCAGTCTTTTGTGATGTAAAAAAAACTTTCTTTTAAATACATTTGCCATTTTTGTTTGATGTTGGTTAATGAAACTTTTATTTTTTTAGTAGCTACAGTACTGTTTTCACACCTGCAGAAGAAAGGCATCTCAAGCAATCCTACCTAGCTATTATGCCCAGCCCCCATACAAACATGGCACACATCATGTCAGGGATGATGGTTGATCATTTTACATGGTTGTGCTTACTATATAAGTGACTCCAAACAATATTAAATGGCTTTTTAAAATATATATTGAAAATAATCTGCAGTCTGACTCATTTATTTTTTTTTAATTACCACAGATGCCCACTCCTGCCAGGATGTCCAGGACATTGTTGATAAGCTAACAGTGAAGGCTGTCACCAAAATAAGGGAGGGATCTTTTGCAGAAAGGTGTACCAGTTCCGAAAACCTGTCTCCAATTCCCAAATACCACAAAACGCCATGATTAAGCACAAGTAAGATTTGATTAGCTGACACTCATATATTATAGTCCTGCCTCCTTCATGAATGGTTATCATAATATAATTTACTTTTTGAACTTATTGCTTTCTGAGTAGCCGAGTTGCATCAAGAAAAATAGAAGAAAAAAGTCCAGTTCATTTGAAAAAATTTGCCTCGCAAGAGAACTACCATATACTTCTCTTGACTCATCTAGAGGTCTCCCTTTTGTTTTTGGCCAAGAAATCAGGGATACATTGGATCACCGAATATTGCAGGGTTTAGGCACTGGACCCCCCGCAAATATAGTAGAACCTCTTTTACTCGAACCCTGCATTCCCCGGAAAAATTTCATAAAACTCGGACATACCCAAGTTATATAAAACCTCCAGTAAAACAACCTGGACAACCACAACACGACCAGCATGACAGTTTCACTTCTAGGTCAGTCTGCTGTTGTCTAGCATGGTGTCAACAGTGTTATTGTTCATCATTGAAGTGTATTTTCGTTGATTTAACAAATTTTTCTGACAATTTTCCTTTACAGATTAAGGGGATCACCCAGGGTTTATTAAAAAAGATAAGAATGAAAAAATAAAAATGGGGTGAATCTTGAGACTTTTAGGCATCTGGCTTTCATTCAACAAAATTTTCAGAACCAAACCTATTACCGTCTATGTCTGCATAATATGTCAATATTGAAGCCTTAAAATATCTTGAAAACTAGGATTTGACTGTATGGTGAGTATAAAATGTGAGCCCTTACCACAAATGGTAACACCTGCCTAACACTCCCTGGCATATATACCGAAAATTACCGTATTGCCGCGCATAAGACGCACCTCCGCATAAGACCCCACCTTCGCATAAGACGCACCTCCGCATAAGACGCACCTGTATTTTACATAAATATTTTGAGAAAAAAAAATATATTAGTTTTTTGAGGACATATTTACTTTTTGTAAATTTATTAAAATTTATTAAAGAAAGGTTTTGTAACGGAAAAACAAAGGATTTTGAGCATGTACCCAAATACAATATTCACAGTGCAGTGAATGTGAATGAAAAATTTTTCTAGTTAAAATTTAAAGAGAATGTGTAGGATAACCAAAATTGGTCATTTATTGCAGGATGCTCCCAAATTTTGATATTCTATTTTTATCTACCTACGAATATAGCTTAGATTAATGTTGTGAGTATGCCTTGTTGCTTTTCTGCTATGTGTTTAGACTGTGGAAAATTTGCAGTAAAGATAATGGTATTATTTCGGTAGTGGACTTTCAAAGTCCTAGGATTTTAAACCTCCATATCGTGTATCTTTCTTCATTCTGTGTATTTTGAGCCCCATTCCCATGGCGCAATTGAATATTTAATGGCATTACATGTACAGGGAGTCCCGTTATACGAGCATTCGGTATACGAGAATCCGATGATACGAGATGTGTAAATTAGGGTCTATTTTCAATATACGAGATCGAAAATCCAATGATACGACATTCAAACAGGGGTGATACAATTATCAAGTTCAAAATGTGCACCCTTTCCACTTACGGGCTGGACAAAGGGGGATTTGTTGACCCCAGTGAGGTCCCCCCCTAGCAAGCCGTGACCTGAAGGGTAATTAAGCCATATGGCACGGCCTGACATTTAGGGGTAATTAGCAGGTGTCGGCCCCAACCTTGGGACCGCAGTCAGGTCACCCTAGCAAGACGTAACCTGAAGGGTAATTAAGCATATGACGCGGCCTGACCTTTAGGGGTAATTAGCAGGTGTGCGGCCCCACCCTTGCGACGCTGCACTACCTTCTCTTGTACACGCGGCGTCCCTACATACAACGTCTGGGTTTTGCTGTTATGCATGTTTTATGTTTAATTAATGTGCAGTTATGTATTTTGTGTGCTATTTTCTCTTTCAGGGAATGCTTTTTCTAAAAGTATAGGGAGTACAGTGTGGGTAATATAGACGCTGTGTGTTTGTTGTGTTTGCTATAGTTTATTTAGCTTGAAAAACCTTTTTTTCTTTTTTTCTTTTTTTAATTTTTTTATGGGGTCCTGGAACCAAACCTATATTTTATCATAGTTATGTGTTTCGTTATACGAGGGTTTCGCTTTACAAGTAGTCAGGTGGGAACCTAATGCTCGTATCTTCGGGACCTCCCTGTACTACCGAAAATCTACCGTTATTTCAGCCAGAAAGTTAAGTTAGGTTAAATCAGATTAAGTTTGGGAGGTGGGGCTTGGTTTAGTAAGAAGATATAGAGATAAAACGAAAATGGGCAATACTAGGGCAGTGGAAGCTTAGCAATGTTTGCGGGACGGGCCTGGAGGGGGAGCCCCCCCCCCCCCCCATGTAAACAAACATTGATTTCCGACAAAAACGAGGAGCCAGATTTAATTTAAAAACACACCAAAACTATTCATGAAATCTAAGTTTTTGGGCCCCGAAATCGGTTTGGGTTTCCCCAATAACAAAAATTTACCAAGATATTACACTGTAAGGTAACATCTCTACCTTTTTGTTATTGTTGGAGGGGCCCCCGATGTCGGGATCGAAGAAATTCGCCATGGTTTACACCTGTGAATATATCACAGTTGCGAGGGTTGATTAGTCTTCCACAGGAAGGTACAGGTGAAGGCCCTGATGGTATGGTGTGATTCAGCCTTGAGGCAGATAAATTTGTGGTGCCGTTTATGGGTCTTGGTCTTGGTGTGGGTGTGTGGAAGGCTTCTGTCCCGTTACAGGTACCATTGCAGCCTTTTTTCTAGCACTCTTTCCAGTTTCAGTTTACAATTTCCTTATCCCTAGAGATACAGGGGGGAGGATTGAGGGATCGAGGGGTATAAAGGGGCCCACCCTGTCTCCCATCCATTTACAGTGGAGAGCGGCAGCGGGGGCTGCGGGAGGGGGGTGATGTTTACATATGACGGCCATCTTGGCAGCAGAAATAGCCACCCTTTTTGTCCCACCTCTTTGTTTTCTTTTAAACTCCAACTTTTTTTTGGTATTACGCATACTGTTGATATTACTAGTAACACAGTTACAAATTTGTGTTCATGGTCTACTGCTCAACACAGATCACTCGAGGACCCCCTTAGTAATACACCATTGGCCATTCTGCCTTCTCTGCCCGACCTTTCATTAGTAATATGGCCGCATTAGACGATTTTGGGTGATTTTGCATCCCTTTATGAGGAAAAAAACTGCGTCTTATGTGCCGGCAAATACGGTATATGGGCCGCCACAACTTTTTTCAGCCGAAAACTAATGTTTTGGAATACTGGTCGACCCTCGATTTAACGGACTTCGGTTTTAACGGGGCTCTATTTCTCAAATTGTCAACTCTACATAATTTATTATTTTCTCATCTTATTTTGGGGGTTGCTTGGGTTTTAAAGAGTTTTGATGTATCAGATATTAAGATAATAAGGAAGGAGCCTGGTGTTGCTAGTGATTTAGTGGCAGGAAGGTGTGTATTGTTTTTAAAAAATGGGCTTTTTAGTTGTTATGGGGTGGTCGCTGCAAGACTGTCTCCCTGTCACTTCAACACCTTAAATCACCCCTTTTTAAGGTGACACACGGTGCTACACTGACCCAAATAGTGAATTTTGATAGAACAGCTAATCACAACCCCTATAATATATAATAATGAGCAAAAAGTCATGAAAATAAGCAAATACCTTTAAAACAGCCACGGCCTGGTTTTTGGACTTGTTTTTTCTTCTTTTTTTTTGGGCCCTCTTCTGTTTGGGATGCTTTGTAGGTTGAAGCTCGAGCCGAGCTTTTCTTTTTTCGAACTATATTTTTCAACCCAGGGGGAAAAAACAAGGGGCCAATTTTGACTTTGGAACAAATCCGAGATACGGATGGAAAAGGGCCAAAAACAGCGAAAACCTGGACCAAAAAGGGGGAGTAAAAATCGCTGCCCTAAACCCCCGGGCTGGACAAAGGGGGATTTTGTTGACCACAGTGAGGTCACCCCCTTTGCAAAGCGTGACCGAAGGGTTTAATTTAAACATATGGCGCAGCCGCATTTTGGGGAAATTTGAGTGGCGGCCCCAAAACCTTGGGGACGCAGTCAGGTCACCCCTACAAGGGGTGACCTGAAGGGGGAATTAAGATATGGTGCGCCCCGACCTTTAGGGTAATTAACAGGGTGGGCCCCAAACCTTTGGGGCCCTACACACCTTCTTTTATCACCGGCCCCCCCTTTCATTCAAGTTTTTTTGTTTTTTTGCATGTTTTATGTTTAATTAAGTGCAGTTATGTTATTTGTGTGCTATTTTCTCTTTCAGAATGCTTTTTCTAAGAATAGGTAGTACAGTGGGGGGTAATATAGACGCTGTGGGGGTTTATTATGTTTGCATAGTTTATTTAGTTTTAAAAACAGGGTGTTGTTGTTGTTTTTGTTTTTTTTAAATAATTGAGGGTGTCCTGGAACAAAACCCTATATTTTACCATTAGTTATGTGTTTCTTTTATACGAGATTCACTTACGAGTATGCCGGTGGAACCTAACTGCTCGTATCTTTGGGACCTCCCTGTACCCTCGCATTAACGGACAATCGGCTTTAGCGGACCATTCTCCCCCTTTTAGTCCGTTAAAATCGAGGGTTGACTGTAATTTACCATAAAAACGATGATAGGACGCACTCCCTTTGCGACAAGGGCCCCCAAGGCCATAGGGAAGAAAACGAGAAAATTGTTTTATAAGTATAATCATACCCGCTGCATCAATCGTTCACCGTTCTTTACTAAACCCTTTTCATGTGGCCTAATTATAGTCCCTACAGTAAACCCTTCATACTCGCGGGTTCAGGCTCGCGGATTTGATTATTCGCGGGGTTTCAATTTTTTTTTTTTTTTTTTTTTTTTTTTTTTTTTTTTGTCCTCTTTTTTTCTCCTCCCAATTGCTTGCTCTCTACAGGGGCCTTATCCGCCCATGTATGGAGTATGTCTCACATTTTTGGGGAGGATCACTCATACAGCTCTTCTAAACGGGGGTTGAGTCAAAGCTTTCGTCTCATCAACTCCTCCTTTGACTGACTGTCTTCAATCTTTAAATCACCGCGCAATGTTGCTTCTCTTGCTCTCCTCTTACCGTTACTTTCATGCTCACTGCCTTCTGAACTTGCTAACTGCATGCCTCCCCCCACTCCCGCGGCCTCGCTGCACAAGACTTTCTACTCATTCTCATCCCTATTTTGTTTATCTTCCTAATGCAAGAGTTTAAACAGTATCTTTACTCTTTCATCCCTTTCACTGGTAAACTCTGGAACTCTCTTCCTGTTTCTATTTTTTTCCCCTTCCCCATGACTTAAATCTTTTCAAAAGAAGAGTAACAAGACACCTCCCGAACTAATTGGCCCCACCCCTCTTTTTTATTTATTCTCTTACTGTCTTTTATAGGGACTGGCAACTAAGCAGGCTTTGGTTACCCATTTTTGTTGTGCTCTTGGCCAGTTCCTTGTGATGTAAAAAAAAAAAAAAAAAAAAAAAAAAAAAAAAAAAAAGATATGGGTAAATGAATGACTAATGTCATGCTCGCGGATTTTCGATACTCGCGGGTGTCTCTGTTCCCTAACCCCCGCAAACATGAAGGGTTTATTGTACATCAATATTGTTACCTCGGTAATGACTACTTTTGTTAGTTATATTTGATGGATTTCGATTTAGTTATGTTAAATAGTAAAGGAGTTATTAAGTGAGGAATCTACAGGGTGTGTAATGCACAAAATATTTTTGAATCCCTAAAAAGTGCATAGCCTATTAAATTTATACATAACAATATAATAAACTGCATCGATTTTGGGGGCTGCATTTTTTATAATTTATTCTGTATAGATTTATGCCGAAATGAAACATTAACGTTGTAGTGCCCTGAACAATTTTAAAGTTCTTTCCACTAAGTTGCACTGCCCCCCCCGGGGTGAGGGGATGAGGACGAGAGGACGACGTGCAATGCTGCCAGACGTAAGACAGTCCCGGTGTCCTCGCGCTCTCCTACCATATATCTCTCTCTCTCTCTCTCTCGCCCCTTCTCTCTCTCTCTCCTCTCCCTCTCTCTTTTCCCCTCTCTTCTCTCTCTCTCTCTCTCCCCTCTCTCTCTCTCTCTCTCTCTCTCTCTCTCTCTTCTCTCTCTCTCTCTCTTCTCTCTCTCTTTTTTTTTCCATTTTCATAGTTCTTTAAAGTGCTTAGGCTCTTACTATTACCTGATTTAAATGCTTGTGTCGGCATGGTCAAACAATGTATTTCAAGCTGCTTATCAGTATGCTTTGGTTTGTAGCCTAAAGCCCCATCCACACTGTGCTCATGACGCACGCAGTGTAATTGGTGGTAGTGGTGGTGTTGAAAATTGAGGTTTCAACACAACCACGTGCATGCTCAAACTGTTTTAGCGGACCAATTGCATGAACGCAAATTTTTCTCGCGAATGGAGTCCGTTTAAATCCGAAATCCGTTAAGTCGGGGTCGACTGTATATATATTATATATACGTATATATATATATATAACAGAGAGGTCCCGAAGATACGAGCAGTTAGGTTCCACCTAGCATACCGTAAAGCGAAATCTCGTATAATGAAACATAACTAATGGTAAAATATAGGTTTGGTTCCAGGACCCCCTGAATTTAAAAAAAAAAAAAAAAAAAAAAGTTTTTCAAGCTAAAAAAACTATAGCAAACACAACAAACACACAGCGTCTTATTACCACCCCTGTACTACCTATTCTGTAGAAAAAGCATTCTGAAGAGAAAATAGCACACAAAAAACATAACTGCACATTAATTAAAAATAAAACATGCATAACAAGCAAAAAAGACGTTGTAATGTAGGGGACGCCACGTGATACAAGAGAAGGTAGTGTAGCGGTCCCAAGGTTAGGGCCGCACACCTGCTAATTACCCCTAAAGGTCAGGCCGCGCCATATGCTTAATTACCCTTCAGGTCACGCCTTGCTAGGGGTGACCTGACTGCGGTCCCAAGGTTGGGGTCGCACACCTGCTAATTACCCCTAAAGGTCAGGCCGCGCCATACGTTTAATTACCTTCAGGTCACGGCTTGCTAGGGGTGACCTCACTGGAGTCAACCAAACCCCCCTTTGTCCAGCCCGGGAGTGGTAGGGTGGCATTTGAATTGATAATTTTACTCACCCCAGTTTGAATGTCGTATCATTGGATTTTCGATCTCGTATATTGAAAATAGACCCTAATTTACACATCTCGTATCATCGGATTCTCGTATACCGAATGCTCGTATAACGGGACCTCCCTGTATACCATATATGCCGGCGCATAAAGATGCAGTTTTTTCCCTTAAAAAGGAATGCAAAGTTCATCCTGCGTCTAATGCGGCCATATTAGCGAATGAGAGGTCGGGCAGAGAATGCAGAAGGCGGTGGTGTATTACTAAGGGGTCTGGAGTGATCTGTGTTGAGCAGTAGTCCACTGAGCACAAATTGTAACTGTGTTATCAACAGTAATGCATAATACTAAGAAAAGGTTGGAGTTTAAGAGAAAATAAGAGCTGGGGCAACAAGATAGCGATTGTTGCTGCCAAGATGGCCGTGTCAGATGTAAACATCATCGACACCCCGCTGCTGCTCTGCATTGTAAAACGTCTGATATCTCAGGTCTGCCGCTTCACCTGGGATATTTCACTCGGCGACGCCCTCCGCGCACCCACCATGGGTCATTACCGCTCAGACTCCTCCCGCCCCCATGGAAAAGACAAACATCCCGCATATTAGATTTCCCTTAACCCGCATTCGACTCGGGCCAGACAAGTTGACACAACAGTTGGAAGGAGATGATAGAAGGGAGGCAGAAAATGGGGATGGAATCTTCGCTGGAATGAGTATTGTTGATAAATAGAATAGTGAAACAAAGAGTGTGTTAAAGTTTTATTTGAAGGAGTGTGAGCGGTGAGAGGGAGGTGTACTATCTTGGGGAGTCTGTCTATTCACACAAGGATGAGGCGTCGTGGCTTTGTTGTTTATATGACAGCGAGTCATTGTACAACGTGGGGACAAGAGGTGTGCGGTGTGTGTGTCTCTGTGGCTGACTGAATTACCTGGCTGATGTTGCAGTTGTGTCGGCGAGGACAAGGCAGGTCAGCGTCAGGTCACCCTCGGGCCTCTAATCCTGGTCCCAGACAGGGGGGTGGCCTAAGCCGATGCAGGTGGTATGTGCAATGTGTGGTTAGCGCCGCTAACAGTGGTAAGCAAGGTGGGATAGGAGACAGCATAGGCCTTTGTACCACCTCGACCCCGCAATCGTCACCCCTGTACCTCTACGGATAAGGAAACTGTATGAAAGAGTGCTAGTAAAAAGGCTGCAACGGTACCTGTAAGACAAGTCTTCCACACGGTACACCAAGACCAAGACCATCACGGCGCCACGCCGTCTGCCTCAAGGCCGAATCACACAATACCATCATGGTGACACAGCACCGTCTCATCACATCCGTTAGAATTTCTTACATTCAAACAAATAGACGTGTTACACTAAACGGTGCGCCGCCGTCACGGCTCCAATGCATCACCGTCCTGTCACGTAACGGTTTCTGGGGAAGAATATTTTAACGTAATGACACTGTGCCGTGCTGATAATTGTCGTTTTCTCAAGGCTTTATGTACCCAAAACAGTGTCTTTTAGAGTTCAACTCCTCCTCTTCATCCAACAGAAGTGCTATTAATGCAAATTTCTTCAACCATAGCCTCTGAGGCACCATGTCTCCTTAGAGGGTGAGCAGGAACTGCCGAAAATGACGAAACCGTGATGAATGGTGTGAATACAAGGCACGGCTGACGGAACGCTGCCGTGATTTCAGAGTGTGAATCAGCCTTCACCTGTACCTTCCTGAAGAAGACTAATCAACCCTCACGAATGATAGATTCATAGGTGTAAACCAGAGCAAATATTGTCGATCCCGACAACGGTGCCCTTCAACAATTACAACAATAACAAGGTAGAGATGTTTACCTTACAGTGTTACCTAAATATCTTCGTGAATTTTTGTTATTGGGCAACCACCGATTTCGAGGCCGAAACTTAGTCCTCCTGAATAGTTTTGATATGTTTTGAATTAATCTGGCTCTCGTTTTTGTCGGAAATCAATGTTTGTTTATATGTATGTGTGTGTGTGTGGGGGGGGGGGGCAACCTGCCCCTCCAGGTCCGCCCTGCAAACATTGCTACGCTTCACACTGCCATATTATGGGTAATTTTCGTTTTTCCTCTATATCATCTGTTACTAAACCAAACCCCACCTCTAACCTAACCTAACTCTAACCTAATCTGATTTAACCTAACTTAACTTTCTGGCTGAAATAACGGTAGATTTCCAGTAGTACGTGTAATGCCATTATTATTCAATTGCGCCATGGGAAATGGGGCTCAAAATACTCAGAATGAAGAAAGATACACGATGATGTAGGTAAGAGTCCTAGGACTTTTGAAAGCCCACTACCAAAATAATACCAATATCTATACTGCAAATTTTCCACAAAGTCTAAACACATAGCAGAAAAGCAACAAAGGCATACCTACAACATTAAATCTGAGCTATATGTCATAGGTAGATAATATTAAAATATCAATTCGTAGTGGTATCCTGCAATAAATGATGACCGATTTTGGTTACCGTCATTCCCTTTACATTTTAACTAGTATGATTTTTCATTCACATTCACTGCACTGTGAATATTGTATTTAAGTACATGCTCATAATCATTTGCTTTCTCCTACAAATCCTTTTTTTAATAACTTTTGCTAAATTTACAAAAAAAAAAAATTCCTTCAAAAACCCCAATATTTTTTTCTCTCAAAACCTCCTTGTAAAATAGGGGTGCGTCTTATGCGGAGGTGCGTCTTATGTGCCGGCAAATACGGTATTATATATTATTTTATATATATAATATATATATATATATATATATAGGCTATATATATATATATTATATTAATATAATATATATAATATATATTTTATATATATATATATTTTATATTATACCGTATATACAGGGAGGTTCCCGTTTACGAGCATTCGATATATGAGAATCCGATGATACAAGATGTGTAAATTTGGGTCTATTTTCAATATACGAGATCGAAAACCAATGTTACGACATTCAAACTGGGTGAGTAAAAATTTCGAGTAATTAGTGAGTAAAGTTATTTACTAAGTAAATTACAAGTATCTACTAAAATTATAAACATTTACTGACTACATATATGATTTTACCTAAGGTGTACGATAATCAATCTGAAAATAACGTGCAGACTGGCCAACGACTGCTCGAGAAATGGTATTAGCAGAGGTAGGAAGTTCCAGGCTCGCCTATTATTGTTTTGGGATGCTATGAAATATAATTTCTCTAGGTGAATGTAGACATATGATTGCATTTGGATGGATATCATTCATATATGAGTAAAGAGATGAAATACAAGCAAGAGACTCATCCACGTCTGGCAGCGCGGCCTTTGGTAGCAGCAGCAGCAGCATGAGCCAGCTCATGAAGCCCGTGGGTGGGGTATCAAACACCATTAGACCAAGGGAGATAGATGTCTTTTGGGAATATTTAGTAGGGGAGCGAGAACCCCTGGGGGAATCCTATGATCCCTGGTGAATCCTATGGTGCTACACAGGCGTGGGGGCTGACTGTCTTCAGGAAGGCACAGGTGAGGGGGATGAGGGCAGGTTTTTACTCAAAAGTTTTTAGGGCGACGCCGCTGGAGCCGCCACGGTAGGTTTGGCAGGATTAAACGTCTTATTACTCGTTATTATACAACTTAGTGATTTATGGTGAGATGTTTTATACACGTGTCATTATCTATATCAATGTAGCACCGTGTTTTACCTTAAATAAGGTGATTTAAAGATGTTATGATGAGGCGCGACTGGCGGGGTAGAGTGCTGGAGAAAATTCTTGCCGCGGGGGCCGCCCATGACACGAATATTCACTATTTCAACCCCCATACACACCCTTTTACCACCAAAATCTAGCAACACAGGCTCCTGACTTTTATATCATACTATCTGATACATTAAAACTCCTTAAAATGCAAGCATTCCAAATAAAACGAGAATTAGTTTGAGAGACGGGGACAAGGCGGAGAGAGGCAGCTGGCATGCCATTCTTGCCGGAAATATGTCTCGCTGACTTGTGATTTGGGCGAGAAGTTTTAAAAACAGTTTATCATTGGCTGGTGACTGATGATGAGCTTGATGACAAACATTTATGTTTTAGTTTAATTAATGTGCAGTTATGTTATTTTGTGTGCTATTTTCTCTTTCAGAAGCTTTTTTTTACAGAATAGGTTAGTACAGTGTGGGTAATATAGACGCTGTGTGTTTGTTGGTTTGCTATAGGTTTATTATAGCTTGAAAAATATGGTTTTTTTTGTTTGTTTTTAATTGATGGGGCCGGAACCAAACCTATATTTACCATTAGTTATGTGTTTCGTTATACGAGATTTCGCTTTACAAGTATGCCAGGTGGAACCTAACTGCTCGTATCTTCGGGACCTCCCTGTGTTTAATATATATATATAAAATATATATTATATTTTATATTTTATATATATATATATATATATAATATTATATATATAATATAAATATATATATATATATATATATATTATTATAAAATATATAATATATATATATTATATATATATATATATATAATATATATATATAATTATATATTTTATATAATATTATAAAATTAAAATGTATTATATATATATATGTATAGTAATATATATATATATATTATATAAAATATATATATATATATATATATATACGTATATATATATATAATTTTATATACAGTAAAAGCCTTATAACTCTGCACGAAATTTGGGGGTCCCGGCCCTTGCCGAGTCATTCAATGTGCCGAGTTATGCAATATATATATATATATATATATATATACTATATAATATATATATATATATTATATATATATATAATATATATATTAATATATATATATATTACTACCGTATTTGCCGGCGCATAAGACACAGTTTTTCACCTTAAAAAGGAATGCAAAGTTCACCCTGCATCTAATGCGGCCAATTAGCGAATGAGAGTCGGGCAGAGAATGCAGAACAGCTGGTGGTGTTTAATAAAGGGGTCTGGAGGATCTCTGTTGAGCAGTAGTCCACTGAGCACAAATGTGTAAGGTGTTATCAACAGTAAGCAAAAAATAAGAAAAAAGGGTTGGGGTTTAAAAGAAAAAATAGCGGGGNCCCTTTTTTTTTTTTGAAAAGGGAAACGACTCCCGTGGTAGTGGCGTCGTAGGGTGGGCGAGGCGAGCGCCCAGGCGTATGCCCCCAATGATGATTGCAAGATATCCTTTTAACGTCCGTCGTTTTTCTTAACCTCTTCCACGTCTGCAAAACGTTTCCTTTGAGGACTTTCTTCATTCGGGGGAACAAAAAAAAATCGCAGGGAGCAAGATCGGGTGAATAGGGAGGGTGGGTAAGTGGGGTCATGCCATTTTTTGGTGAGAAACTGTCTCACACTCAGGCGGTGTGCGCTGGCGCATTGTCGTGATGAAACCACCACTCTCCCCTTTGCCACAGGTTTTCGTCTCACTGCGTCTCGCAAACGCTTCAGAACTGCCAAGTAAAAGTCCTGGTTAACAGTTTGACCTGAGGAACAAATTCTTTGTGGACAATTCCTTTCGCATCGAAGAAACAAATCAACATCGTCTTGACATTGGACCTCACTTGACGCGCTTTTTTGGGTCGTGGTGACGTTGGATGCTTCCATTGACTTGACTGCTGTTTCCTTTCCGGGTCGTAGCCGTAGCACCAGCTTTCGTCACCAGTGATGACCTTCGAAAAAGGTATGGATCAACTTCCAACTGTTCTTTCAGTTCACGACACGTATTCATTCGTGACTGCTTCTGATCGTCCGTGAGCAAGCGAGGCAACCAATTTCGCTGCAACTCTTTTCATCCCCAATTCTCTCATTCAAAATTCGTTGGCAGGAGCTCCAGGACACACCAGTCAAATCAACAAGTTTGTCAATTGATCGGCGACGATCCTCCAAGATCAGTTCATGAATTTTCGTGATGTTTTCATCCGTTCGAGAGGTTGACGGTTGCCCTGAACGACGTTGGTCTTCCAGTGACATTGACCATTCCTAAAGCGTTGCAAACCACTCGTAAACTTGTGCCTTGCTCATGGCAGCATCCTTGTAAGCTGTTTGAAGCATGATAACTGTTTCGGCTGCCGTTTTCCCCAGCAAAAAAAATGAATTTCACCGGCAGCACGCTGCTCCTTCCTTTCATCCATCGTAAAAATAGACGAAAAGGCGAAGCACTTCAAAACAAGGCGAACCATGGGGCTGTACGTCTTCCCGCGACAACGCCAGTTAGCACACTGATGACTGAGGGTTGCCTCACGTGGCATCTACGGCGGAAACCTGAAGTACTACGGGTTTGTCCCACAGAAAACTATTCCGGTTACTTTTGGGTTCGCCCTCGTATATATATTCACTCAACCCTCGCTATCACGCCTAATTGGTGGCACTATAGCCGCGCTATAGCAGAAATCGCGATAACTGAACAATAGAACTTAATGTAATTATTCAAATTGGTGCCAGGGTCCCCAAGATGACCACATATTTTACCACTTTTTTTTTTACTTTCTTACCCTGTTTTTTCTAACATATAAGATATATTACATTAAATCAGAAATCATAAAAGCAACATACATTTATAACATTTTATTTACCATTTGGGGATGATGAGATTTTATTAGCTTTCCATTGATATATTTAGTTTTCTGATAAATGAATTAGAACCATGCATAATAGCATTAAATAAATAAATTGAAATCATCAATCGGGTAATTTTCCCGATTGATGAGGTTATTTATTTAGTTAACGCTAATTTATACATGGTGCTAATTCATTTATCAGAAAACGAAATATATAAGTAAATATATGATATCATCAATCGGGAAAATTTCCCGATTGATGATTTTATTTATTTAGTTAACGCTAATTTATGCATGGTTCTAATTAATTTATCAGAAAAAAAAATACATCAATGGACAGCTAAAAAAATTTGCGCTTCTATTGATACCCTTCATGATAAAAGTTGACTCGCAAAGTTTTAAATGGCGAAGAGTTCATGCATATTTCTTCAGTCTCGTAATGGCATTTCTTTAGCGTGTTTTACTTTTTTTTTATTTGATAATATTATAGAACAAACATTTTTTATAAAGATTTCAGTATATCATATACAGGGAAGTCCCGTTATATGAGCATTGGGTATAAGAGAAATCAATGATACGAGCTGAGTAAATTAGGGTCTATTTTCAATATACGAGATCAAAAATTCAATGCTACGACATTCAAACTGGGGTGAGTAAATTACCAAGTTTAAAAATGCGCCCCCTACCACGTATGCATCTGGGCTGTATAATGATGTTGTGGGGGCCCCCAAAGTTTGGGGGCGCACACCTGGCTAATTCCCCCTAAAGGTCAAGCCAACAACATGCTGGACCCGACTCGCTCGTCACCCCAATTCCTTCGGTCACCTCTGTTCCCGGGGTTCCTGCCCTGGCTTCCTAACCAGCTTCTTGGCAGTTACCTACCTACCACCACAGGAGATGAACACACGGAGAGGAGGAGTGGTGTTCCTCTCACTGTAGTGGTTGGTAGGAAACTGACTTAAATCAGGACTCCCGCACTGGACAAAGGGGGTTTTTGGTTGACCCCCGGGTTTCACCCCAAGCAAGGCATGACCTGAAGGGTGATTACGGGTGTGCGGCCTGACCTTTAGGGGTAATTAGCCAGGTGTGCGGCCCCAACCTTGGGACCGCTACATTTTTAATTTAGCTTGAAAAACAATGTCTGATGGGTCCTGGAACCAAACCTATTTTTTTACCATTAGTTTATGTATTTCGCTATAACGAGATTTCGCTTTACGAGTATGCCAGGTGGAACCTAACTGCTCGTATCTTGGGGACTTTCCCTGTATACCTGATAAACCGTCTATATGATAGTCATATCAGCAAGTGAATGGGCCAGAAAGACTGACCATAGGGCCAGTACTGCAGCGTCCAGCGCGCGTAGTTAGTGTCAACATCCAGTTCTACTGTTATCTATGAATATACCGTATATGCCGGCGTATAAGACGCAGTTTTTTTCCCTTTAAAAAAAGGAATGCAAAGTTCACCCTGCGTCTAATGCGGCCATTTTAAAGCGAATGAGAGGTCGGGCAGAAAATGCGAACAGCCGGTGGTGTATTACAAAAAGGGGTCTGGATGATCTGTGTTGAGCAGTAGTTCACTAAACACAAATTTGTAACTGTGTTATCAAGAGTAATTCATAATACTAAGAAAAGGGGATTTTTAAGAGAAAATAAGAGCTGGGGCAAGAAGATAGCGATTGTTGCTGCCAAGAGGGCCGTGTCAGATGTAAACATCATCCACCCCCCGCTGCTGCTCTCCATTGTAAAACGTCTGATATCTCAGGTCTGCCGCTTCACCCTGGGATATTTCACTCGGCGACGCCCTCCGCGCACCCACCAGGGGTCATTACCGCCCCAGACTCCTCCCCGCACCCATGGAAAAGACAAACTTTCCCGCATATTGATGTCGCCTTAACCTGCATTCAAATCGCGCCACACGTTGACACAACAGTTTTAAGGAGATGATAGAAGGGAGGCAGAAAATGATGATGGAATCTTTGCGGGAATGAGTATTGTTGATAAATGGAATAGTGAAACAAAGAGCGTGTTAAAGTTTTATTTAAAGGAGTGTGAGCGGTGAGAGGGAGGTTAGTATCTTGGGGAGTCTGTCTATACACACAAGGATGGAGAAAAGGCGTCGTGGCTTTGTTGTTTATTTGACAGGATCATTGTACACGTGCGGACAAGAGGTGCGCTCCGTTGTGTTTTCTGTGTGTCCTGTGGCTGACTGAATTACCTGGCTGATGTTCCCAGTTGTATCGCGAGGACAAGTCAGGTCAGCGTCAGGTCACCCCCGGGCCTCTAATTTTGGGTCCCAGACGGGGGGGTGGCCTAAGCCAAATGCAGGTGTGTATGTGCGTGTGTGTGTTAACGCCGCTACAGTGGTAAGAAAGGTGGGATAGGAGACATCATAGGCCTTTGTACCACCTTGACCCCTAAATCCTTCACCCTGTACCTCTACGGATAAGGAAACTGTATGAAAGAGTGCTAGTAAAAAGGCTGCAACGGTACCTGTAGGACAAGTCTTCCACAGGGCACACCAAGACCAAGACCCATCACGGTGCCACACCGTCCGCCTCAAGGGGCCGAATCACACAATACCATCATGGTGACACGGCACCGTCTCATCAAATCCGTTATAATTTCTTGCATTCAAACAAATAGACGTGTTACACTAAACGGTGCCCCGGGCCTTCACGGCTCCAATACATCACCGTTCTGTCACGTAAGGGTTTTTCTGGGAGGAATATTTAACGTAATGGAGACTGTGCCGTGCTGATAATTGTAGTTTTCCTCAAGGCCTTATGTACCCAAAACAGTGTCTTTTAGAGTTCAACTCCTTCTTCTTCATCCAACGAAGTGCTATTAATGCAAATTTCTTCAACCATAGCCTCTGAGGCACCATGTCTGTTTAGAGGGTGAGCAGGAAACTGCCGAAAATGAGGGAACCGTGACGAATAGTGTGAATACAAGACACGGCTGACAGAACACTGTCGTGATTTCAGAGTGTGAACCAGCCTTCACCTGTACTTTTCCTGAAAAAGACTATCAACCCCCATGATGTGATAGATTCTAGGTGTAAACCAGGGCAAATATTGTCGATCCCGACAACGGTGCCCTTCAACATTACAACAATAACAAGGTAGAGATGGTTACCTAGAGTGTTACCTAAATATCATCGTGAATGGGTTTTTTATTTGGACAACCACCGATTTCGAGGTCGAAACTTAGTCCTCCCGAATAGTTTTTTATGGGGTTTTTAATTAATCTGGCTCTCGTTTTTGTCCGGAAATCAATGTTTGTTTATATGTTTTGTGTGTGTGTGGGGGGGGGGGCAACCTGCCCCCCCAGGTCCGCCCCGCAAACATTGCTACGCTTCACACTGCCATATTATGGGTAATTTTTCGTTTTTTTTTTTTCTATATCATCTGTTACTAAACCAAAACCCCCCCTCTAACCTAACCTAACTCTAACCTAATCTGATTTAACCTAACTTAAAATTACTGGCTGAAATAACGGTAGATTTTCGGTACTACGTGTAATTTCCATTATTATTCAATTGCGCCATGGGAAATGGGGCTCAAAATACTCAGAATAAGAAAGCTACACGATGATGTAGGTAAGAGCCCTACGACTTTTGAAAGCGCACTACCAAATAATACCAATAAACTATTACTGCAAATTTTCCACAGTCTAAACACATAGCAGAAAAGCAACAAAGGGATACCTACAAACATTAATCTAAACTATATGTCATAGGTAGATAATATTAGATATCAATTCGTGGGGGCATCCTGCTATATTTGATTTTTTTGACCGGTTTTGGTTACCCCCGTTTATTCCCTTTACATTTTGACTAGTATGATTTTTCATTCAACATTCACTGCACCCGTGAATATTGTCTTTAGGTACATGCTCATAATCATTTGCTTTCCCCTACAAATCCTTTTTTTTAATAACTTTTGCTAAATTTACAAAAAAAAAATTTCCTTCAAAAGCCCCCCTTATATTTTTTTTTCCAAAAACCTCCTTGTAAAATAGGGGTGCGTCTTATGCGGAGGTGCGTCTTAGTGCCGGCAAATACGGTATATATTTTTTTAAATTAGACAAACCCCAAAAACTTAAACAAAATGTCCCTACCATGCCCATGAACAGTATCAAACATTCTGAGAGCTGTTTCTTAACATTCTCTGGGGAGGCTGATATGATACCAACACGCACACGTTTGGGTTCCAGGTCACTGCCTTCACTCACATCACTTGTGTCATCATCCTCATTGTATTTAAAATGCCTTAAAAGTGTTCTTTGCTCACTTTGTATATCTCTCCTGCTTTGTATACAGAATATAGCTTGTTTTCACACCTTTTAAACCGCATCTTTTAACCTTTCTTCTTTTTTCTAGGTCTATGTTAGTTTTTTCTTTTATAATTTCTAGGCATTGTTACTTCATTTTGTATTATTTTACTCTAGGATCAGAATTCCCTACACAATTGGGAGTATGGTTTATGTTACTTTATTGGTTTTTTTAAGAAACATTCTCTCAATATATTTCCGCCACAAAACATTACTTATGGAGATATGACAAGTTGTTTATATAGAGGAGAGAGAAGAGTGTTTACCTGGCCTCACTCTTCTTCCTCTTGTGACCTGCATCGCCTCGATTTTTAACCGTGCCGAAGACACTTTTCAATGCAATTTGGCTTTAGTTAGGGGGTTAAAACGTGGGATTAGGTTAGGTTAGTGACTCAAAAGGTGGGGTTAGGTTAGTAATTTTCATATCTCCCCATTACACTCCTTCCTATTAAAAAACATCTTATATCTCCGGAAGTAGTGATATGCTAAGGTAGCTCATAGAGAGAATGTTTCTTAGAATCCATTAAGGTTTAAAAATAAGCATACTCCCAATTGTGTAGAGAATTCTGGTCCTAGAGTAAAAAATTTACCCTTAATTTACATACCACACCCTTAAATTAATCCATATTAGCATCAACAACCTGAAACGAAAGAAACAAGTGCAATTAGCAGTTAATCCTCACCCTCTTCATAACACATCAAAATACATGGCACAGTGACCTTATTCTCAATTCCTGGGTTTAAAGTACCAATTTAAAGCCTAACCACCACTCAGCAATGAGCAAATCTGAAAAATCAACAGAGGGGGCCCGCCAGAAGGGAAGAGTAGAAACCATAGAAGTGAATGGTGATGTAAAAGAAGAAGTGAAACAGTTTTGTTATCTTGGTGACATGTTTTAAAAGCGGGGTGGAGTGGAAGAGAGCAGTAAGAAACGAGTAGCAACATGTGGATGAAGATAGCGGAAGAAGAAGAAATGGAGAGAGAAGCGGGACTGCTGATAAACAAGAGTATTCCACTGAAATACAGAGGGAAAAGTATTTGAAGCATGTATAAGATCAGTTTTGCTGTATGGTTCTGAGACATGGGCTTTGACAAAGAAGTTGCAGGATGTGTTGGTTGGGTGTGATCGGAAAGTTTGGGGATATATTTACGGTATCACATAGAGAGACGAAGTGTCCAGTGAAGAGGGGTGGCAAGAAAATGCGGATTGAAGGAGCTGAGTACAGTGCTGAGAGTAAGGCGATTGAGGTGGGTTTGGGCACGTGAAGAGGAGAGAAGATGGTGAGGTATTGGGGAGAGCTGTTAGAGTGGAAGTTCCAGGTCGCCGTCCACCGGGCAGGCCAAGAAGACTTGGAGGCAGTGTATTGAAGAGGATCTGGCAGCATTGGGGCATTGAAAAAGTTGGGCAATGGATAGATAGTTGGAAGCGTATCATTGGCCGTCTAACCTCATAAATATAATGGAAAAACTGACGTTAAACAAAAAAGAAGAAGAAAAGACCACTCAGCAATGCAAAATGTAACGAAATGTTGATGGTTTCAAGGTATTTGGGCAATATAATCTCCATGTCAATGTTATAATGATTGAAAATGATACCATTATTTCTTTCATATCATAATAACATCCCAAATATAATCAAATGTATACACATCTCATCTTTGTTTATACATATGCACAGCTGACGATAATGTTGCCCTTTTGGGCCGCCATCTTTGACTAGGGGCCCCAACATCTGTTTGTGAAGAGGTAATGTTGTTCCCTGGCACATTAAAGGCCTTAACAGTGCTGTTAAAACTTATCAAGTTTTGTGAATACACTTTTTGTGCTTAACAGTCCAATATTGGGGTTTAATCAGAATTTCCTTGGCCCTTTAAACAGCTGGAAAGGGTTTTCAGTAACAAACTTTTGTGTATGCGTCCCTTGACGTCATAACCAACCAATCTGCTAGCTCTCGCTGGGTCATGCCAAGACTTGCTGCAGTCATGGCAACCATAGTGTGATAGACATAGTTTGGGCATGATAGACATGTCTGTGCAGATATAAAAGGTGTGATAGCCATAAAACATGGTAGCTTTTTTGCGCTATGCTGAGGGTTGAGGTACTTTTCCCAGGGGGGCAGCGTCTGAGTGGTTAGCATCTGGAAGTGCAAGCTCGGTGTACTGAGATCGAATCCCGCCAGGTGCTACAATCTTTCGACAGTTGTCGAGTGGCCAAAATACCCACATGCTGCCCATTAACTCTACCTTCGACGGCGAGTGCGTTGGAGGACACAGGGGAAGCAGCATGAGCCTCTAATCACAGGGGCCACTATAAAAACCCAGACTGTGCCACCACATGCAAAAGCCCTCAAGTGAACCTCCAGTGCTTACCATCTGAGCCCTAGATGTCACTGCCTACAAGCGCTATAAACCGAAATGAAAAAAAAAAAAATACTATTAACCCGTCAAGTGTTTAGTAACGTATATACCCTACTCCTAGGAGAAGTGTTTAGTACGTATATATACGTACTCCTAGGAGAAGTTTAGTCGTATATAACGTACTCCTAGAAAGTGTTTAGTAGTATATATACGGAGCCTTTTTTGGGTTGTACTTTGTGGTAATTTATCGTCTAGAAAACAATCAATTGTCCTTATATTATGGCAATGCTTTAATATTACAGCCCTCATTATTTTTATTTTGTCTTTGAACTGTCTATTTTGCATAGAAGAAACATGACAACGAAAAATTTAGTAAAATAGGGACGTATATATCAGCTGAAATGATTATGTTCTTGTACCTCTTTTATTTATTTCTTTGATAACAAACAGTAAAATAACATTCAACATATTCCAGCTATAAAGCTATATAATGTTTTCATTTATTTGCACGGGAGTGCGGTACCATTGTTATGTTTGGCAGCCCTGCAGGCTTGGTACTGTGTTGGCGCGAGAGCCATCCCCAGGCAGGCACACACCCCACGCTCCTTTCCAGCAGATTTTTTAATCACGGTTTTTTTCACATTCTCAACGATGAAAATGTCACATAATTGGGAGACAGCGATCTATCTAATGAAAATGATGATCTTGACTATATCAAGGATTCAGGCAGTGAGAAGGAGGGGAGAGTGACAACGATCATTTGACCCCCTCTGCCGGTCTGCCCAAGTTCACCGTAACCTCTCGCTGATCACAACACTCTATGCGTATAACATCCGAGCCCAAACCACGAGAATCATCTGAGAGAGGGAATACTCCTACCCCAGAAAGGGGGAGGAAAAAGGGAATTTTCCAGAGAGAGGGCCTTGAGAGTCCCTTGCCCGGCAGATGTCTGCTGTATGAGGTGCAATAATGACGTGAGCACGCAATGCTGTTTTATATACTTTGATGACTATTCCAGCTTTTATAAGTTGGGTATATTTCGCAAAAGAAAAAGTATTCATATTGATCGGGAGCTTATCAAAATCATCGGAAACCATGTAGCAAAGGCGGGCCACGTCTATCCAGTAAAGTCAAGGAGGTGAGGTACGAGGAGCCGTCAAGGCTGCCAACATAAACTTTTCAACTAGCTCATTTACGCACTTTAGGAAATGATCCACTGTTTTCCCTGGTGAAACATGTTTCATATGTAGATTGCAATGCAATAAAATGCAATACAATTATGTTTTTGTACTTAAATAAGATACAGGCATTATGAAACCAGCTTGTTGAATTCCATAATATATCATTATAGAAGAGTTAGATAAATATTCTCAACATTATCTCTATAAAAACACAGAGTGCTAACTATAAAAGCATGTAACAAATGCTTGAAATATATCGGAAATAAGAACTAGTGGGTCGAACTGAAGTAGTATGTGACAAGACTTTTTGTCATCCACGAGGCCGTGAAGTGGCCCTGCCAGCCATGTTGCAGATCAGAGAGTAGTCTCCTATTTTCTTCCAAGACCATATCATCTCATTCGTAAATATGCGCACCAAAATATGATATTCTAAGAATAAGTTCCCAAGATGCATATCATAATCCCCTAGATTAGCATTAGCCCTAGCATATTCATAATTGCCCTTAAAGTCATCAAGAGCTATTTGTTTTAAATGGATTTTTTTTCTTCACCTTTTCACATTGGGGTAATAATTCTTTGAAAAGGTGTGAAAATGAGGAAATGAGCTGGGTTAGTGTTGGTGTGTGATGTTACAGCTCCTCACAATGGCTTAGATTTTGAGCAGAATCAACCATTCTGTTTCCCTCATCAGTGAAACTCCCTGCTAAAAAACAAAAAGGACAACAAATGGATGGATTTCCCAGCCCAAGTGTCCCTCAAGCTAACCATGAAGTGGGGGATATCAATCTACACTTCAACAGGACCAACCGATTGCTAGAGGAAAGAAGAAATTTCTTTTTGGGCAATGTACTGCCTGAGACGTTAGAATAGATTTCTAAAGCACAAACCTATTGGTTATAGCCTTTTTGTGTACACTGTCTCGGACCTGTTACAACTCGAAACACGATGCCAAGGTTTTTGTTGTTATTTCTTATATATAATTACAGTAAACACAGGTGATATGTTCATGATGCAGCACGAAGCTACTGCTGTTCCTTTTCTGAAGGACATTCCTTGGGGAGCATCTCGGAAAAAATGCTGATGAATGGAAAACCCAATTTTAGCATTTCAAATGTGGCAGGACGGGTATATTTTGTTTGTACCTGAATTTATCAGAACCAGGAACTACCACGTAGGTCTCACGGCCTCTGTAGCCTCCTTATTTTCTTATGTTCTAGATTACAATATAATTAGAATAAAATGAAATCTTTTTTTTTTTTTTTTTTTTTTTTTTTTTTTCGCTATGACATCCACATACCCAAGGGAGGATCAGCTGGCTGGAAACGATGCCTATGTATGGAGACTTTGGAGAAGGCGCTCGTATCCCGCTTACACATCATTGCTTATGTTATATTTTTAGTTATTTTTTTGAAAACAAAAAAAAAAAAATTTTCAAAAAGCCCAACCTGACACTTACGGTGTTTCTGTCCCTTAGTCAACACTGTACGGTTTAAGGTATGTGTGATAGCCATAAAATGAAATAGCTTGATGCGTTATATTTGGTGTTGAGGTACATTTAGGTATGCGTGGTACCGTAAAAGCGATAGCCGAATGCTTATAGCCGAGGGTTGAGTGTACTTTATACATTTTTTTTCCAATTTCTACTGATTTTTTTTGTCATTTATAGTTTTTAAAGATGCAGATAGGATTTTTCGGTTATACACATGTAATAGGAAATGAGGGTCCGGGGATAGTTTTACCCGGGGTTTAGTAGCAATTTTTTTGTGGATTTTTAAATTGTACGACCATCTCTGTTGATCTCAGAAGGCGTTTGACTCAGTGCATCGTGAGCACTCTGGGATCTTTTGCGACTTCAACGGGATTCCTGCGAGGACTATTGGTTTTATGACTGGTCTGTATTTTGGGACTGAGAGTGCTGTGAAGTGTGGGGGAGGTGTATCCAGCTTCTTTCCTTTAATACAGGAGTAGGCAAGGGTGCATCCTTGCCCCATCACTTTTCACACTTGTATGGACTGGGTATTGGCAAAGTTGTAGATCAAAGTGATTGTTGGAGCATCCGTCGCAACACCAAGATCACTGATCCCTTTTTTTTTGCCGATGATGCAGTAATCTTTGCTGAGTCGCTGGAGGGCCTGGTGGGCTCCGAGGCGCTGCACGAGGAGGCAAGCCTTTGGATCTTGAGGTCTCCTGGCTTACGACCAAGTTCCAGGTGTTTTGGAGGCTTACTAGATGAAACCCCACAGTCTGTTCATGCGTGTGGCGGGGACATTGAGATCTTGGAAAGTTTTTACATACCTTGGTAGCGCAGTCCATAATGGGCGGCAGGTCACGTAAGAATCTTACGGCGGATTGCATAGCCCATGGTGTTATGGACTCGCTCAGCAGGAGTATTTGGCGTTGTCGGTTTCCCGTGCAGGAGACAAAGATTCGGATCTTCAAGTCGCTTGTGATCCCTTTCTTACTCTATGGTTGTGAGACATGACACTAAATAGCGACTTGAAAAGACGAATCAATGCCTTTGGTAAAAAGTGTCTTCGCAGAATCATAGGGTATCGCTGGGATGATTACGTGTCAAATCAGCGATTGCACCGTGAGACTGAATCGGGGCCTATTACCTGCATAGTCCGTCAGCGCCAACTTCGGCTATATGGCCATGTGGCACGCTACCCTGAAACCGATCCTTCCCATCGGGTGTATCTGAAAGGGGACAATATGGCGTGGGGAGGCCAAGGGGGTGCCCACAAGGCTCGTGGCTGGGGCAAGTTGATGTTTCTTGTCGAGAGCTGCTTGGTATGGGAAAGGAGCCTGCAGGGGTTTGCGCGTGGTGACCCCTGGGAGTGGCGTCGTAGGGTGGGTGAGGCGATCGCCCCCCGGCGTATGCCCCCAATGATTGATTGATTTGTTACCTAACCATTACGTTACGTTACCATTTTGTAAATGTTAAGGTTTGACGTACATCAGAAAAAAAAAGTTGAGCATTTTATAAAATGTGTGCATTTATTCTATGCACCACTTTTTTGTATCAATATGATTATGAGCAGCAGCATGGAAATGATAGTCCATCGCTATACAAATGGAGCTGCAGCCTTCTCCAGTCATCTTTTTATTTTAGACTGCAAAGCATTTTGCTAGAGTTTCTAGCAAAATGACTAGAATAGACAAAAAGAATACACGACAGTTAATGTGATGTGAACCATATTTATATTTTAACTATAAACTTGGAGATATGGAAGCAAAAATGATCATATATTTGTCAAGTTTTATTGTTTTTTCAGTCTTTTATTCATTTTTTTTATAGCATTCCTTCAAAAATGGCCTGTAAGATTCATTAGGGACTTTTAGACATAATTCATAGTGAACCTGTATGAAGGACCAGTATTGCTTAAGATTCAAGATGATAATGTTAGGTTGGTACCCATGATTTACTTTTATCCCTGTCTCTTGAAAGAAGAAACCCGGTAGAGCATGGCACTACGCAAACTTGTGGATGCTCAGTGTGGAGAGGGCAACCCATTGGTCCACCTCACCCAACATTTTAACCCAGACAAGCACTGCTGAATGAGGGTCTGTGCTGGCCCCATGCAGGCCACCAACTAAAGGGGTAGAGATTTAAGGAGTTATTGGTTGAAGTATGGAAACTTTATGTAGATAATACAAAGATATAGTATGTGAAAATATTTTGAAAAGATGGGAACTGTACTCTATCAGAGCAATTAAGTAATTTTTTTGGTGCTTCAAGGGAGTATGAGCAAAAAGTATTTTCACTTGACAGATGGGATGCTCAAGACTCAGTAAAGGTTCAACAACAGTGGGTGATCACTGGTTGAAGAGTTTATGACTGAGACTCAACAGGCTGCTGCTGCTGTACCCCAGGCCTTTAGAATGGACTCTCTTTTGCAGGTATTTAAAATTTCTCACTAAAAAATCTGTCATTTTTTCTTTTTATAGGTTGATAGAAAGTTGATTGCAGTTTCTTATCAATAATGATGAGCATGTTTTATTTTTGTACAATGAGTGTTGTGTTTTAAAGAGTATTTTTTTGTTTTTTGTAAGATGTTTAGAGGAAAGAAAAATATTAACTTTTATGGATGATGTTGAGGTCACTGAGAAAAGAGATAATCTTTAAATTTTTGAGCATTACTATAAAACTATCTTAAGGGGAAAATCTTTCAATTCGTCTCCAAAATTAGAAAATTTGGTTTTCAGTATGTGAATTGGGTGGGGTCAGACGCATCTGTTTCGCATATCTGTTAGTGCATGAGGCGCCCCTAGCCCTTTAAAACTTTAAATGCCCTGGTGCTCTAATGCTCGGGTACCGCACCCCTGCTTGTGCCGTGATGATAAACATAGTGGGAAAAAACCTCGTTTATCCGGCACCCTCGGGGGGGGGAGCGCATGCCGGATAACTCATTTTGCCGTTGTTTTGAGAGTTACTCTTATGGAATCTCCCCAAAAATCCCTTTTTTTTTTTTTTTTTTTTTTTTTTTTTTTTTTTTTTTTTTTTTTTTTCCCCCCCCCATCGCAAGGAACCGGCCAAGGGCACAACAAAATGGGAAACACAAAGGCCGCTTAGTTGCCAGTCCCTATAAAGAAGAAAAGTAAGAGAAAAAATAAAAAGGGGGTGGGCCAATTTAGTTGGGGAGGCTTTTTACTTGGTGTTAAGCTAATTATTTTGTATAGGTTCTTTTTACTTTTTACTTGAAATTTTTCGTATTTTAAATCCCTTTTATTGCAAAAGGGTGGATTTGTATCTATAGACATTATTTTAGTATTATGGTAAGGGTTGTTTTTTTTTTCTTTGTTTTGTTATGTTTAATCTTCTTGTTTTGCAAAATTTAGTTTTTTATGGTTAATATATGGACCACGGACCATGACAACATTGCCGCATCGTATATTTGTATTTTTTGTGGTCAATAAATATCTAATCTAATCTAATCTTGTTACTCTTCTTTTGAAAAGATGTAAGTCATAGGAAAGTGGAAAAATAGAAACAGGAAGAGAGTTCCAGAGTTTATCGTGAGGAAAAAAAAAAAAAAAAAAAAAAAAAAAAAAAAAAAGCCTGGGTGATTAGTGCCGTTGTTTTGAGGCTGCCGTTGTTTTTGAATGCCGGTTAAATGAGGTTCTCCTGTACATATTTTATAATTTGTCCTTTTTTCTGTATCTTATGCTCTAATATCCCTGTATGACAGGTCTGGACAGGGTGTGGTGGCAATAAGGCGCTCAAGTGAGTCAGAAGTGTGGGATAAATAGCATATAGTTTATGTATTCACATGCGTTCCCATCTGTGCAATTTTTTTTATGGTCTGCATTGTTCTCGAGAGCTAAACAAAGTGAGAACGCCTCTCTTAAGTAAGTCGAAGGTCAGCAGTGAGGCTAATAGAGAAAATGCAAGAAAAAGGTGGAAAAAGCAGTGGCACAGAATGAGGTGGAACCTACCATACAGCATGCCATGTGACCTAGAATGACCTGTAAGTGACCTTAACTCAAATACTGACCTCCCAGGACGGGCCCAAAATTTATATAATTTGTGTGTGTATATTTAAGTTCAATATTGTAGAAAGAAAATGCTATTTTAAAATCGTTATTATTTTCCTAAAAGAATTCCAACTAGTCAGCATGCAATGCAACGATTATCAAAATTCTTGTTATAAATAACCTTGAAACGCATAAAATACCTTGAAACGCATATATACACAATATGTATAACATATATACGGTCAAACCTCGGGTTTCGAACGTCTCACTTTTTGAACAAATCGGTTCACAAACAGAATTTCAAACTCATAATTGCACCGGTTGTCGTACGATAACTCGGTTGCCGAACAACTATTTGGCAAGAGCAGCACGGCATCACTGATTCACTGTGCGCGTCAGTGACGCCGCGGCCCTCACTCAGAGAACATCCGCTCCGAAGTGTTCTTTGATTTTGACAATTTTTCTTGTGTTGTGCATTATTTCTTCTATTTTTTTTTATTCCATAAGCCAACCATGGGACCTAAGAAAGCTAGTGAAAGCATAAAGGCGAAAGGAAAATAGTGAAAACAACAATAGAGGTGAAGAAAGAGATCATACGGAAGCATGGGCGGGAACCCACGAAGCACTTACCACTTTTTTTTTGGTGGGAAGTCCGACTTCGGTGGTAACTCGAACCCACAGGGCGGCTAGGTCGTAAGTTTTGGTGGTAAACGTGCACGCTGGCCAACGACTGCTCGAGACTGGTATTAGGAGAGGTAGAAAGTCTCCAGGCTCGCTTATTACTGCTTGGTATGCTATGAAATATAATTTTTCTAGGTGAATGTAGACATATAAATCGTATTTGAATTGCTATTGTTCATATATATGAGTACAGAGATGAATACCAGCATTTTGGGGTCTCATCCACGTCCTAGCAGCGCGGCCGCGGCAGCACAGCAGCATCATGAAGCCTGTGAGGTGGATATCACACCGAAGTGGGATCTCTTTGGTAATAATTTAGTAGGGTGTCTAGACGCCTTGAGGATCCTATGATCCCTGGTGGATATCCTATGGTGCGATCACAGCCATGGGAGCTGACTTTGTCTTCTTCAGGAGGCAAGGTGGGCGGATGACGGCGGGTTGTTGAGAGAGGCGGCGTGCGGGGCAGGCGCCGCTCCTCCGCCAACGGTAGGTTGGGGCAGGGTTTAAACGTCTTAATACTCGTTATTATAGAACTTAGTGATTATGGTGAGATGTTATAAAATACACGTGTCTTATCTGAATCAATATAGCACCGTGGTATCACCTTAAATAAGGGTGAGTTAAAGATGTTTGAGGGTCTCAATACCGCTTTTATGCCTTATGACTTGGCGGGGTCCAGTGAGTGAACAGAAAAACCTTCTTGCCGGCGGGCCACCCCATAACACACAATTTCACTATTTTAACCCACATACCTTATTATACATATTTTAACCTTCTACCACTAAACCACTAGCAGCAACTGGCTCTTCCTATATATCGGAACATCTGAATCATTAAAACGCCTTAAAACGCAAGCATTCTAAATAAAAACCAAATTAGTTTGAGAGACGGGGCAGACTCCGGCAGAAAGAAGGCGTGGATAAGGCCCCCAGTCTGGCATGCATTCTTGTCCCGAAAATATGTCTGGCTGGGGGCTTGTGATTGGTCGAGAAGTTTTTAAAAACAGTTTGTCATTGCTGGTGAGGATGACGCCTTAGCTTCAGGGCCGTTCCTACCCGTTCTACCTACCGAGGGGGCTTGCTGGGTTCGTAGTAAGGACAGGTAGTATCTAGGTATGGGAGAGCGGGTCTTTGCTGGGATACCAACCCTCGCCCTCCGTTTGCTGGTCAAGACCATGAAAATGGTGTTCGCTTTCGGATCTGGCTTTGCAGTTCAGCTTAGCAAAGTCATCGATCGGTAACCATTCTCAAGACAAAGAAGCACTAAAGGATTCTAATGTTTGCCAAAGGGTGACTGTGATAACACCAAAGCAAAGATTGCAGAACCTTAGCAGAAGTAGAAGAAGTTGCTATTGATTTGGATCAAACGAAAAGCAGTTGGGCCCGGCGACAGTTTTTCGGAGGCTTATCATTTTTGAGAAAGCAGGGCTTTTTGCACCAGGATTTTCTCAGAAAACCCCAGGTTCAAGTTCTGAGACTGATTGTGTTTGCATATATATAGCATTTTTAATGCATGAACCAGCTAAAAATGGGTAATAAAAGGGGCCTTTATTTTGGGGTCAGACCGGATTAATCATTTTATATTGTTTCCTTATGGAACTTTGTTTTCGGTTTTAGAGCAAATCGAGTTTTAGAGCGTAATTTTTTGGAACTAATTTGTTAGAAAACCAAGGGCGTGTTTATAATATATATTAGGGTGCCAATAGCGCATAGGGGTAATTTTTCAAAGGTCAATATTTTTTTCAGTACTTTTGTGGTATTCTGCCATGTACTTAGAACTGTCGTTTGTCAACAGTTTTCAGGCTAATCGGTTGATATTTATAGGTGGCGGATCGATCTGACATTCCTCTTTTCGCCCTCCAGGTCATTACCACGAGAAATCAAACGAAGTTTGGCCTTCTTGCCATAGTGTTCCTACTAATCACGGAGCAAAACTACCCGAACTACCCAGGCCGTAGATGATGAGACGTTTACGACGATTTTTCTACGCACACAGGAAGAGAAGAGACGGTGCAGCAGAGTGCAAGCTATGCGCAAAAGCTTTCCTCACTTCTGGCACTAGCTATATCCCCACCATCGCAGAAACTAGCGTGAGGCGTAAGAGTACTAGGACTTTATTGACGATTGGCAGATCCCTGAGCAAACGGCAGAATAACTTCTGGATTCACTCCTGCCGAAAAAACAGAAGACCTTCCAAGAAGTCTCCCAGACCTTTTGGACATCGCCCACCGTATTCCGACCCCTCACTCTGATGACCATTCCTGAAGACAATGATTCCTTCTTGCCAGCGGGAAGAAGTGGAGGCGGGTTCGATGCTGGTCTTGGACAGAAGCTGAAAGAATCGGTTTTGCCGACGTGAAAGCTCTCTCTCCTACGTAGCCGTCTAACAGACGCCAAAAGGAGAAGAGATGGTGGAGCTGAGTCGTCATCGTCTGAGTCATCAGTCCAGCACACGCTGCCAAAACATCGCTTCTTCTTTTTCCGACGCCGGGGTCGCCTTTTCCACCCAACCGATTGAGGACACGGGCACAAGTCCGTCCGATCCCCCTGATCTGTCGGAAGAGCCCTTTGACAGAACTGAGGTCAAGTAGCCGCCCAGCCCTTAAATTGTTGGCGGCTACGGCAAGTATCTTTGGGCGCACATCCACAGAGCTTGTGCTCTAATCCCGGTCCATTCGACAGGCAAGAGCGAAGTACAGGTCCACTTTGGCGAGGACATCAAAGAGACTTTCAGTTCCTCTTACCCCTCTTACCGTTCATTGGGACGGGAAGATCCTTCCATCAGGACGATGGCCTCGCGTTCGAAAGATTCGTCGCCATCCTCGTCACAGGAGGAGTGGAGAAGCTCCTAGGAGTCCCCGAACTGCACTCCGGAACTGGTGTATGCCGCCGCTACGCTTGTGTTCGAGGCTCTAGAATACTGGGGGGTTCCAGGAACGAGTCGTGGCGTGTGCTTCGACACAACCGTGCCAACACTGGAGCCATCAATGGTGCAATGCACCATCTTGCAACAGACTGATCGGCCGACCCCTCGTTTTCACTGCTTGCTGGTGCCATCACGTCCACGAACTTGGCCTGAGAAGGCCTTTTCCTATCTACGTGTTTGGGGTCTCTTCTGGTCCTGAGATTCTATCTTCTCTCTCTTCAAACGACTACTGGTCTTACATATCAACAGTCGGCAATCGAATTCCCTCCCACCAACGAAGATCTCCGGCGACTCTGTCTCCAGAGGGACGATCTCATTTCAGTTTGAAACGTCTGCTTTCAGACAAGCAGGCCCCGTGACGACTATAAGGAACTCGCTGAGCCTGATCTTCCTTTTCCTCCGGCGTCGTCTTTTTCCGAGACCTCGATCTGTAAGCCCCGGAGCGCGTCATCGAGCGCATTGGATGGCGCGTATCATTTACCTCTGAGAGATTATCTTGTTTCGGGAGCACTGACTGGAGTCTTTACCTACACCTTGAAAGAAAATGTCAGCCATCCAGGCGGTTTCTCATCGTTCCACCGAGATACTACGTCCTGCGATGGTTCGAATTCGACGGTTCATCCTACGCTCCCGCCAACGATCTTGTTCGCTAAGGACAGCCTTCGTACCACGACGAAAGTATTTCGGAAGGCCTGCTCCACCACCCTCTGAGCCGCCATTTCTGGTACTTGAGCGAGATCTCATTGGCCTGTCCACTGTTTTCGACTCACGTCTCCCTGCTCCGACAAACAAGCAATTGTACAGGCCATTCTCTACGATGAAGGAGCCGAGGAACCCGCCAAAGCCGAATAACCTCCATCACGAAGTTCCTGCGGCAACACTGCCCTCCTTAGCCACGAAAAATTCCCTCCGCCTCTTCGAAGCTCTTGATATCAAGACCGACTCCTGGCCGCCAACCCTCGGAAGTGGCAGGAAGAGGAATCGTACTTCGAGGCCATGCCACCGAATTCGAGGTGACTATTTCGCGTCGTCAACGACACAGCCGAGCGGGGTGGCGCTCATCCAGTCCTTCACCTCCGGCTGACCAAAGACTAGGAACAGCGCCAGTTCCTCCTCCAGTTGTGGAGGCCCCATCGCCCATCACAGCCCGGGAACCTCGAGGCTTTTCCCTTCCCCGGCCGCATGAGCCGGCCACGATGAGTGTGGTGGCTCCCCATGATCTCCCCCCCCACCGAGGGGCTTAATACTCACCAGAGGGAGAACCATCAGCCCTGCTGGGGAAGGGATTTCCGGCGTGTCTGCTTTCAAGAGATGACTCCCATCCTTAATAGGCCAGTGCTAAGGGTAATACAAAGTTGTAATCCGCCACCCCCTAAATATCAACCGATTGAGGTCGGAAATCTTGCTACAATGTTATCTTCCTTGCTAGATGCACCATTACCCAAAGTAGGAAGAAAATTCAAACTTTTGATTTTTATTATTGGCACCCTACTAATTATTATAAGGTAATATATATAGTATATATTATATATATATAGATAATATATAATAATACTATATAATATATATCTATTATATGATATATATTTATATATTGTGTATATATATAGATATATATATATATATATATATATTATATATATATATATATATATATTATCTTATATATATGATATATATTTAGATGCCCCTATTTGATGGGAATTTTACCCGGAATGGGCGTCGAAGTGTTTCCCATTTGCTCGAAGAACAACGTATGTATAAGATATGTATAAAAATATTAAAATTTAGGGGTCGCGCAATGAGGTGAAGTTTAGTATTTTCTGTAAGAAATTGGACATTTTCTATGTGCCGATATAGGTGGATTTTTCAAATTATTGTCACTAACCAGATTTTAATGTTACATTATTTGAGGTAATAACGTAGTTTTAAGCACGTTTCATTTCACACGTTGATTCTAGGTCACCCCTCTTCCTCGAGTATAGCCCCTCTAGGGAGCTCTCATACTAAAATTATAAGTCATTTACTGACTACACTACCCTCCCGAGTTTTTGCGCTTGCTTTCTTTCCGGAGGCATAGCGACGAAACCGCGGATCGAACGAAACCTCGGGTATTGAAAACACTGTAAAATGCTTATTTAGTCCGAATTATTTTATTTTTTTTTATTTTTTTTATATTTTTATTATGATGGTTGTGCACTCAGCGGGTGGGGCTGGCCCGTTGGCGTGGACCGCTCCGGGGTGGGATGGTAGGCCCTGGAGGTAACTTGGAGGGGGCTGTGTACCTACCGTATTTTACAGCTTTATAGACTCACTTTGTTTTTACCCCCAAAAAATATCCTGAAAATCCCCAAGCCCCTGTCCACCCAGCAGTGAATTGGGTACTGGGTGTTTTAGCCTAGGTTTTTGTGACCCGCCTCCCGGGGTGATGGCTTCCGGCAACACTACGTAGAGAAGAGGAGGGGGAGAGGAGCCTTGTGGGTGTAGGGGGGTGAGTTTGGGAGTTTTGGGAGTCACCCAGTGGAGTGTGGGCTTTTTTGGTCTGAGTGAGTTGAGCTTGATGACACATATCTTGTCAGCGTGATGGTTGTGGTAAAAGTGGGGGGGGAGGGGGGGGGGGGAGGGGTGTGGCAGTGTTAACGCGGTCTGGGGGTAACACTGTGTCGGGCAATGCCTTCCTCTCTCTCTCTGCCTGTCTCCTCCAGTACCTCCAGAAACCACAGTACCACACACGTCATGGTTAATAACTTATAAAAGGAGTAGTATTTTGATAATAAGTAAGGACGGCGGGGGTGTAAGGTAGGTGCTACTTATTTTGAGGTGTTACCTATCTTATTCGAACACGGCTGCTCCTGTGAGAAAAACACAAAACAAATGGAAAAAAACAAGCAAAACTACATACAAGCTATACTAAGCCTTTTATAATACCTATACTAAGCAGGAAGGTTAGAAGACGTGTCCCGTTACGTCTCTTATGGGAGGCGGTAGCCGAGTGGTTTAGTGTCAAGATATATGTCAAGCTCGAGCACACGCTTGACGAGACGATCTACAAAGTGATACTAAGCAGAAAGTCACAAGAAGAAGAAGATTCCTCCGAGTGGGCCGTTCTCGGTGAAATCCGCGTTCGATCTTGATGAGGGGCTGTAAATCCACTTAAAATCTTCTCTCTGCAGTTGAGTGTCCTAAGAACACCCACCGCTGCCCATTAACTCTACCTTCGATTGCGAGTGCTCGGGGAGGCACAGGGGGGGTGCGGCATGAGCCTCTAATCACAGGCGTCACTTAAGAAAATTCTGGTCTGCGCCACCACGTGCCAAGGGCCCACCATCACACAGCCCGTCAAAGTTAACCTCCAGGCTACCATCCCACTCCTGGAGGTCACTGCCCTAACGGCGCTTGCAGGCCCCCCCCCCCAAAAAAAAAAAACGCGAGAGCCTGGGTAGATGCACGAAATCGGGATGGGAGATTTAGGACTCAGCGCGAAACTCTAGGATCCGAACTCGCATAGGTGGAAACTCGGGAGGGTAGATATATGTTTTACCTACGGTTGTACGATAATTATCAATCTGAAAATATGATAATTCTGGTGCTCGTACGACCATGTGCCTACAAAAATTTCCATCCCTGGACGATGTACAATGATTTCAGATGCGCAGAGAGAGATTGTGGGGCAGTGGAAGAGGGTCTGCGCAACCCTCCTTTGTCCCTTACTACGAGTAGGTTACCTTACCCCTCTCGAGTCTATTTTATCACGCGGCAAGCACCGAGGACTTTCCTCTTCCCAAGGAGGTGATCAAGGGGGGTAAGAGAAGAACTCTAACCCAGTCATCCCTGAAACGCAGTCCACCCTGTTTGTCTCCGAGCCTCCGGAGAGAGGAACAGGGACTCTCAGCTGCTACGTGCCAGCTTCCTGTCTCCCCACAACACATTGAAACCACTTGTGGTGTTAAGTTGCATGTTTTATGTTTTATTATGTGCGTTTATGTTATTTTTGTGTGCTATTTTCTGCTTCAGAATGCTTTTTCTAACAGAATAGGTAGTACAGTGTGGGTAATTAGACGCTGTGTGTCAAAATTTGTTGTGATTGGCTATAGCTTATTTTAGCTTGAAAAAATACGTCGTTTTTTTTTCTTCTCTTTTTTTTGATTTGAATGGACTGGAACCAAACCTGGAACCAAACCTATAATTTACCATTAGTTATGTGTTTCCGTTATAACGATATTTTCGCTTTAACGAGTATGCAGGTGGAACCTAACTTGCTTGTATCTTCGGACCTCCCTGTATGATATATTATACCGTCAAAACCTCGATATGAAGGACTAAAGGGGGGGGAGGAGTCCGTTATAGCCGATTGTCCCCGTTATAGCGAGGGTATTTTTCCCAAGGGGGGCACAATATATTGAAAAACCGAAAAATTGTGAATAAATGAGAAATAAATTACAAACAACAACCAACTGTGTAGCTTGTTTGTGAGGTTAACAGTGACTGGCCCCGTTTTTTAACCCATGCTGAATTTGGTCCGCTTCCTGACACGTAAATAAATGAGAACTAATCACAAACACAACCAGAACGTGTAGCTAGTCAAGCTCAAGCCTCTAGTGAAAAGGTAAAACAAAATACAAACGAGCATTTCAGCCGTGGCTTCCAAAGGTTATTTGCCTTATTATCTGACTAATGCTCATTAAATTATATATTTATATGGTTGTGACTGCAGTTCTATACCGTGTCACTGATTTAGGTCAGTGTAGCACTGCGTGGTCCGCCTTAGATTAAGGGTGATTTAGGGTGGGGAACGTGCAGCGGCCCGCCATAACACTTAATAGTCACTTATTTTAAACAATACACAACTCTTCTACAACCAAAATCCTAGCCACAACAAAAAAACACAGAAAGCTCGCCTTCCCTTATTAGATATTATATCATTAATGATGTGAATAACACCATCAAAAACCTCCCTTAAAAGAACCCCAAGCAATTCGGTGTCCCAAATAAATGATAAAAGTAGCTTTCATACAATAATGTTGAGGGCAAGGTTGGACATGGATCGAAAGGCGGGGGTGATAACGGTCTATGTGCAACAAAAAAAAAAAAACGCAATGGAGTCAGTTATATCTGATGTCTTACATCGAGGTTCGTTATATCGAGGTTTGCTCTATATTATAATATATATATATATATATATTATATATATATATATAATATATAATATAATATATATATATATATATATAATATATATATATAATATTTAAAGTATTACGGGCAGGAGATTTTCCTCATAGACAGATCTCGTTAAAAGTGATAGCTAGATATCATCGTTTATTATCTTTTTTTCAGAGATTTTTCTGTCCTAATCAAAAGTGTCTTATTCTCTTTATGTGATCAAGTTTATGAGAACCGCCTAGCTGGTCATTATTTGCTGTATCGCGATTTTCTGGTCATAAACCCTCTTCAACTGTAACTAACTCTACCGCTGCTGCGAAGGGTTTTATGACACAAAATCGCGATACAGCACAATGACGAGCTACGGCGAAGTCATAAACTTGAGTCCCAAAGGGAATAAGACACTTTTAAGACGAAGAGAAATATCTTGAAAAAGATAATAACGCTGGTAACTAGCTAGCACTTTTAACGAGAATATATGTATATATATAGTATATATATATTATATATATATATATATTACTATATATATATATAATATTATATATAATATGATGATATATATATATATATAATATATATATATATATAATATATTAATACTATATCATATATATATCTATGAATATTATATATATATATATATAGTATATATATATATAAAAATACAACTCACAATAATATAAATAAAAATTATATCAACCGTATTTGCCTCCGGCGCATAAGACGGCACCTCCGCCTAAGCCCGCAAACCTAGTTTACCAAGGGTTTGCGAAGTAAAAAAACCAGTGGTGTTTTTGGAGGGGAAAAATTTGTTTCCGTAAAATTATCAAGTTATTTAAAAGAAAAAAAGGATTGGTATGGGAAATCAAATGATAAGGAGCATGTACCTAAATACATCTTCCCAGTGCAGTGAATGTGAATGAAAAATTATACTAGTTTAAAATGTAAGAAGAATGACAGTGTAACAAAATCGGTCCCCATAATCATAATAATATTGCATGATGGCCGCCAACGAATTGATATTCTATAATTTTGCTACCTATGACATATAGCTTAGATTTAATGTTTATAGGTATGCCTTTGTTGCCTTTTCTGGCTATGTGTTTAGACTTCGTGGAAATTTGCAGTATGGATATGGTATTATTTTTGGTAGTAGGCTTTCAAAATCACTAGGACTCTTCCCTACACCATCGTGTAGATTTCTTCATTATGAGTATTTTGAACCCCATTTACATGGCGCAATTGAATATAATAGCATTATAGGTAGTAACCGAAAAATCTAACACGTACTTCAGCAGAAAGTTTAAGTTAGGTTAAATCAGATTAGGTTAGGTTAGGAGGTGAGGTTTGGTTTAGTAACAGATGATATAGGAACATAACGAAAATGACAAGATATTGGCAGTGTGAAGCGTGCAATGTTTGCGGGGCGGACCTGGAGGGGCAGGTGCCTCCCCCACCATACACACAGTAACACATTGTTTCCGACAAAAACGAGAGCCAGATTATTCAACACACATCCAAAACTATTCAGGAAGGACTTAAGTTTTCGGCCTCGAAAATCGGTGGTTTGTCCAATAACAAAAATTCACGAAGATATATAGATAACACTGTAAAGGTGAACCATCTCTACCTTGTTGTTTATTGTTGTAATTGTGAAGGGCACCGGTTGTCCCGCGATCGACGATATGTGCACTGGTTTACACCTAAAATCACACAGGCGCTAGGGTTGATTAGTCTTCTTCAGGCGGTCAGGTGAAAGGCTGATTCACTACTCTAAATCACGGCAGCGTTTCGTCAGCTGTGCCTTTATTCACACTATTCGTCACGGTTCCCTCATTTCGCAGTTTTCCTGCTCACCCTCTAAAGCAGACATGTTGGCCCCTCAGAGGCTATGCTTGGAAATTTGCATTAATAGCCTTCTGTCGGATGAAGAAAGAGGAGTTGAACTCTAAAAGACATTGTTTTGGGTACATAAAGCCATGAGAAAACGACAAATTATCAGCCGGCAGTCTCATTACGTTAAATATTCTTTCCCCAGAAACGTTAACGTGACAGACATTGATGTATTGGAGCGTGACGGCAGGCGCACCGTTTAGTGTAACACGTCCCTATTTGTTTTGAATGGTAAGAAATTCTAAACGTATGTTGCTTAGACGGTGCCCGGTCCAACCAATTTCACCATGTGGTATGGTGTGATTCGGCCTTGAGGGCGGACGGTGGTGGCGCCGGATGGGTCTTGGTCTTGGTGTACCGTGTGGAAGACTTTTGTCCCGCCTACAGGTACCATTGCAGCAGGGCCTTTTTAACTAGCACTCTTTCATACAGTTTTCCTTATCCGTAGAGGTAGCAGGGGTGAGGATTGAGGGTCCGAGGTGAACAGGCCTATGCTGTCTCCTATCCCCCTTGCTTACCACAGTAGACGGCGCTCACACACACCACATACACACTTGCTCGGCTTCGAGGCCATACCCCTGTCTGAGAGACCAGGTTTAGGGCCCGAGGAGTGACCTGAACGCTGACCTGACTTGTCCCTCGCCGACACAAACTGCTAACACCAGCCAGGGGAATTTCAAGCAGCCAAAGGACACACAGAGACACACACTGCCACCTCTTGTCCCACGTTTGTACAATGCTCCGATGTCAAATTAAACACAAAGACACGACGCCCTTTCTCCATCCTTGTGTGTATAGACAGACTCCCCAATATCTACACCTCCCTCTCACCGTGCTCACACTCCTTCAAATAAAACTTTAACAACGCTCTTTGTTTCACTATTCCATTATATCAACAATACTCTTCATGTGAAAATTCCAACACTATTTTCTTCTCTGCCTCCCTTCTAATCATCTCATTTCAATGTTGTGTCAACTTGTGTGGCCCGTCGAATGCGGGTTATACTACATCTAATAATGAGGGATGTTTATCTTTTTCTGGGTGCGGGGGAGGAGTCCCTGAGCGTAATGACCCATGTGGGTGCGCGGAGGCGTCGCCGCGACGTTTTAGAAATCAAACTTTTACATTGGAGAACAGCAGAGGGGGGTGGATGATGTTTATATCTGACACGGCCATCTTGGCAGCAACAATCGCTTCTTGTTGCCGCCAACTCTTATTTTCCTCTTAATTAAACTCCAACCTTTTCTTAGTATTATGCATTACTGTTGATAACAAAGCTACAATTTGTGCTCAGTGAACAATAACTCCAGACCCCTTTAGTAATATCCACCGGCTGTTCTGCATTCCTCTGCCCGACTTCCTCATGCCTAATATGGCCGCATTAGAACGCCGGGTGGAACTTTTGCATTCCTTTTTAAGGGAAAAATTGGCGTCTTATGCGCCGGCAAATACGGTTATATACAGTCAGCGCCATTGGTTTTGGCGCGAATCAAGTGCCGGTCGCCAATACCTATGGCCGGAACAAGGCACCCTCCAAAACCTTGGTTCAAATCCGTCAATGATATTGGCGCGCGAGAGTGTAGACAAAGAAGCAGTTGACCTTGTGCTACTCACCAAGTTTTTGAAAAGCATTAGTCGTCTTGGGCATCTGACAGTGAGAGGGTCCGGCATTTTGTGTTGTGCGTCAACGCAGGTTTTTTGGTTTTCCTTGCACTGTGCACAGTGTGCTTTTGTGCCTCGTGTGGGACAATGGGAACGAGGGAAAGAGTTTGACCAAGGAACAGATCATAGCATTTAGTTCCCTGCGTCTTGTGGGAAAAGATAATAAAGAAATCTCCGCCATAACCGGTTTTGGCATTGAGGAGTGTCCAGCGCTGGACAAAAAAATGCAGGGCGCGGGAGAACTCGGATCCGCCGCTACAAAAGAAGAGGACAGGAAAGGCCCCGTTTGCCTCTCAGAGGAACCCTGAAAGTGTTACAGCGCCAATGTGGAAGACCTTGAACCTCGCATCAGTGCAAAGGAACGCAAGAAGAAAAAAATCAGAGGCTCCTCAGGACGTCTAGTCCGTACTATTCAAACGACGCCCCCCGGTGACGACCTTGCTTCCTATCGCGCACATGCACGGAAAGAAGCCATATTAACGACCTTTGCAAAAGAAAGAAGAGACTACTATTCTGCAGACAAATACTTAGCCTGGGAACCAGAGAGTGTAAGAAAGTGTTGTGGTCCTGACGAGTCGCCTTACAGTGACTGGGAAAAGGGGGAGGGAGGTGAGGTACATGCCGGCTCGGATCCTTACCACCTCAAGTACACTGAGGGACCGTGAAACACCTGGATAGTGTCATGGGTGTGGGGGGGCTTTTTTGGGTACCACGCACTGGGGAGTTAGTGGTGTTACCAAAGAACTTGGACGGTGAAAGAACCAACGAACGTTACCTCGAGCTTCTCGCCGACCACCTGGGGATGTTTTTTCATTGCCTCCAGAGCGAGATAATTTCAGCAGCGGAAGGTGCGCCAGCTCAACACAGCCAATTGGTCAGTTCTTGGTTTGAGTGGGTGTGTGTGGACTATAATCAGGGACTGGCCAGGCAATAGTTCCCGATTTAGCCCCATTGAAAATATTGGGCCTTGATGAACGCCGCCTACGGGGTAAAACCCAGCTCAGGACAGCTGGGCAAAACTGGACCCCTCCTCCGAACCTGCCTTATCCATAACCCAAACATCTCCAGAGGCTGCAGGAAGAAGAAGGGCTACCCGACCAAGTACTAGAGGTAGGGTGAAGTACCCCATAAATATTTTTTTTAACATTTTTTTCATGTAGGCGGACGCTGCGTTGCGAGGCGGAAAAAATTCCGCGCAGATATCAATTGGCGCTGACCGGATATATATCTTATTATATATATATATATATTATATATATATATATATATATATATCTATATATATATATATATAATATTTATATATATATATATATCATATATAGATATATATCATATTAGATATACCGTATTTGCCGGCGCATAAGACGCAGTTTTTTTCCTAAAAAAGGAATGCAAATTTCCCCTGCGTCACTGCGGCCATATTAGCGAAGAGAGGTCCATGCAGATAATGCAGAACACCGGTGGGTGTTTACTAAAGGGGTCTGGAGTGATTCTGTGTTGAAGGCAGTATCCCACTTGAGCGCCAATTTGTAACTGTGTTATCACAGTGATGCTAATACTAAGAAAAGGTTGGAGTTTAAGAGAAAACATGAGCTGGGGCAACAAGATAGGATTGTTGCTGCCAAGAACGGCCGTGGTCAGATGTAAAACATCATCACACCCCCCGCTCTGCTCTCCAATGTAAACGTCCTGATATCTCAGTCTCTGCCGCTCACTCTGGGATACTTCACTCGGCGAAGCCTCCCGCGGCATCCACCGTGGTCATTACCGCTCAGACTCCTCCCCCGCACCACATGGAAAGACAAATATCCCGCATATTAGATGTCGCTTTAACCCGCAAATTCGCTAGGGGCCACACAATTGACACAACAGTATTGTAGATGATAGAAGGGAGGCAGAAAATGGGCTGGGAATTTCGCTGGAATTGATATTGTTGTAAAGAATAGTGAAACAAGAAGCGTGTTTAAAGTTTTATTTGAAAGGTGTGTGACGGTGCGAGGGTTGGTGTAGTATCTTGGGAGTCTGCTATACACAACCAAGGATGGAGAAAGTGGTTCGTGGCTTTTGTAGTTTTATTTGACAGCGAGTCATTTGTAACGTGCGGACAAGAGGTGCGCGGTCGGTGTATCTTTGTGTGTCCTTGGCTGACTATTACCTGGCTGGGTGTTGCAGTTGTGTCCGGCGATGACAAGTTAGGGTCAGCGTCAGGTTCACCCTCTAATCTTGGCCCAGATATGGGGGTGGCCAAGCCGATGCAGGTGTGTATGTGCGTGTGTGTGTTAGCACCAGCATACCAGTGGTAAGCAAGGTGAGATAGGAGACAGCTAGACCTTTATACACCTCCTCCCTTCAATCCTCAATCCCTTTACTTTTTCCGGGATAAGGAAAACTGTCTGAAATTGCTAATACAAAGGTTGCAACGGTACCTGTAGATTGGACAAAAATCTTCTACCACGGTACACCAAGCAAGACCCATCACGGCGCCACAACCGTCCCACTCAAGGGCCGATCACACCCTACCATCATGGTGGACAACTGCACCGTCTCATCACATTTCGTGTAGAATTTTCATACCTTCAAACAAATAGACGTGTTACACTAAACGGTGCGCCGCCGTCACGGCTCCAATAATCACCGTCCTGTTCACGTAACGGTTTTTCGGGGGAAGAATATTTTAACGTCATGAGACTGTGTCCGTGCTGATCCTTGTCGGTTTCTCCAGACTTTATGTACCCAAAACAGTGTCTTTTAGAGTTTCAACTCCTCTTCATCCCACAATATGAAGTGCTATTAAGCCAATTTTTTTTCAACCATAGCCTCGTGAGGCACCATGTCTGCCTTAGATGTGGCAGGAACTGCCGAAAATGACGGAACCTTGACGAATAGTGTGGAATCAAGGAACGGCTGAAACGGAACCCTACCGTGCTTTCAAGACTGTGAACCCAGCCTTCACCTGTAGCTACATTCCTGAAGAAGACTAATCAACCCTCGCGACTGTGTAGATTTCATATGTGTAAACGGGCAAATGATCGTCGCTCCCAAAACAAAAAAACTGGTTGCCCTTTCAACAATACAACCATAACAACAATTCGAGATGGATACCTTACAGTGTTATCTAAATGTCTTCGGGTAAATTTTTTGTTATTGGGCAACACTCGATTTCAGCCAAAACTTAGTCCTCCTGATAGTTTTGATGTGTTTTGAATTAATCTGGCTCTCTCGATTTTGTCGGAAATCCTGTTTGTTTACGTTGTGTGTGTGTGGGGGGGGGGGGGGGCATTTTCTGCCCCTCCAAGGTCTGCCCTCACCAACATTGCCTATGCTTCACACTGCCATATTATTGGTACTTTTCGTTTTTTCTCTATATCCATCGTTACTAACAAACCCCCACCTCTAACCTAACCTATTCTGATTTAACCTAACTTAACTTCTGCTGAAATAACGGTAGATTTTCGGTACTACGGTAGGCCATTATCTATTTCAATTTACGCAATGGGAAATGGGGTTCAAATACTCTGAATAGGGGAAGAAAGCTACACAGATGATTGGTAGGTAAGAAGTCCCTGGACTTTTTGAAAAGCCCCACTACCAAATATACCAATATCTATGCAAAGTTTCCACAAGGTCTAAACACATAGCAGAAAAGCAACAAATGGCATACCTACAACATTAATCCTAAGCTATATTCATAGGTGCAAAATATAGGATATCAATTCATAGGGGCATCCTGCACTATATTATGAACCGATTTTGGTTACCTGTCCATTCCTTTTCATTTTACCTAGTATATTTTCTATTCACATTAACTGCACTGACTGGGAATATTGTATTTTAGGTACATGCTCATAATCATTTCTTTCAGCCCTACAAATCCCTTTTTTTTTTTTCCTTTTTTTCTAATCACTGATTAAATTTACGAAATTTTTGTTTTCCTCAAAAACAAACACCATATTTTTTTCTCTCAAACCTCCTTGTAAAATAGGGTGCGCTTATGCGGAGGTGGCGTCTTAGGCGCCGGCAAATACGGTATATATATATATATATTATATATATATATATTTATATATATATAATATATATATCTATATAATATATATATATTAGATTAATATATATACAGTAAAACCTCTCTATCAGGACTAATTTGGGCCAGAGTATTGGTCTAATAAAAGGATTCGAATAATAGGCTCAGATATTCCCCCTTATTTGGGAAAAAAAAAAAAAAAATGTAAGGTGAACATAAAACATTTCTAAGTACATGCAAATATCCATAATCATAAGATAAATCATGTAAGTAAATAAATCTACTAAAAATACAAAAATAAAATACAGTACACTAGGGTCCCACATAAAACGAGAAATTGGTCCGATAAAACGAGGTCGAAATTAAATGTGAATTCGCTCTATGTGAAACACGTAACCTATGGAAAATTGATATTGGTCGTTTGGTCTCCCACACCATACCCTACATTTTATACGTGTTCACACGACCCATGAGTACCAGAACATGGTATTATTTTTAACACTACGATCGAAATTTCCCGACACTTGAAGAAGTATGGTTTCTTTTACCTTATTGGATTCTAGGAACATTTTTTTGGACTCAAACTTTGGAGATAACTGACATGTTGTTCATATGGAGCGAGAGACAAGTGTTTGTTTTACTATGTGTGTTCATGAGGCGCGAGAGACAATTGTTTGTTTTACCGTGCGGCGTGCCTCTCACGGTCTTCTTCCTCTTGTGACCCTACATCGCCTCTGTTCTTCCCTTGCCCCGCGACACTTTTAACAGATTTTGGCTTTAATTTGTGGTTATAGCTGGGATTTGGTTAGTTTAGTGATCAAAAGCACGTTGCCATAAACCTGCACTTACTCTCGCTTGTGTGCCTCGCCGAACTGTTGTTGTTGTTTGTTTTAGGGCTGCGAGGATCCCTTGGGGAACACTAAATGGAGCCCTGGTGATGCCCTATGATGCTATCACAGGTGCAGTAGTTGACCTGTCTTTCTCAGGAAGGCACAGGTGAGGGGGAGGACGCGTGTTGCCGTGAGGGGTGGATCCCCGCCACCCCAGCAAGGTGGGCAGGTCAGAGGTGGGGGGACGTTCAGGGCGAGGAGTTGAGACTGTAGCACTACCGTGTGAGTGGAAGCACGGACACTGCAGCAGAAAGTGTTCAATAGTCTCTGGAACATTCATGCACCAAGGGCGTGGGGGTCAGGGGACAGACGGGGGCGATGCAGGTGAGAAACACCGATACAGGTGTGTCGTGGCCCAGGCGGAGGCAGGTAAGGGTGACATCAAGGAAGCGGGACCTTTTCCTTATCCACGGCTGGGGGGGGGGGGGTCACTGCGGTATTGGCCCATGGGGGTGATGCGGAGGGTATCGCCGAGCGTGTTATTCCAGGGGAGCGGCAGACCGTGAGATGAGGCGTTTGGCTGTGGAGAGCGGAAGAGGGAAGGGGGTTGTGTTTACATCTGTTAAGGCCATCCTGGCAGCAGAATCTGCTACCTCGTTGCCTGAGATACCAGCGTGGGAGGGAACCCCTGAAAGGCGATCTCCAGCCCTCGATGAAAAGGGAGAAGGGATCTCTGGATAACAACTGGGGGCCCGCTCACAGCTTTTAAATTTTGTAAACACAAACGACGACAACAAAACGACAACGACGAGTGTACCGTTTTATAGCGGCCTGCTCAACGTTTTGTACGATATTTCGGCTCTCTATATGATAACAAATTGGATTTGCCCCTTTGATGGCGGATTTGTTCTATAGATCAAATTCTTTCTTAATGAAAATTTTTGGAATGAAAAAATAAAATTATATATATATATATATATATATATATATATATATATATATTATATAAAATATATATATATATATATATATATATATATATATATATATATTTTAATATATATATAAAATTATATATAAATATATATATATATATATATATATATATATATATTTATTTAGGTCGTTCGCTTTATAGGGAAATGCTTTATGCGAACAAGCTTTATGCGGGACCCTAGGTACGTACAGGTGTAATGTACAGCACTGTCAGTCTTACGTCGGGCAGCTGCACCCGGTTTCCCAGTATCATGATGGCGGAGATTTCCTTCTCCTTCTTGGTGTTTTTTGTAGGGCTGCGAGGCCCCTTTGAAGAGTCCTATGATCCCTGGTTATATCCTATGGTGCTATCACAGGCGTGATAGCTGTCCTGCCCTTCTTCAGGAAGGCACAGGTGAGGGGATGACAGCGTGTTGTCCTGAGAGGTAGGCAGGGCGCGGGCGGGCCAGGAAGCTCGCCAGCATGGTGGGCGGGGTTTTTCGTTTATTACTAGTTATTATACATCGTAGTGATTATGGTGAGCTGTTATATACAAGTGTCATTATTTAGGTCAGTGATATACTGTGCGTCACCTTAAATAAATGTTATTTAAAGGTGTTTTTAGGTGGCTGGGTAGCAGTGATGGGAAACATTCTTGCTTCTGCCACCCGTAACACTAACGGAAAAAGTGTCCGTGTGACACGACCTTTAAAGACCGTGTCAAATGTCTTGTTTACTTGCGATTGGTCGAGAAGTTTAGAAACAGTTTTCATGGGCTGGTGACTGATGACAAGTTTGATGACGTCATTATTCGCCCAAGCAGTCAGGGTTTCTTACCCGTTTACACTACCCGAGGGAGACTTGCTGGATATGGTAGTATGGGCGGCAAAGGGAATATCTAGGTATGGGTAGTGGGAGAGTGGGTGGGAGCTGGAGATACCACCTCCGTTTCTGGATCTGGGCCCAAGGCTCAATAGCCACGATACAACATTTGGGCACACAAAAAAAAACCACAATTACAGTATACAAAGAATATGCTCAGTGATAGATTATGAAAGCTCTGCCTGGCCTTTAACTCACTGACTCACATCATGACCCCCCCCCCCAAAAAAAAGGGAAAAAAAAAGAAGAAAAAAAAGGGAAAAGGTCCGAATAATGTCAAGTCCGAATAATGAGGGTCGGAGTATGAGAGGTTTTACTGTATATATATATATATATATATATATATATATATATATTAATATATATTATATATATATATATATATATATATATATATTTTATATATATATATATATATATAATATATATATTATTACATATATATATACCGTATTTGCCGGCGCATAAGACGCACCTCCGCATAAGACGCACCCGTTTTACAGAAATATTTTGAGAAAAAAAAATAATTAGTGTTTTAGGACATTTACTTTTCGAAAAATTTTTTTAAAAAGTTTTTGAAAAAAAGGTTTTGTAAGGGCAAAAAAATGATTTTGAGCATGTACCCAAATACAATATTCACAGTGCAGTGAATGGGAATGAAACATTTTTCATTATACTAGTTGAAATGTAAAGAGAATGTGTAGGGTAACCAAAATCGGTCATCATTTATTGCAGGATGCTCCACGAATTGATATCTAATATTATCTACCTAGGGACATTTAGCTTAGATTTAATGTTGCAAGTATGCCTGTGTTGCTTTTCTGCTATGTGTTTAGACATTGTGGAAAATTTGCAGTAAAGATAATGGTATTATTTCTGTAGTGGTTTTTAAAAAGTCTAGGATTCTTTACCTCCATTATCGTGTATCTTTCTTCATTCTGTTTTATTTTCAGCCAGAAAGTTAAGTTGGGTTTAAATCAGATTAGGTTAGGTTAGGGGTGGGGTTTGGTTTACTAAGAAGATATAGAGATAAAACGAAAATTACCAATACCCATGGTAGTGTGAAGCTTAGCAATGTTTGCGGGGCGGGACCCGGAGGGGCAGGGCGGGCACCCCCCCCCCCTCCACACACATGTAAACAAACATGATTTCCGACAAAAACGAGAACCAGATTAATTCAAAACATACCAAAACTATTCAGAAAAACTAAGTTTTGGCCTCGAAATCGGTTGTTGCTCAATAATAAAAATTTACCAAGATATTTAGGTAACACTGTTAGGTAACCATCTCTACCTTTTTGTTATTGTTGAAGGGCACCGATGTCGGGATTGAAGATATTCGCCATGGTTTACACCTGTGAATCTATCAAAGTCGCGAGGGTTGATTAATCTTCCTCAGGAAGGTACAGGTCAAGGCATGATGGTATGGTGTGATTCGGCCTTGAGGGCGGATGAAGTTTTGCTGCCGTGATGGGTGTAAACGTCTTGGTTGTGGAAGGCTTCTGTCCCGTCTATAGGTACCGTTGCAGTCTTTGTACTAGCACTCTTTCCAGTTACAGTTTAAAATTTCCTTATCCATAGAGATACAGGGGTGAGGATTGAGGGATCGAGGTGGTATAAAGGCCTACCCTGTCTCCCATCCATTTGCAGTGGAGAGCGGCAGCGGGACTGCGGGAGGGGGGTCATGTTTACATATGATGGCCATCTTGGCAGCAGAAACAGCCACCTTGTTGCCCCACCTCATGTTTTCTCTTAAACTCCAACTTTTTATTGGTATTATGCATTACTGTTGATATTATTAATAAAACAGTTACAAATTTGTGTTCAGTGGTCTACTGCTCAACACAGATCACTCCAGACCCCCTTAGTAATACACCACTTGCCATTCTGCCTTCTCTGCCCGACCTCTCATTAGTAATATGGCCGCATTAGATGCAGGGTGAATTTTGCATTCCCTTTCTTAGAAAAAAAACTGCGTTGTATGCGCCGGCAAATACGGTATACAGGGAGGTCCCGAAGATACGAGCAGTTAGGTTCCACCTGGTATACTCGTAAAGCAAAATCTCGTATTATGAAACACATAACCAATGGTAAAATATAGGTTTGGTTCCAGGACCCCATCAATACAAAATAAAAAAGACATGTTTTTCAAGCTAAAATAAAATTTGGTAATATTTAGTAGGGGTGCGAGAACCCCTTGAGGAATCCTATGATCCCTGGTGATATCCTGTGGTGCTATCACAGGCGTGGGAGCTGACCTGACTTCTTCAGGAAGGCACATATTATACAGCTGATAACAGGGTGTTGTGTTGTGTGGGCGGCAGCCGATTTCCGCCGCCAGCGGAAATCTCCTTGGTAATTATTTAGTAGGAAAGCGAGGACCCTTTGAGGAATCCTATGATCACTGGTGACATCCTATGGTGCTATCACAGGCATAGGAGCTGACTTCAGGAAGGCACAGGTGAGGCGGATGACGGCGGTTTTTGAGAGAGGCGGGGGACGGGGCAAGGCCCCGCCTCCCCCACCACGGTAGGTTTGGGCAGGGTTAAACGTTTTTATCACTCGTTATTTTAAAAACTAGTGATTATGGTGAGATGTTATATACACGTGTCATTATCTAAATCAATGTAGCACCGTGTGTCACCTTAAATAAGGGTGATTTAAAGATGTTATGATGAGGTGACTGCTGGCCGAGCTGGTGGGGTAGTGAGTGACGGAGAAATTCTTCCGCGGAGCCGCCCCATAACAAATATTCACTATTTTAACCCACATACACATCTTCTACCACCAATACACTAGCAACACAGGCTCCTTACTTATATATCTTACTATCTGATACATTAAAACTCCTTAAAATGCAAGCATTCAAATAAAATGAGAATTAGTTTTTGATGACGGGGGGCAGAAGGCAGAGAGAATCAGTTTTGGCATGCCATTCTTGCCCGAAAATATGTCTCGCTGGCTTGTGTCGGTCGAGAAGTTTTAAAAACTGTTTTTTCATTGGCTGGTGATGGATGACGCCTTAGCCAGTCACAACCTTTCCTACTCGTTTACGACCTACCGAGGGAGCTTTGTAGCTTCCGTCGTTAGGGAAAATAGTATCTAGGTAGTGCGAGAGCAGGGTTTTGCTGGCCATCTACCTCC